>BSBK01004415.1:0-400000 GCA_027943335.1 Chamaecyparis obtusa
AAAGGAACTTACTATGAAATATGTATATATTTCTTAATGAGTGAAATCTTTGAAATATACCTCATAAATAATTAAAGAGTACAAACATAAATATTACATTAGCTAATAATAGTTTGGAGATGACCAATTGATTTCTAAAGACTTAAATTATATAAATTTCTACAACTCATAGAATTGCCAACTTATATTATATTGTTGGATATTGCTAATGCATTGGGGAGAATGTTGATACATTTATTATGTTTAATCACTATGTTGAGTGGTGCTAGAGTTGCTACTATTGTGATTCATGTTTTGTCACTGATGTCAACATATGTTTTTGTGAAGATAAGAGGATGGTTATTACAGTGTACAGACATTGTACAAATGTTTCAGATTGTGCGAAGTTAGAATAGAGTATATAAAGATGTTTTTATCTTATATCCAAGATCGCACGATGTAATACTATGTATTGGCTGAGCTACAAATGTTTTGGTGAAGACTGGTTACTGGAAAGTGACAATGATTGTTGGCAAAGTTAGTCTCTGTATTTTATGGTATATCTTATAGAAGATGAGGATTTAGTGTATGCGAGCTTAAGGGATGATAGCTAGTGCAGTGAAGAATGTTTGTTGGTCTACGCAAGTCATAGAAAGAAGGATGACATAAGATTTGGCATATGTTCTGGAGAAGACCTATTTGGAAGCCTACTATAAAGATGTAGTGTGTATTATGGATGGCAAACTTGAATTAAGGATGGTGGTCCTTGATTTTTCTAATGTAATTATTGTATACCTGTTTTAGATACTGTATGTATCTTAGAAAGGAGTTATGTAATTGTTTGCATATTAGGAAAGTCTAATTGGCCAACTTGATCATGTAGAATGTAATAGGGTATAGATGTAAGATATTTTCTTATGAAAAGATATGGAGAGAATGTATGTGATATAAAAGTACAATTAAGGAAGTTTAGAGATTGTGTCTGCTAGATGTAGAGCAGAGGATAATTGTATATATCATTGGAACTAATCAAGCAAAGACAATTTCTATTGGACAGTTCAAAAGATTGTATATTTCTTCATATACACTTGTGTTGTGAACAATGAGTTCTGAAGGTGGACATAATCTTCCTTGGGCAGTGAGCCCACCCTTATTTCTCTTGACTCCTAATAGGGTCTATCCTCTAACAGGGATTGTTTACTGTAATGTTTTAATCAGCTCCTAACAGGTCTAGATCTTCTAACAAGGATACTATAGTCTTAGTACATCACTAGTGGGTGTTAATTCCCATTGGGGTTTTACCTTTAACAGGGTTTCCTCGACAAAAAAATATTATGTTATTGTGTTGGCATTCATTGTGTTCATTTGATTTGATATTCTACTATTCAAAGTTTAAAGTTTAATAATCTCTTATACAACTAATTCACCTCCCCTCTCAGTTTTATTTTGAATGGTTATTCCTAACAATTAGTATCAAAGCTACTAGTCCTTAGAGAAAGATTAACAGTTTGAGGTGATCATGGAGATGGTGTTCTATAGGAAGGATAGTCTAAAATTTCATCCTAAAAACTTTGACAGTTGGAAGAACAAGATGCAAACTCATTTGCTATGTTTGGGCATCAACTAGTGGATGGTTACAAAGAATCAGGTAGCTATGAAGGATGAGAATGAACTTCCAAAGGAAACTGATGATGAAAATAAGGTATTCTCATACAACATGGTTGCAAGGGAAGCACTAATCAGGGCAATCTCTAAAGGAGAATTTACTAAGGTTAAAGATTTGGATTCGACACACCATATTTGAGTAAGATTAGAAGCATTATATGAATGATACAAGTTTACAAAGAGAGGGAAGTTACAGAACTAGAAAATAAGGATGGAGAAGCTACAAATGAAGGATGATGAAAGTGTTAGCCCACTTATGTACATAGAGTTATAGAGGCTATGATTGGAATTAGAAACTATGGAGGCACCTTTAAACATGAAGAAGTCATTTTGAAGATTCTTAGATCATTGACCCATTTACAAGACCAAGATTTAGGCTATAGCGGAGATTATACCTTTAACTCCAAACTTTAGTAGAGAAATGTTGATTGCAAAGATAACTACCTTTGAAGTTGCAAAAATGGGAGATACTATACCTAAAGTTGAATCTGCATTTAAAGCATCTGCACACAAAAAGATAATGTCTACACTTCTGAGCATGAACAATGAGAACATAAAAGAAGAGCTTAGTTAATATGTCGAAGAATGGGAATAGATACAAGCAAAGGAAAGAAAGATGGATGAACTTGTTGCACTAATTTCTAGAAGAGAAAAGAGCTCGGTAAGGGTAAATTTGAAGGAAAGTTACCTTTAAAGTATTTTTCATGCAAGAAGATAGGTCATTTTGCATCTAGATGTCCTACAAGAGTTCCTAAGCACAAAACTAAGATTTTCAAGTCCAAATATTCAAAGGATAAGGAATGTTATTATGCTAGTGAAGGTATTTCTGATGATGATAATTTAGATTATGAGGAGATTGGATTTATTGCTATTAAAGATGGAAAACCAGTGCATGAGGAAAAATATTTAATATCTCATGTTGATAAGAAATTTTAATGGATTATAGATATTGGTTTCTCACATCATATGACTCGAGACAAAAACAAGTTCATTAAATTAGTGAAGTATGATGGTGGTGTTGTAAGATTCGGAGATAATATTCCTAAACCTATCATAGGAGTAGGATCTATTACTTTAGATGGAAAGACTAATATTGAAAATGTACTACTTGTTGATGGACTTAAGCATAACTTGTTGAGTGTTGGACAGCTGATGTACAAAGAGTTTCAATTAATTCACTGATGGTAAATGTTTTATCAGAAGTAAGGCAGGTAAGATGATTACAACCGGTACTAAATCTAGAGGTAATGTATTTGAATTAAATACATTTGGAGGCTCTTATTTTGTTGTGAAGGTAGATGATAGTTGGTTATGGCACAAAATATTTTGTCATGTTAATTTTAATAATATTGTGAAGGAAAGCTTGACTAATGTAGTGAGAGGCCTACCGAAGATTGTGAAACCATCTAACACTGTATGTAGAGAATGTGTTATGGGAAAAAAGAGTAGAAGAATTTACAAAAGTAAAGCATATACATCAAAAGGAATTTTGGATCTGGTACATACAAACCTATGTGGACATACAAGGACAAGATCATACTATGGTGAAAGGTATTTTATACTTTTTGTTGATGGCTTTTCTACAATGATGTGGGTCACTTGAAAGAGAAATCAAAAGTATTTGATAAATTCAAGATATTCAAAGCAAAATTGGAGAATGCATCAAGCTTAAAGATAAAATTCTTGAGGTCAGACAGAGGTGGAGAGTTTACTCCAAATCTATTCAATTCATAATGTGAAGAGCGTGGAATACAAAGACATACATCTACTCCTAGGACTCCATAGTAAAATGGGATAGCAGAGCGAAGAAACATAACTATACTTAATACTACTAGGACAATGTTGCTTGAAGGAAATGTATCTCATATGCATTGGAGAGTAGATGTTGGGACAACAATGTACACTTTGAATAGATTTCAAATAAGAGAAGGTACAAGTAAGAATCCTTATGAATTGTGGTTTAGTCGTACTCCTACTATAAAATATTTCAAAATATTTGGTAGTAAATTCTATATCAAGAGGGATTATGAGATAGGAAAGTTTGATGCTAGAAGTGATGAAGGAATTTTCTTTGGTTATTCTACCAAGAGAAAGGATTACAAATGTTTTAATTTGAGATTAAGAAAGATGATTGAAAGTAAGAATGTGAAGATAGATGAAAGGTTTCAGATACAAGAGAGAATGTATGATTGTAATTAGAATACAAAGATCAAGGAGGTTGCTACTATAGAATAACTTGTTGAGGTTGCACGCAAAAATGAGACTTGTGATGTTGATACAAATGAGGCTACTAAGGTTCCTAAGACTTCAAGGTATGTAAGAAAGACCATCCTAAAAAAAATTATTGGTAATAAAAATCAAGGAGTAATGACTAGATCAAAGGCTAGAGAAGAAATTTGTTTGATTTCTCAAGTTGAACCAAAGATTACATATAAAGCTTGTAAAGATGAATCTTGGATAAATTCTATGAAGGAAAAATTATATCAAATAGAGAAAAATAACACTTGGGAATTGGTTCCTAGACCTAAAAATAAAAATGTAATAGGAGCTAAATGGATTTTTAGAAACAAAATGAATGAAAAAGGAATTATTGTAAGGAAAAAGGCAAGATTGGTGTGTAAAGGATATTCACAACAAGAAGGCATAGATTTTGAAGAGACATTTGCTCCTATTGCTAGAATAGAGGCTGTGAGACTATTATTCGCTTATGTTGCACATAGGAACTTCAAAGTATATCAGATGGATGTGAAATCTACATTATTGAATGGGGATCTTGGAGAAGAAGTGTATATAGAACAACCTGATGGATTTCCTATATGTGAAGATGGAGACATGGTATGCAAGTTGAAGAAGGTAATATATGGATTGAAGCAAGCTCCAAGGGCTTGGTATGCAAGGTTAAGCAAATAATTACTTCACCCTGGGTTTAGAAAAGTTAATGCTAACAATAATTTGTATTTAAGAAATAGTGAAGATGGAGTTTTTATAATAGAAGTTTTTGTTGATGATATTATCCTTGGAGGTAATGATGAATTGGGTGAGAAATTTCTAAAGAGATGGAAATTGAATTTGAGATGTCTATGATAGGAGAAATGAAATTATTCCTTAGACTACGAAATAAATCAGAGCAAGGATGGCATTTTTATTTCTTGGACTAGGTATCTTAAAGAAATGCTAAAAAAGTTTGGAATGGAAGACTGTAAACCAGTTGGTACATCCTTGGTGACTGGTAATAAGTTGACAAATGATGATGAGACAATGTGTGTTTTTTAGACCAAGTACAAATCAATGGTTGGAGGAAATTATAATATCTGACTCACACCAGACCAAATATTGCTAATGTTGTTGGAATTGTGGCTAGATATCAGGTAGAGCCTAAAGAGACACACCTAGCTGTTGTGAAAAGGATATTTAGATATCATAAAGGGACAATTGAATATGGCTTATGGCATGATAGGAATGATAAATTTGAACTTCATGCTTATAATGATACTGATTGGGAAGGGAATATTGATGACAAGTAGAGAACTAGTGGAGGTGCAATTTTCCATGGGAAAAAGTTGGTTTCATGGCTAAGTAAGAAACAAGATTGTATAGCTCAATCTACTGCAGAATTAGAGTATGTTACTACTGCTATTAACAACACTCAAATTGTTTGGATGAAACAAATATTGAAAGATATTGGAATAACTTTTGTTGAACCAATGGTTATCCATTGTGATAACACTAGTAGAGTAAACATGTCAAAGAATCCTATGATGCATTCAAAAACTAAGCATATTTCTATCAAGTATCACTTCTTGAGAGACAAGGTGGTAGAGAAGGAAATAAGATTGGAATACATTAGCACAAAGGAACATATAGAAGACATCTTTACAAATCCATTGCCAAAAGATACATTTAAAAATCTCAGAGGCATGATTGGGATTCAAGCCCCCTCCTAGTTAGAATTAATTGATGCAGGGATGCATCGGTCCAGAGGTTTTCAGAGCCTTATCATATTTTGGACATGATGTAGGGATCTACTCCTCAAGGAGAGTGATTATTGAAGATAGGTGTTGAAGATAGTTGATGACTTATGGAGCCCTTTTCCATTTCTATCAAGGGGGGATAATTACTATGAGAAAATCCCTAAACGGAAGAGATATTGTACAAGGAAGAAGGTACTGAGAGAATATTATTTAGGTTGATGGATTTTCTCATATGTTGCCATCAATGCCAAAAGGGTAGATTATTGGATATTTTTAATGCATTAAGGATATTGTTGATACATTTAATACGTTTAATCACTACGTTGAGTGATACTAGAGTTTCTATTTTTATCATTTTTGTTTTTGCATTGATGTCAACATATATTTATGTGAAGATAACAGGCTGGTTATTACAGTGTATGAACATTGTATAGATGTTTCAGATAGTGCAAAGTCAAATTAGAGTACAGGAAGATGTTGTGATCTTATATCCAAGATCACATGATGTAATACTGTGTATTGGTTGAGTTATAGATGTTTTGGCAAAAAATGTTACTAGACAGTGACAGTGGAAGTTGACAAAGTTACTCTCTATGTTTTCTGGTATATCTTACAAAATATAAGGATTCAATGTATGTGATCTTAAGGGATGATAGTTAGTGTTCTAAAGAATCTTCATTGGTCTGTGCAAGTTATCAAAAGTAGATGATGTTAGCTGTGGCATGTGTTCTAGAGAAGAGCTATTTGGAAGCCGACTATAGAGATGTAGTGTGTATTATGGATGGTGAACTTGAATTAAGGATGTCAATCCTTAATTGTTGTAATGTAATTTTTGTATACTTTTTTTGGATACCGTATGTATCTTAGCAAGGAGTTATGTAATTTTTTGTATATTAGGAAAGCCTAATTGGCCAACTTGATCATGTAGAATGTAATAGGGTATATATGTAAGATGTTTTCTTGTGAAACATATAGAAAGAATGTATATGATATAAAAGGATAATTGTGAAAGTTGCGAGCTTGTGTCTGTTGGATGTAGAGTAGAGGATAATTATATATTTCATTGGAACTAATCAACCAAATATAGTTGCTATTAGATAGTTCAAAAGATTCTGTATTTCTTCATATACACTTGTGTTGCAAATAATGAGTTATGAAGGTGGACATAACCTTCTTTGGGTAGTGAGCCTATCCTTCTTTCCCTTGACTCCTAACAGGGTATTTCCTCTAACAAGGACTATGTACTATAATGTTTTACTCAGATTCTAACAAGGCTAGATCTTCTAGCAAGGATACTATACTCTCAGTACATTATTAGTGGGTGTTAATTCCCACCGAGGTTTTACCTTTAACAGGATTCCTTGATAACAAAATATTGTGTTATTGTGTTGACATTCATTGTGTTCATTGGATTTGATACTACTACTAATCAAAGTTTAAAGTTTAATATTCTATTATACAACTGATTCACCCCCCCCCCCCATCTCATTTGTATTGTGGACTGCTATTCCTAACATATAAAATATCTAAATCATTCAACATTTCTTCTATTTTTCCTCTAGAGTTCAAATTGAGTTATGCCAACCTAAGTTAAAATCTTTTGTTTAATATATCAATCCATAAAAAGTAATATTATAAATTATAGATCAAATGTTAGATTATGTAAAAATACATCATGACTTATATTTTATTTGCAATATTTAACTTCTCTGAAGAGCCCTATGTAAGAGAGTATGTACCTTTAACATGTATTAAAAACCATTTCTAAAATAATTTCTAATGAAAACCATAAATTAATATAAATTCATAATACTCAAACCATGCCTTTCGTATACTCTATAGTATGTGATTCTTCAATGTGACTTCCATTTTTCTTCTACATTTGAATTAATTAATGAGACCCTTAACTCTTTTTTTTATATCAATCCTTAGAACAGAACATTGTATATTGTAAAACCAACATTAGATTATGTAAAAATACAAGGTGAATTACATTTTATTAACCGTTGCTAAGAGTTACTCATTACACTTAGAATCAAGAAAATAATTTAGGAAGAACATATCAGATTTGTTCATTCCCAAAAGGATATTAAATGCATTTATCAAATTAAATTGAGGCCTAAGAGATTGAGTATGTTAGAGTTAATTATAGGCTTGCACCTCTAAGTGAAGTCTAGAACATTATAACATGAACTTTGAGAGAAAAATAGTCATTGATTGTGTATTTGGATGACATTCTAATATTCAATAAAACTAGACAAGAACATTTATTTCACATTAGATGGGTATTGTAGAGATTGAAAGAGGAAAAGTTGTTGATTAATTTGAAAAGGTGTTCCTTCATGAAAGGGGAGATTGTATATTTTGGATTTGTGATTTCAGCTGATGGTTTGAAGATGGACTCTAAGAAGTTTAAAGTCATGTACTTAATTTGCCTACACCTAAGAATGTGGGTGAGGTAAGATCATTCCATGGATTAGAAAGTTTTTACCAAAAGTTCATCAGAAATTTTAGTTCAATTTCAATGCTATGACCGAGACAATGAGAGGATATTAAAAATAGAATTCAAATGGACACATTCAAATTTGAATGTGATGCAAGTGGCAATGCAATAGGAGTTGTGTTGAGTCAAGAAGGTAAACTTGTTGCTTTCTTTAGTGAGAAGTTGAATGATGCTATAAGGAAATATTTTATGTATGATCAATAATTATATGCTATCATTCAAGTCTTGAAGAAATGGAGACATTATTTGATGTCGAAGGAATTTGTGTTGTATACTGATCATAAGGCTTTATAGTATTTGGGTAGTCAGAATACATTTAATCAGAGACATGAAATAGGTTGAGTATTTTCAAAATTTACATTTGTGATAAAACATAAAAGTGTCCAGAGTATCTAACCAAGTTATTGATGGATTGAGTAGAAGAAAATATTTGTTGACTGAAATACGAATTGAGGTTCTTGGTTTTGATGATATGAAGAGTTTGTTGAATTTATGAAGTCATTGCATGAGGAACTGAAACATAAGCTAGAGAAGAGTAATGATAAATACAAAGGATGGTGTAGATAGGTCAAAAAGAAATAAGATTTTTGAGGTTGGTGATGAGGTAATGGTTCAATTCAAGAAAGGAAGATTGGTTCATTTGAAGAAAGGAATATTTCCTGTTGGAACCTATAGTAAGTTTAAGATGAAGAAATTTGGTCCCTGCAAGCTATTGAAGAAGTTTAATAGCGGAAATTATTATGAAGTAAAGTTACCTAATGACATGGAAATATCACCAATATTCAACATTGCAGATTTATATTCAAGTATCATGAGCCTGATGAAGAAGTGACACTAGCGAGTGATTATCCTAAGAAGAAGATAGAAGAAGTTGAACATATTTTGGAATGAAGACTTGAAAGAAGCACAAGAGGAAAGGATGACATGGAATACTTGGTAAAGTCGAAGAGGAGACCAATTGAAGACTCTACATGGATTTATAAATTTGAATTGGATTCATCTTAGGTTGGACCTCACTCATGATTCAAAGAATCATTTATTTTGAACCTTAGGTGTCTGATGCAAGAGAATCTTGGGTTATTGGAAATCTTGTATCTTGGTAGCTTGTTAGATGTGCTTTGTAACTTCTTTGGATTTATCGATGGACTGTTCCTACTTGTTCACCAATGATCTTTCTTACTGCTTGGTGGTGTGGTGTCTCTTATCAGTGGTGCCTTTCACCAAGGGGCTTTGCTTTGTTCTATTCTACTTGGTGGTGTTCTTCACCGAGTAGGTTCAATGTGTTCTATGTTTCTTGGTGGCCTAGTTCATCGATGGGTTTAGTTTATGGATTTCTTTCTAGGACAATTTGTGTATCTAATTTTGGACATGATCTTAATATTAGGATCTCTCATTGGGAAATGCATGGACTTAAATCTTGGTTGTTTCTTTCTCCAATGCTAGATCTTGAAGATTCTATTGGGATGACCTATTAGATAGCCTCATGTATAATATAATGATTTTTTCAAGGTTCTAGTAGTCAGGAAGTTAGAAAGAAATATGCAAAGGATAGGAAGCTGGAGCTCATGGATCTTGCATTCATTAGGATTGCTCTATTTATGTGATTGATTTGTTTTTATATTGGCCATAATTGGGAGGGCCTCACAACCTAGCATGTATCATGTTTGAATAAATTAATATATGATCAGCTTCCCTTCTCTCCTTTTCTGTGCTATTACTTCTGGGTCATGATTCTGTAAGGTGGTCTGGTAATTGGGTGAGCCTTTGGCCCCACTCATCTCCCCCTCCTTGCATCACATATTATTGAAAGGATCATTTGAACATTGGCTATTAATGTTAGAATTTACTTGAATCATGTGTCATTATTATAATATCTTCATATCTACAAGACCTATTTTCAATTTTAACTAATGAATCCTAGAAGTAATAGCTTTAAAGAAGTAGTATTCATGAAAAGGATAATCCCTCTTTATTGCATTGTGTGTGAAGCTATATAGAGTATAAAGTTGGCATCTTTCATAAAGTAGAGTGTATATAATATTTAAATTTAGTAGTAACCCTCATTACATTACCTACTAAAGGCTTAACTTTGAATCTATATTAAAATATCTCATGTTAGCTATGAAGGGACATTACACTCACGTTAGCTATGAAGGGAAAAATGTAATGTCCCCATTTTTAATAAATTATTTTTAGATTTATTAATGATCCCATAATTTAAATAATATTATAAATGGACCTTTAATTAATTAATAAAAGGGGGCCATTTTTATTATTATTGTTTGTAGGTGTTTTCCATGTCAGCATTCTTTTATAAACCCTTGGGAGTTTCTTTGATTTATGACCGACATGTACATAGTTGTTGGTATGCACCTTGGAATATTTTATTTGTCTTTGTGAATTCCTGTTCGAGTTGTGGTGTCCACCATTTCAAAGGTGAAAGATCTTCCCTATTTGGTTTGTTGCAATTTCAACATGGCTCACAACTAGCGTACTCTATCATTGGAAATATCATTTTGATATTTCATTGTGCCACAAAATTTGTTCTGATTTGTTTGTTTTGGACCTGTAAATTCCAAAACATGATCTTTGTATACATCTACAAAATCTATTTGCATTTTTGGAATTAATACAAATTGTGGTATCATGGGCTCTGGTGTCTTAAGTGCTACCATTACTGAATCCTAAAATCATTGATAATATCATTGGTAACTGGCACTCATCAATCTGGTGTATATCACACAACATTTGTATAACTTCATTAAACCATTCTGAAGGACAAATATTATCAGATATTAAAGATCAGCATGTTGCGGCAAAACGAAAAACCATACTACGTCAACTGTATCTACAATCACCATACAACCTCCCTCATTTTTGTACAACATCCTCAAACCATAAAATATTGGCTCATCACCTTACGACATTGGCTCTTCATCGTACGACCTTGTCTAATTCCCATATGACCTTGTCTCATCATCGTATGACCTACCTCTCACACTATACGACCCTGCTTCCCACCGTAAGGGCTATAGTCCACACTATATAGACTCCAAGAAGATTGCACGCACTCCATTCACTTCGTACAGACTTCTACATCAGACCGTACTTCACACATTAGTTTGGTTTGGTTGAACATAGGAATATAGGCTTGACTGTACAATCTAGATTTTTGTTGTACAACCTCAAGACCTCCACTCTACCAACAACACTAGTGAGAAGAGGTTAGAAAATGTCTGGAATAGAACATTACAAAAAATAACATTTTTTCTCCCAAAAGACTTCAAAGGTATTGTTGGCTTGGACTAACATTATATTTTCATGACACCATATAAGGCTAACTCTAGAGACTATGTGATTTATAGGATTATGTTTTACATCATTTCACTAATCATATACTAACTTATTCTATGTTTTCTAAAAATGTATTACTACTACAAGTATAAGTCTATTTTAACAAATGTTAGTATAATAGAAAGGAGCATGATATTCTAGATTGACACGTAGAAATGTGTATGAAGAGTTAAAAATCATATTGCTTACTCATGCATATACTCCCGACATGTTTTTGGTTAGCTATATACATTTTATCGTCTTGATTGATTATTTCAAATAAGTGATAATTTAATATTCCTTTCAAATAATAGATGGTGAAATGAATACATTGGGCATCTTCAAGGACAAGGACACAATCTTAAACAAATAAAATTATCCCTAAAAGATTTGAAACGTATTGTTGGCTTGTCTAACATTATATTTTAATGATATAATGTAAAGCTAACACTAGAGACTAAGTGCATATTCATGACCATTGATCTATGTTATACCTAGATTTTTTTCTATGTGATTTGTAAGATTATGTTTTAAATTTCATCAATCATATATCTACTTATTCTAAGTTTCCTTAAACAAAATTACTACTACTTATAAGTATATTTTAACAGATGCTAGTATAATAGAAAGGAGCTTGTTCTTCTAAATTGACACATAGAAATGTGTACATGAAGAGCTAGAAAGGATCTTGTTCTTCTAAATTGACACATAGAAATGTGTACATGAAGAGTTGCAAATATCATTCCTTAGTCATGCATATACTCCTAGCTTGTTTACGGATAACTCAATGTACATTTTATTTCTTTCATTGATTGTTTCAAATAAGTGATAATTTAATATTCCTTTTGAATAATAGATGGCTAAACTAATAAATTGGACAACTTTAAATACAATAAATAAAACAATGTTAAATAATAAAAATATACTTGGATTGCTAGGTAAATGAAAATTTATTTTTCATTCTTTATCTTGGAATATAAAATATTTGCCCAAATAAATACATTTCATCATAGATAGATGAATATGAAAGAATACACAATCGTAAATGTGAGAGAAGAGATAAGAATAAGTTTAAATAATAATGTGAATATCATATTAATGAAGCATGCAAGTAAAGTCTATGAATGTAATAAATACTAACATAAGATGAGTGAATTCATCGACATTATCATAGTAAGATAGGTATTAGATTAATAAATTATGTATGTATATGAATTAATAAAATATGAATAGAATAAAGTTCATGTTTATGAAAGAATATATCACTGATGTGTCTCTCTCTATGTATATATTTCCCCAAATAAATGTAAAATTAAAATCAAATCTGTCCAACACAAAAATGTAAATACCAAATCTTGTGAGGGAGGGAAGGTCCATAAAATGGACTAGAATAACCTGATAGCTACGTGATTCCTATCCCTTTGTTAGTGTTTATTTTGAGTTTTACGAAGAACATTATAATCATGCGCAGAATAAATGATGCAGAAATAAAGCATTTTGAAATGATTAAACCAAGGAAAAAAATATTCTCATCTTTATCTTTTCCATTGCGTAACCTGCTCATTGATTTTCTTTTCAGACCGCCATAAGCTCACTTTAGCTTTGTTTCTATCTCACCTTCTATGTAAACTACAATAGTCTAATGCAAGTGCAGCCTGTGTATTTTATGTACACTCTTACCATGCCTATTTGGTTCAATGGACTCTTCATTTTGTAGAACTAGCTAAGAAAAAGAAGCAAAGTTTGTAGAATAGATAAAAAAATAGAGTTTCTCATAATGAAAATAAAATTCTATATGAATAAATTGATTACAATATGCACATAGTGCATGATTTATACAGAACTAAACCACCATTTGCAAGAGAAAATTAGGGTGAAGACATAAATTGAACACAAGCTTCTTTAGTTAGGCATACATGTAGAGATAATGAGATTGTACTAGTCAGATCCAAAATTTACGGAGGAGACAAAATGAACAGTCTCAGTTAGATCTAAAAATTATAGAGAATAATTAGCACTAACGCCGCCCCTTAAGTGTAACTAAGGAGACCAAAAAAAGGAAAGAGGGAAAATCCAGTGGGAATAACCCCCTCCCCCCCTGCGGCCCCACCCTCCCTCAAAATTTACAGTAACAAAAATGCAAAAGAACATCTCTTGTGACAAGAAAATTGTGGATATCTATCAAATGATAGCCACCATAGTGTTGAATGAAGAGATTCCTTTGAAACCAAGATGAATATTAGAATCAATCTACATGAGTGCCCCCAACGTTACTACTTGAACCATGAACAAATGGAAAGAAAAGGCAAAACATATGTCAATCAAAGATTTAAAAAAAAAGACAATAATCTTCATATGTGCTCCCAAACAATGAATTGATGGAAAAAAAAAACAAAACATCTATAGATCAAGGATGCAGTTGACATATAAATCTGTACGAGTGTCCCTAACGACACTACTCAACTATGCAAGAATAAAATGTTGGTTGAAAATGCATGTGTCAATTGTCTATACAACTTTTCAAGTATGGAAGAAGAGAATCATCAACTCGAACAATAGAAAACCCCTCCATAATGCTGAAAAGAGAGGCATGAAAGGTCCATTGACATGGTGTTGCTAAAGAGTAAAAGAAGGAAAGGCCCATGCGAAGAAAGCATTACCTTGACCTATCTCTACTGTAGAATTTGGTTCAACTTCTATTGTCATAACTATTTTATAGAAGCCTCTACTTGTGGGCCAAAGTAGAATATGCGGCATGCATTCAAAATAGTTGTATGGTGTGAGAAGAGAAGAGGCTGAAAACTCCATTCTTTGCAACCGATATGATCTTTAGAACCTACCCAAAAAAAAAAAATTCTCCTTCCAAGCACCTAAGCTCTGATACCATGTAGAATTTTGAAGCTTTGGCTACACAGATCTAGCTAAGAAAAAGAAGCAAAGCTTGTAGAATAGGTCAAGAAAAATAGAGCAGCTCATAATGAAAATAAATTTCCATATGAATAAATTGATTACAACATGCACATAGTGCTTGGTTTATACGAAACTAAACTACCGTTTGCAAGAGAAAATTACGGTGAAGACATCAAATGAACACAAGATTCTTTAGTTAGGCATACATGTAGAGATAATGAGATTTTAGTCAGATAAAAAATTTATAGAAGAGACAAAATGTAGAGTCTCACTTAGATCCGTAAATTATAGAGAATAACTGATGCTAGCACATTTGTGTAGGAAAATAAATGACTCTAATGTAGTTTTTGGTTTTAAGTTGAATGAAGTATAATAGTCCAATGCCTTATATATTGGGTAACAATAACTTGGTAAAGATTTAGTAAATTTATCAAAAAAAGAAAAAGGGAAAATCTAGTGTGGAAAATGGTGAATGCTTATTCATATGTAGATTTTGATTCTTTCTAACGAAACATATTAAAATAGAGTTTATTTCATATAAATATATATTATATGGAAGGGGAGGTAATTATATTATTGTTTTTATAATTATATTTTAAGACTGATAATAAAGTATGCATATAATTTACAATGGAAGGATATCATTAAATATA
The DNA here is from genome assembly GCA_027943335.1 of Chamaecyparis obtusa. NCBI lineage: Eukaryota > Viridiplantae > Streptophyta > Pinopsida > Cupressales > Cupressaceae > Chamaecyparis > Chamaecyparis obtusa. The sequence goes on from BSBK01004415.1 coordinate 15,015, forward strand.
AAATGACATAAATATTAAATATAAATAATAAATAGGAACAATAGATTAAATCAATTATTTTGAATTGAAAGGATTTCACCTTTTTCTTCGACATCTATTTTAAGAATTATTTGATCACATTCAAATTATTTTTTAACACCTCTCTAACCCTAGCATGATCTAGTAGATTATGTTGCTATTGGTTTTAGTCTACTAAATGATGCAAGATACTTCTTTGTTTATCTTACTACTTATGTGAGTATGATAGTGCATTACATGTTTGCATTAAAGTACTTATCCAATCTATTCCACTAAGTTATTTCTAATAACTTCATAATCTAGTACTTGATGATGATCCTAATGATAGTCATGTTGATGGTATTAGGTATATTGGTTATAGTTTAATGGTACCCTCCCCCATGTCTTTTATTACATGTTGATGATCTTACAAGACACTGGTGTATGTGGTTATGATTTCCTTGAGCGTTGAAGGTCTATGATTGGTGATTCTAGGAAATTATGTTAGAAATGCAATTTATTAGTGTGCACAATTTATATTCTCCCTAGTAATGAATTTGTTTCTCCCTATTATTCAATCTGAGCAATGACTAGGTCTATTTGTTCTATGAACAATTTATTAATGAAAAATATTGATGAAGACTTAAAGAGGAAGTCGTTGGAAGACCTAGAATAAGCTAGTCTTTTTCAAATTTGTGCAAGGGTCAATTACCTTAAGATAAATTATAATGTTTCCTATAGCCCCACTATTCTTATAAATTCATTTGGATGAATAATTATAAACGTATCTCAAAACCATTTCTCTGTTGTCTTTGTGAACTCTACCTCTTATTTAATTTCCTAATATCAATAGTTAACAATGGAGTATATCTTCACAAACTAATCTATTAGCTACAAATATATTGATGTCGATAGAGTGTACAAAAATTAATGGCTCACGTGTGACTCTCCATAGAAAAGGTAGATATTTCCCTTATTTATCCTAGGATCAAAATCAAATTATATTGCACACAATATTCAGTATAGCAAGCTCAAAGTCTATGATGGCTTATACTTATATTGCAGAATGGTATTACTCTGTTATAATAATGAGAGAATGTATTTAATATCCTCTACTCAATATAGATTCTTTTTTGACATCTACTATTTGATGTTAATTATTTAATCCTTAAGTAAACTATTATGCTCATGTAAATCCTTAGAATAACTTTCTTTTAAATCCTAGACCCAGAGCTATATCATGAAAGCTTATAAGGTGATTTAAAATTACTTAGTTGTTGCAAAGAATCATTCATTAAATAAAGAATTAAGAAACCAAGTCAATGAGGATTTGTAAGATTCCTACATTCATAAAAATAAATAGAGTGTAATTATTAACTTGTCGAATTTATTTATAAGAACTTGAGCATATTAGAGTAAATATTTTAATATCACATCTATATGTAAAGTTGAGTAGACAATAACCTATCCTCTATGATATCTATATATTTTGATTATTTTGTGTCCCACTCATGAATTATCATCTATCTCATCATTAATAATAGGACCATGCGTATCTATTAATAGATGATTTGAATTTTACCTACTAAAAGTAGATTTGACATGGATTACATCTCATTTTTCTAGAACTATCATGTCTACTAGACCCCTTGTTAATTTTTACACTGAAGGTGTTTCATATATGAAAATAACAAGATAATTGTTAAGATGAATAGTTCAAAACTTATTAAACTCCAAGAAACACGATTCAAATATTTTTTTTCATTGATGTATTTTCTTCATTGTCAACTCTACAAAAATTTGTTATTTCCTCTAATTACATGTCCTTATCAACTTTACCATGCAATAAATCATTGATTATAAATGTTTATCAGTTTCCAAAGCACCGCCGCATCTAAATTCGATAATGACTATCCATGCCAAATGTTATGCGCATCCAAATGTGAAGTGTCCAATCACTCAGCCCAACTCGTGCAAGTGTTTGACACAACCTTTTTATTATGTGATTCTTTTAGTGTCTCTAGTGTCTAATATGCATCATTTTTGTAGGGAAATCAGTATTATTAAAATCTAATTACCTTATTTCAACATAGTTTTAATTTAATCCAAATAAATTATAATACTTATCTAATCTAAATAAATTTATAATATATAGTTTTTAATAAATTTATAATACTCATTGAATTTACTTAAATGATTTTTTTAAAGAAAATATATTATCTTTTGAAATAGGTTATAGATATTAAATTTTACTAAAAATTAAGTTTTTTTAAATAGTATTATCATTTTTAAAAAATTAATCTATTTTATAGTTTAAGTATGTATTATAATTCTATTTCAAAATATATGCAATTAAATAAATATTTTATATTAAATTATATAAGATATTTGAAAAAATAAAAATGATATTATAGGTATAATTAAACTAATTTTGTACTCTTCTGTATTGTTTTTTTTTTTTTTTAAGGCAAAATTGGTGTAACCACCATATTTTATTAAACTGGTTCAATAACTCCCCCGTGGAAGAACCAGTAAGAAACCCTGGGATCATAGTTATATACATGCATATATTCAAGGATATATAAATACATAAATATTACATATTTTGAGCAATATGTCAATATTTCTTATCCAGTTTTAGATCATACTCCAAAAAGCCTTCAAAAGTGCCCTAATGACGGCGACATGTACAATACGCCGATTGTGTGAATTTTGCCTATGACAACAACATTTTATACATCTAACCACCGCCAAACTCCAAGCCAGTCGGATGTGTATTAAGGTCACGAACCCGCAAAAGAGCTCGCGGGCTACTAGAGAAGACACAGGGAAGATGTGGATTTGGTAGCTCCATGATGTCTAACACAGCATTAACCTAAATTCTGACTTTGTTCTTCAAGTGAAACCCCAAACGCCTCTTCGAGAATCGAAGTGCATTTTCTGCCAATTGAGCATCTTGTGAACAGAGGGAGCATTTAATACTTTCATAGATTAGAAAGAAATCGTGATTTGAGAGCATCTCATGATGCGAAAATAGTCCACCAACTAGTGTCAAACCATCCCATAGTTCATACTACTGAACAGCCCTCGAGAGTGCATTGTGAGCCAGTGAAGACACCAAAGACATTGACTGGGATAAGTCCATCACGTTGAAAATGCTCCACGAATGAGAGTCCAGTATTTCTTCCCCAACAACCAGTTGAATTGCATCCCTTATTGCTTGTGACTGGTATATAAACATTAATGAAAATGAGCCCTCATCGATGTGAGATGGCAGACCCTCTTCCAAAAGTTCCAATCGCATCCTAACTCTGTAATTTCTGGGCATGACTTCATGGTGATAGCAGGCACACTGTTTGCATTACATCACTTGACTAACCCGCAAATCCATTGGCTCCCAGCTTGTAACTTGACAATGAGTGATGGATATGATCAAAAGGCCACATATTTGTAGCTGTAATAAATTGCCAAGTACAGCCAAAATAAAATCAGGATATCCAAAGTGTGAGTGAGATTATGCATAAGTTTCAATGTCATTTTTGGAACTTGGGATTCTGCCAATAGTACACTGATTAAACTTTCTCAACCACAAACACATGTGTGCCAATGAACTTGCGGATGGGGAAATAGATATGCCTGCACAAATGATACACAAGCAAGTTGTGTTTTTATTAAAAGTTATTAAAATTTATATCTACTATGTACTTCTCACATGCCAAATACTATGGCATATGAAAACTATCTGTGCCTCCCATTAAACACACAAATGGAATTGTACTTGGGGAAAATACATAAACCATTTATGCATACATCTGTTAAAGAACAAACTTCACATCCTGACATTTGAGGCATCAACTGCACATGACACTATTTCTCAACTATAGATTTCCTTCAACTTGGCATTGTGATTAATAATTGAATCATCATTAATAGCCACCAGTTCATACCCATCACAACCTTTGTTTTCTGGATGGTCTGCTAGTCTATTACCCTCTCTAAGCGTGTGAGAGATCTAAACTTCTTGAAATGAATCCAGTAATAGCCAAATCTGTTGAAGGATGTATGATAGTTTCCAGTTATGGGATATTCTGCTTATACATGCTGATATAATCACTATTGAATCTCCCTCTATTTGAATATATCGGAAGCCTCCAATTTTTGCTAATATTAGACCTTCTAATAATGCCTTGGCCTCAGTCATATTGTTTGTGCCATTATGAAGCGTGCATCATTTTACTGCTAGTAATATTCCTTGAAAATTCTGGATACAAATTCCCACCCCTGATATACCTGGATTCCCTCTTGAGGAGCCATCAAAGTTAATCTTGCTAAACCCTTTGGATGGCGGCATCCACTTAATCCCTTCTCTATCCAGCATTTTATTTGGTTTTGGTTGATAACACCAACCAAAAGGAGCATGTATTTGTTTCCACTCTCACAATATAAATGAGTCCCATGATGTCATAATTAGATTATGTTTAAGCTTATTATGACTAGCATTAACTAGTTCTGATATCGATCTTTCTATTTGAGCTACGACCACTTGGATTGTCAAAAATTGTTTGCGAAAGATTCTTTTATTTCTCTCCCACCAAATTGCCCAGACCACTATTGCTGGAGTGCACTTCCAAATTGCTGAAAAAAGGGAGGATGAATATAGTTGTGGTCGTGAGTCAAACAGGTCCCTTAGCTTGCATGGAAGAGGAGTTGGATATTGTAACTTTCTAAGGACAAAATGCCAACATTCTTGAGCAAATTCACAATTTAAGAATAGGTGGTATGTGTCTTCTTGATGATTATCACAATGCAGACAATTAAAAGGATGAGCTATATTAAGTCTCTAAAGCCACTCACTTGTTAATGCCCTATTATTCAAAGCTAGCTAAGAAACGTATCCTACTTTTGGTAATGTTAGATTATTCCAGCAGAAGGAATAAGCTCAGGATGGTTGCTTGGTTGCATCTCTTTGCTGAATAAGTTTATATCCATCCTTAATATTAAAATTCTCATCTGCCCCCAGTGCCCAAATCAAATTATCCTTGAAGTTTGATAAGTAGATCAATCTTTGAGACAAGATTTTCTAAAATAATTGAATTTGTTGTGGTGAGAGAGGTAGCTCTTGGGGGTCTTTCCAAATTACTTTCCTTGAGTGTAGGCATTAGCAGATACATATCCAATTAAGTGAATACCCCAAACATTTTCTGCTATAGAGATAATATCCTCCATTCCAATGTTATTTTTACTAATCAAAGGTGGTGCCCCACTCCATGAGTCATGCCAAAACTTGACTGATTGACCATTATTGACTTCCCATGTAATATACTTGCATATTAAATCTCTGGAAGAGATCATGAAGTCCCAAATGGCTGACCCTTTAGGGGGGGTCAGATACCGATATAATTCTAGCCGGGTTAGAATCATCTAAGTACTTGGCCTGCATAATTTGGCACCAAATATTATGTGTCTTAGAATACATTTTCCATACTAATTTGCCCCCAAATGCTATGTTCTACTTTTGTAGATCATGAATCCCTGCCCCACCCAGCTGCTTAACTTGTGCCAATTTCTCTATCGAGACTAAAGGGATTTTCTTTACTCCGTTCATGTTCCTAGTCCATAGAAAATCTCTAATCAGTTTTTGAATTTTTTGAATGACCGACATAGGAGCCTTGAGGACTGATAAGTAATAATTGAGGATTGCTGAGAGAACTATTTTGATTAAAAGTATTCTACCTGAGGGAGACAGCCACGTTGCTTTCCATGCAACCACCCTGACTTTAATCCTTTCGATGATTGGTGTCCAATAACTTCTCTATTGTTGCACTTAAGTCTATGATTGAATTGGATCAAAAGCTTCACTTCCTAAACATGTGCTTGAGACAAGATATAAATAGAGAGAAAAATATATTTATATGTTTATAAATAAATATCCTTATAAGTAGTTAAAATTTTATAACTATATTTATATATTTTTAATAAGTACTTATAAATTTATAAATAACTTTGTGTAACTCAATGAATAAATAAATTTATAAATATATTGAAAATATATTAATATTTATATTTAAAATATATAAAAATATTAAAGTGGATTTATAAATATATGTATCAATAAAAGATTTATCAGACTTACAAAGTTATAGATAAATATTATAACAAAAAATTATAAATAGAAACATTAACTATGATTTATATACTTATATTTTGTAGTGTACATGTGTGACTTTACACATACAATTAATTTAAAACCTCTAAATCTCTATATTTGTAAATTCTAAAAATAAATAAAGAAGAAATATTAAAAATGATTTTTTTAAATAAATATATTAAAATCATAATTAATTAGTTTTTTGTTAACATATTGACATGCTAGATTTCTTTGTATATTAATAAAGAAAAAATAATGGAGAATTAAATAAAATTAATTTTGTATGTATCAAACATCAATTGATTATATGTATACCGTCACTTTCATACTAAAAATAAAATATAAATTTAAAAGTATTAGATTAAATTTAAAATGTATCTACAAAGAAAATATAAAATAAAAGTGAAAATTGATTTAAATGAATTTATTTAAAATGAAAAAAATATGTTTACCGAAACAACAAGCATTATAACTTTATTTAAATTTTAAAAAAAAAATGAAAACATAGTTATGTATTATATTTCAAATAATTAAAAAATAAATCTTAATAAAATTTAATATTTACAAATCATCAAAAAATTAATATAAAAGAATAGATGAAAGTTTTAAATAAATCAAGATTGAATAAAATGAGTAAGTATTATAATTTATTTGGATGAAGTCGGGTAATTTGATTTTAATAATCCTGACTTCTTGAAAAAATATATATATGGGACACAACAAAAATAGTAGAATAGAGAGGTTGTGATCGGACACCTGCACGAGCTGAACTGAATGATTGGACACTTCACATTTGGATGAGCATAGCATTCGGCATGGAGGGGCATGAAAATATTTGGTTGGATACCCACTCCCTCTAAATTCCATATCCTGCAAAGCACCCGCTAACTTAATGAAGCCAAAATTTTCATTTAATTTCAAAGCCAAAATCTCTCTGACTTGTAACATAAAGAAGTAAGAAACAAAAAAAAAAAGAGATTAAATTGCCTTAAAGAAATAAAAAATATTCCATAAAAACTTCAAAGATTGATTTACATATTTGCATACTTTGCATTAGATCCCCTATTTTTATTGAAATACCAATGAAATGATACATGGTACAATATCTTTATTGTTGTAGCTTCCATTTTCATGATTCCTCTAGTGTTTCAATCCTCTAGAGGCATCACTTTCTTTCTTGTGACAAATCCGTTAAACAACGAATTGATTGCACTTTCCCCTTGGCTAAATACTGAGAATTTTCTAAAATCAATGTTGATAGAAAACACTATTTTTTTTCAAAATATTCTTTTATCAGGACACATATAATATTCAATATTTCTTTGCACTTCATAGAAGTCACTGACGATTCCACTTTACCTAGACATAATAAGCATTTTCTCGGTAACAAGCCCTTCATATATCCTCCTACGATCGACATCCCCTTTTATTCAAACTCCAGAATGAAAGAATTTGTGTTTGTAGATAATTTATGTTCCTTGTTTATTTTCTTGGGTTTCAAATTCACAGTTAAGACATGTATTCCATATGGTTTATCAATTTTCTATAGAAATATATGTTATTTATATATTACCATTGAAAGACCATGTGTTTGGCTCCTCATATTCTACAATATCTGCGTTTCTTAAAGATTAACAATATTTATCATAAATTAAAAAACCCTTTTTTTATCTCACTCAAAACAATTAAAAATATTTAGTTTTCTATTATATTTTTAAAACTTTATCATTAATTATTATATTTTTGAAAAAAAATCTATTAGACATTGATTAAAAAGTTTGATACAACTTGAATAAAATATTACACTATGATATTGAGAAATAATTAAAAATAATTACAAATACACAAGTTTTTACCTTTTTAATAGGTTTCTTTTAATTTTAAATTTTTAGTTTGAAATTACTTGTATTTTTTAATAAAGTTAAAATTTAAACTTTATCTCTATCCCTCCATAAACAACACACACTCTCCCTCTTTTCCTCCCTCCCATACCCCTTTCCATCTCCATCTTTATCTTTATCTTCTTCTCTATCTCTTGTTTTAAATAAAAAATAATTAAAAAAATTACACAAATACAATTTTTTTTTACCTTTTTAATAGGTTTCTTTTCATTTCAAAATTTTAGTGTAATTTACTTGTAATGTTAATATAAAAAATTAAAATTTACTCTATCTATCTATCTATCTATCTATCTATCTATCTATATTCTTCTAAACATATATCATCATGTCTCCCTCTCTCATTCTTGCAAACATAACATTAGCATGTTGGTAATCTCTCTCTCTCTCTCTCTCTCTCTCTCTCTCTCTCTCTCTCTCTCTCTCTCTCTCTCTCTCTCTAGCATGTTGGTAATGACTGTAGACACCTACAAATTCTCAGGTTGATCCATGTGAGTGACCAAGGAAAAATAAAAAACTAATTAAAATCAAAGCTAAAAATAATTACAGAAATCAAAGGAATCATTTAATTATGCAATTAATCTAATTAATTGTATAGTTGAATTAGATCAAATTTAATCGATTCATGGGGTACACAAGGCTAAAGAATTAAATAAAATTAATTAATTAAATCCTAATATTTCTCACCTACCACATGGGAGGGAATTACCTCAACCAATAAGAATTGAGAATTGTACTCACATGGATCAAAGCCACATTCAATCTCCATCACTTACTTGGAGAATGCATCTTGACCACTCATTTTGTCTCATTGTGCCAATCTTTGAGGACAAAATATTTAAATTGTCTCAACATTTGAAACCATGGACTTAACCCGAACTCAACCATGATTAAACTTACTCCACCCCCTATGCTTGGAAAGATCTATAAATAGAAGGAAAAAAATAGGAGAAAAGAATCCCAAGAGCATTTAGAATTTGCATCCTTATTATAGTTAAATTGAGTTAGAACCATAATTTAGCATTTTTTTTTGAGTAAAATAGGCTTAATTCATCATCATTTAGCATATTTCTCATTTTAGAGCTGTCACTAATGTACAAGCTTGTTGAGAGATTATCATTAGCATCTTTAATTAGAGAGCTATAGAATGCTCTTCATCTTTATTTTCATTCAATAGCTTCATATTTTTGTATTTTTGCATAATTAATTGATATAATTGACAAACTAATCTTATGAATGTATTTTAGTGTAATGCCCAATACTATTAGGATAAAACACATACAACACTGTTATCAATTAACTCCCTAACATAGAGATATGCAGGAAAATTAAACCATTTAATAATATCATGCACTATTTGCTTAACATAGGAATTTCATCATTTATACAACATAGAAGTTGTAGGAAAAATAAGATAATTAATAGAATTCTTGTTCTACTTCCTAAACAGAAACAACACTAGAATAATCCAATTTCAAGCAAAATGCATATTTACACATAATCATAGAGTAATTGCATTTTCCTCAATAATTGCAGGAAGCTTAACTTTAATGTAACAATCAATCTTACTATATAATAACAATGAAATAATTCTAAAATAACCCTAATATTGAATTCTCCTTTCAAGAGGACTAAATTAAATTTTTTTGATTACAACTTTACTAATTATACAATTTCAAGAGCATGGATTTCAATTTGAATAGAACAAATCATTTAGGCTAAAAAACCCTAAAACATTTATTTAATATTTTTCAATTACATTTTTGAACAACAAACAAAATCTTTCTTGTAATCCACACTAGCTCCAAAACTTGGTCATCTCTTCAACACTTCATACAATGTAAAACTTGCAAAACAAATATTTCCCTTATGACCATGGAGGCTCACCTCCAAGCCTAGGCCATTTAATGGCCACCCCTAAGCTAGGAGAAACAAGAATGGATGGGATACAAACATTCAACACTCACATTCAACAACAAGAAACATAAACATCACAAATTTCACTCCCAATCCCAAGCTTGCACATAGGACCATAATTGATCCAAAAATGGATGAAGGTGGAAACATCACATATGGAGATGTCATACTCAAACAAACCAAGTACTATAAATCATTCTTACATGCCTTCACAAGGCTCCTTCCCAACATACCATCTCATCACAAAAAGCATCAAACACATCTCTTATGGCCCCCAACTATAACATAAGTAGGCCTCAATGATGCGCATACATCCAAGCTCTACAACATATGGATTTATCAACTAAGCCCTTCACCTCAAGACATTCTTAAATCCTCCCAAGGATGAGAATGGTCTTGCACACTCACAACACATTCATAAACATAAAAGGGGGAACAAGAGAAAAATTCATATGAGCACAATGAAACTAAACATCACAAATTCACACAACAGTTTTATCTTCACAATACAATTACATAAACATAACATGGTAGAACTACCAACCTTTCCTTAAGTTAAGGAAATGAAGGATTTTTAGAAGATATATTCCTTTCCTTCCTATCTTTTTACTTTCCTTTCTCAAGTCTCAAGTTTCTCCAACTCCAAACTAGCATAGTGAAGAAGTGTCTAACTTTTTTTAGTCTCTTTTCCTAAAGACTCAAAAACATTCCTCCCTCCTACTCCCATCCCAAGGTAAGTTAGGTGTCTTGGTTCTAGCTCACAAACCACTTATCCTTTTATATGAAATGGTAAGTATTTTAAGACACCAGAAAAATGATTATCCTAGAAGACATGACCAATTTTGTCACTTTCAAGAAGGGCTCACTTTGTGGGGCATTTTGGAAGCCTAGGGAAGTGCAAAAGGTAAAAGTTGGCCCCCTTATCCATGCTCATTTCTTGGGGCACTTGAAACCAACCCTAACTACATCTTAAGGCTCCATATAAGACTTCAAAAACCCTAGTAAAGTTTACATTTGAAAATGGGAAATGATGACATAAACCTTGGTTTCTTAAACCACTAACCAAGCCTAGGGATACACTATTAGGAATAGTCCCAAGAGATAACTGAGAGAGGGGAGAGGGGGGGGGGGGGGGGTGAATTAGTTATCTACAAGATTCAATTATTTATCCAATTAAGTATACTTAAACATAGAGCATAAACACAATGGAAGAGCATTTGAACACAACACCAATATTTTGGTTATGGGGAAACCCAAATAGGTAAAAACCCCGGTGGGACTTGATACCCACTAATATTCTGTACTAGTGTATAATGATCCTTGTTAGAAGATCCTTTACCCTGTTAGGAGTAGCTTTACAATATATTAAGTACAGTAGACCCGGTTAAGGGTCAGACCCTGTTAGGAGTCTTTTACAATTGTCTATGCTAGGGGAGAGGACACAATATCTGAGAGCTCACTGCTAAAATGGGTGAAGGCTACAACCTTCTGAATAACAGATACACACTATATTTGGATCTTGGTGAGCTGCACTTTGACCTTTTGTCTGGATCAATTCCAATGAATAGTAGAAGTACTTTACTTGGTCACATAGATCTTCTTCTAATGGCTCAACACTTCACACACTTTGCTCTGCTCTGCTTAATCAGCCATGAACCACACTTTAGCAATCACAAATGACTGCCTATAAATATCTTTCCTCCAAATGATATAATCAAGTGGGCCTATTAGAACCACCTTGAAATCATATTAGAGAAACCATAATAAACTCCAACAAATATTATGTCGGCTCTACTATGCATGCAACTCATTCTAGGACTTGTTTAATAAAATAATTGTAGACGCACGCTACACACTGTCGGCTCTACCAAAACAAATGTAACTTTCTCTGTAAGTTGAATTAACTTATGTGCTCTTAACAGAACATCAATAACACTTCTCCAAGCTTAAATCCAAGGTTGCATACCCTCAAGATAGGCACAACTGAAGAACCAATAAAATCTTTGTCAGCTCTTTTGAACAAACACAAGAAACTGCTATAGGTGAATAGCGACTGCATAACTTCACTTGCGTTCATCATCAGACTATGCATCCATAACTAAAACATCACTAACATGTCTTCAACATATATCCAAGTGCACAAGGCTCCATGATGACTGTAAGGACAACCATACATAGAACATTGTCTGTTACTCTGTTAGGAATACTACTGACACCAGCTGCTATATAATTGTCTGTACTAACAGTTAACCTCTATGCCCATGAAATCATGTTTATATCATGTCCATGCTACATAAACTGAAGGCTTACTACATAAGACTTCTACACATGCTACTTTCCATATGTTGTCATCAATGACAAACATACAGTCAATACAGGCCTGGTCACAAATCTCCAACAATCTCCCCCTTTGGCATTGATGGAAACATGTGGAATGAAAAATCATGAGCAACCCAAATGAATATTTCTTTTATAACATTCTCTATTTCCTCTTCAAAAATCCCCCAAAGATGAATCCTCCATCTTTTGCAGTATTTTCTAATATTCTCCATTTTCTCAACTGTACAATTGTCATAACTATATGCTGCTCCCCCTTAATATATTACTCCTCTTTTTACTTTTGTTTTTCATGACTTAATACATCTACTCCCCCTTTGACATCAATGGAAAAGGGTGCCATTCATTTTAAGCACCGGTACTACTCCTAAGGGAGAGTAGTCAACCTTCCACCAATCCTAGAGGACTGATGCCTTTCCTTCTTTCTTCTAAGTAGAAATAGGGAAGGGAATGACTCCCAACTTCTCCCTAAGATACTCAAAAGTATCCTTAGGCAAGGGCCATGTGAATATATCTACCAACTGATCTTTAGTACTGACATAGTCCAACTTTACTTCTTTCTCTGCCACTTTCTCTCTTAGGTAGTTATATTTGATCTCAATGTGCTTTATCTTTGCATGCATCACAAGGTTGTTTTACATATTGATAGTGCCAGTGTTATCACAGTGAATAACAATAAGATAATCAATCTGAATTACAAAATCCTTTATCATTTGCTTGATCCAAACATTTGTAGAACAATTCAAGGCTACTGCAACATACTCTGCTTCTATTGCTGACTAAGAAATAAAATTTTGTTTCTTGCTTGTCCAAGTGACAAGTCTATCACCAAGAAACACTGCTCCACCTGAAGTACTCTTTCTATCATCAATACATCCTACCCAATCAACATTAGTGTACACATGAAGCTCAACATTTTCTGAATTAGGATACCATAGACCATAATCTATAGTGCCCTGCAAGTATCTAAATATTCTCTTTACTGCCATGAGGTGACTTTGTTTAGGCTCTGCTGCAAATCTTCCAACTATGCCAACTACATTAGAAATATTAGGTCTAGTCTGAGTAAGATATATGAGTTTACCAATCATAGACTTATACAATGTTATATCTACTGCTGGTGAGTGATCTTCTTTTGTAAGCTTGCATCTAGTGATCATAGGAGTTCCTACTAGCTTGCAATCATCCATCTTGAATTTCTTCAGTATCTCTTTCACATACTTTGATTGATTAATGAAAATTCTTTTTTCTATTTGCTACACATTTAGTCCCAAAAAGTACTTGATAGGACCAATCATACTCATCTCAAACTCATTCTACATTTCATTGGCAAATTCAGTACTAATTTTGTCATTACCTCCAAAGATGATGTCATCAACAAATATAGCTACAAGTAATAAACCTTTAGTTGTCTCTCTAATAAATAGATTACAATCTGCTACTCCTTTCTTGAGTCCAATCTTTGTTAAGTATCAATCTAGTCTCTCATACCATGCTCTAGGGGCTTTCTTGAGTCCATAAAGGGCCTTCTTTAATTTGCATACCATATCAGGTCTATCTGATAAGGTGAATCCTTTTAGCTGCTCAATGTATACTTCTTCTTTCATGTCTCCATTCAAGAATGCTCACTTGACATCCATATGATAAACTTTGAGGTTTTTGACTGTAGCATAAGCTAAAAACAACTTAATAGTTTCTAATCTACTCACAAGTGCAAATGTGTGTTGGAAACAATTGTCTGAAGGAAATTGCTACTCAAATTATGTATTGTCTTTGATGTCACACTATGTCATAGTCCACAACTTTCAGTACCTACCAAGCTCAGTCGGTCTACCTAGCAACAAAATTAGTGCCTACCGAGTTCACTCGGTTATCAAAGAAAAATCAGCATGTACCGAGTTCACTCGGTTGTCAAAGAAAATCAGTAGTGTTTACCGAGTTCAGTTGGTTGTCAAAGGAAAGTCAGTGTTTACTGAGTTCAGTTGGTTATCGAAGAAAAAGGATTATCAGTGTTTACCGAGTTCCCTCGGTCTCAGAAAGATTGTAGAAAGTTATGGTCACCGAGCATTGTCGGCCCTTGAAGGATTTTTGCAAATAAAGTTTGCTTAATTCAACCGACTGTTATACTAAGTAATGTCAATTTGACAAATCTAAAATCATATAAATAAAAGGTCAAATGTGAAAAATAAACAAGAAATATAGCAGAAGATATATAGAAGAAAGACAGGAAAGGTGTGTGCGAAATTGTGAAGGATGACCAGATATCCTTGAGGAGCAGCAGAGATATATTCGATCAGGAAGGATCAGACTTATGCACAACAGAGATCTGTAATCAGCAAGGCAGTTGCATTATTATAGAGGTCATTTTCATTGTTACCTTTTTATCATTGTAATAGTGAATTCTAAATCTCTTAACCGAGTTGGTTTAACAACCATATTGTAAATCCTCTAACAAGGTGACAATTCCATTGAATTGTTTTCAAGACCTCTTACCAGGCCACTCCTCGCAGGATGATTAAATCCTCTAACAAGGTCACACCTAACAGTGTGTTTTGTAAACCTTTTACCGGGTTGGCTTCTAACCGGGCATCACTTCAGAAAAGTGAAAATCAGTATCTAGATACATTGGTGGTTTTTCCCATATTGGGTTTCCACATTAAATCTTGTATCTCTTGTGTTCTTAATTACTATCTTAATCATATACAAGTGCTGATGAATATCTAAAAGATAATTTTGCTAATACTTTCTGCATCTTCAAAGTTACTGCAATCTATTTACCGAGTGTTAAATAGATAATATTCATTAAGATATCCTAAGGGATCTAGAAAGAAATAATTGTGAACTATTTTATGGTTGACTGATTCACCCCCCCCCCCCTCCCCTCTCAGTCACCTCATCCATATTCCATCAATTGGTATCAGAGATTTTGGTGCTTGCAGGAAGGGTTTCAAGGACCTAAGCTAAAGATCAGGATGTCTTAAAAGAGAGAAATTCCAAAGCTCAACAGAGATAACTTTTCAGCTTGGCAAGGTCTCATGCGACTTCATCTGGCTTCCATTGGTGATTCAGGATGCAAATACATTGATGAAGAATACACAGTTCCTACTGGCGCATTAACTGTTGAAGACATTACAAAGAAAAAGACTCATAACACCATGATGATAGACATTGCATCTGCTCTCAACTATGAAGAATTTGTTGATATTAAAGAATGCACTACTGCATATGAAATGTGGATCAATCTGAAGAAAATATATGGTGGTGATGCAAATGTGAAAAGAGCCAAAGCAGAAAGCCTAAGAGGACAGTTTGACAAGATGAATATGAAGGAAGATGAAAACATTGCAAAATATGTTGAAAGAATCAAAGCAAGTGTAAGTGCAATTAGAGCTTCTGGAGGAACAATCTCTGATGAAACTGTTATAAGCAAGGTACTCAGAACATTACTCCTTATCTATGCAATAAGAGTATCAGCTATTCAAGAAAGAAGATGTGAAACAAACCACAATATAACTTTGGATGCTTTAGTTGGAAGATTGACAACCTTTGAATTAGATAACTATGACAACTATGTTCCAAATTCCAAAAATGTTGAGTCAGCATTTGAGGCCAAGGTTTCACTAAGGAAGAACAAGAAAATTAAAGAAGTTCAGTTAGAAAGTGAAGAAGTATCAGAAGAAAGTTCTGATAGTGATCTTGAAATTGTAGAAGCATTACTTGCAAAGAAGTACTCTAAAGGGAAAGGTAAATATAAAGGTAAAACTCCTTTAATCTATTTTTCATGTGAAGAAATAGGACATATTGCAGCTAGGTGCCCAAACAAGCAGGAAAAGGAAGAGAAGAAAGGTCACAAGTACTATGGCAAAAAGAATTTCAAATCATTCAAGGATAAAGGTAAGAAAACATGTTTTATGGCTAAAGATTCTGATGATAGTGAAGAAGAAATTGTCTTTATTGCTATAAAAGATGAATCTGATGATGATGAAGATAAGATGACACTTATTTCTCATATAAGAAAAGATGATATATGGATAATAGACAGTGGATGTTCACACCACATGATTGGTGACAGGACAAAATTTGAATACCTAGAAGACTGTGATAGTGGCAATGTAAGATTTGGAAACAATGAACCTTGTTGTATAAAAGGAAAAGGAAGAATCTCATTAACCAAAGAACTCATATGTGATAATGCTTATTGGGTTGAAGGACTAAATCATAATCTTCTAAGTGTAGCACAGCTAATCAACACTGGTTTCAAGGTTGAATTCATGAATGGTCAAGCAAGACTGCTGGATGAAAAAGGAAAACTCATTGGATCAGGCAAACAAACAAAAGGTAACTTATTTTATCTTGATCTCAGTGAATATTCATGTTTTATTGCTCAAATTGAAGAAAGTTGGCTATGGCACAAAAGGTTATGTCATGTGAATTTTGATAACATGATGAAAATAAGCAAATTCAAGAAGGTAAGAGGCATTCCTACTTTGAAGAAACCTGATACTGGTCTATGTAAGAATTGTCAGATTGGCAAAATGAGTAAAACTAGTTTTAAGAGTAAGAACTATGAGTCAAAAGAAATTTTGGAAATTGTGCATACTAATTTATGTGGACCTATTGGAATACAAAGCTATACTGGAGATAAATTCTTTATTCTTTTCGTTGATGATTATTCTAGAATGATGACTATTATGTATTTAAGAGAAAAGTCAGAAGCATTTGAAAAGTTCAAATGGTACTTGGCAAGAGTGGAAAAGGAAACAAGGAAAAGATTGAAATGCTTAAGATCAGACAGAGGTGGTGAATTCATCTCCCATGATTTTAACAAATTTTGCATTGAAAGAGGAATCAAAAGACAAGTATCAGCTCCTAGAACTCCTGAGTAGAATGGAATAGTAGAAAGAAGAAACAGATCTATTATGGATTGTGCAAGGACTCTAATGATAGAAAAGAACATTTCTATAAAGTACTAGAAGGAAGCTATCAGCACTGCAGTTCATACCTTGAACCAAGTACAATTGAAGAAAGACACATTCAAAACTCCTTATGAATTATGGTATGGCTATAAACCCAATGTAAGTTACATGAAAGTATTTGGTAGCAAGTGTTATATCCTAAAAGAATCCAGAAGAAATAAATTTGATGTGAAAAGTGATGAAGGAATATTCCTAGGATATTCTAGCAAAAGTAAGGCATACAAATGTCTGAATTTATCTACTCGCAAAGTCATAGAAAGTATACATGTAAAATTTGATGAGTTTGCAGAAACGATTGAAGAAGAAAGCAAAAGGGAACCTGAAAACTACAGAAGATTCATTTACATTGAACCTGAAACACTTCCAAACACAACTATCAATGAGGAAACTATATCTACCGAGCCTAGCACAGTAACGGAGTCACAGGAAGAAGTTCAAACCGAGTCAAAGGAAGAAGTTCAAATTGAGTCACAGGAAGAAATTCAAACCGAGTCTCAGCCTGAAGTTACCGAGAAAATATCTACCAAGCCCGAGCAACCTAAAGAAGAGATCCTAGAAGACAACAACATTACTCATTCAAAAAGCAAGGAACCTACACTAGCCAAATATGTCAGAAGACATCATACACTAGATCAAATTATTGGAAACAAATCAGATGGTACTATGACAAGAAGAAAGCTAAAAGGTACATGTCTGCTTACTGATTTTGAACCTAGAAATATCAAAGATGCATTGGAAAATGAAAGTTGGACTGAAGCAATGAATGAAGAATTAGAACAAATACAAAAGAACAAAACATGGACTCTTGTACCTAGACCTAAAGATAAGAATGTAATTGGAACAAAATGGGTATTCAGGAATAAGCTGAATGAAGACAGTCAAGTATCTAGAAACAAAGCTAGATTGGTATGTAAAGGTTATTCTCAAGAAGAAGGTATAGATTATGGTGAAACTTTTGCTCTTGTTGCAAGATTAGAAGGTGTAAGAACTCCACTTGCTTATGTAGCACATAAAGGATTTAAGGTATATCAGATGCATATAAAATCTGTATTTCTCAATGGAATTCTTGATGAAGAAGTCTACATTGAACAACCTGAAGGTTTTGTTGATCCAAATAAAAAGGACATGGTCTGTAGGTTACACAAATCATTGTATGGTTTGAAACAAGCTCCTAGAGCATGGTATGAAAGACTCCATAACTATTTGATTTAGATTAATTTCAAAAGAGCCAATGATAATAGCAATCTGTATATTAAAGAAGGACCGGATGACAAAATTGTATTGGCAGAAATATTTGTAGATGATACTATATTTACAGGGAATGAGGATCAGTGCAAAGAAATTTAAGAGCAAATGAACAAAGAATTTGAAATGTCTATGTTTGGTTTAATAAAATTCTTTGTTGGTCTTCAAATTCAGCAAAGAAAGAATGGTATATACATTACTCAATCTAAATACATTAAGGAAATACTTAAGAAGTTTGGTATGGAAGATTCAAAACCAGTTGGTACACCCATGTGTACTAGACTAAAACTTACCAAAAATGATGATTCAAAAGATGTAGATCAGACCTTATACCGATCTATGATTGGAAAATTACAGTATGTAGTACATATAAGACCTGATATTGCCTTATCAGTCGGTATAGTGGCAAGATTCTCAGCAAAACCTAAGGAAAATCATATGATGGCAATCAAAAGAATCTTAAGATACTTAAGAGGAACTGAAGAATATGGTTTGTGGTATAAATTTGGAGGCAATCTAGACTTAAAAGTGTTTACTGATGTTGATTGGGCAGGGAACATTGATGACAGAAAAAGTACAAGTGGTGGAGCATTTTTTCTTGGAAAAAGACTGGTATCCTGGACCAGCAAAAAGTAAAATTGCACATCTCAATCCACAGCTGAAGCAGAATATGTTGCTACTGCAGTAAATTGTTCAAATATTGTTTGGTTTAAACAGTTATTACAAAGTATGAAGGTCAAAATCAAAGAACCAGTTGTTATATTTTTGTGACAATACTAGTGCAATAAACATTTCAAAGAATCCAGTAATGCATTCCAAAACCAAGCACATTGCTATTAAATATCACTTTGTCAGAGAATTGGTGTAGGACAAGGAAATCAGATTAGAATATATTCATACAAAAGAGCAGATTGCAGACATTTTCACCAAACCATTACCTAAGGATGCATTTGTGTATCTAAGAGGTAAGTTAGGGGTCATTCCCCTATCTAAGGCTCGCTAAATATAGTTTTAGTGATGCATCAACCAGAACATAATTGAAAATCAACATGTTGATGTAGCATATTCAAGGAATCATTGCATATGAATCAGTACTTGAGGTACATTAGTTTACACCGGTAATATGTGAATTGTCTTTGGCATGTGTTGTCAAAGAGGGAGTGTTTGCTATGTCTTTGCTATTACTTCAAGAAATTTTCAATAGTCAGAGGAAGAGTTTTTAAGAAAAAGGAAGTTTGCTGACAGAGGGAGATTTGAATCTGAACCGAGCTAATTCTTTCAAAATTTCTTATGCTAGGACATATTGTGTTGCCATCAATGCCAAAGAGGGAGATTGTTGGAAACAATTGTCTGAAGGAAATTGCTACTCAAATTATGTATTATCTTTGATGTCACACTATGTCATAGTCCGCAACTTTCAGTACCTACCAAGCTCAGTCGGTCTACCTGGCAGCAAAATTAGTGCCTACCGAGTTCACTCGGTTATCAAAGAAAAATCAGCATGTACCGAGTTCACTCAGTTATCAAAGAAAATCAGCAGTGTTTACCGAGTTCAGTCAGTTGTCAAAGGAAAGTCAGTTTTTACCGAGTTCAATCGGTTATCGAAGAAAAAGGATTATCAGTGTTTACCGAGTTCCCTCGGTCTCTGAAAGATTGTAGAAAGTTATGGTCACCGAGCACTGTCGGCCCTTGAAGGATTTTTGCAAATAAAGTTTTCTTAATTCAGCCGACTGTTATACTAAGTAATGTCGATTTGACAAATCTAAAATCATATAAATAAAAGGTCAAAGGTGAAAAATAAACAAGAAATATAGTAGAAGATATATAGAAGAAAGACAAGAAATGTGTGTGCAAAATTGTGAAGGATGACCAGATATCCTTGAGGAGCAGTAGAGATATATTCGATCAAGAAGGATCAGACTTATGCAGAACAGAGATCTGTAATCAGCAAGGTAGTTGCATTATTATACAAGTCATTTTCATTTTTACCTTTTTATCATTGTAATAGTGAATTCTAAATCTCTTAACCGAGTTGGTTTAACAACCATATTGTAAATCCTCTAACAAGGTGACAATTCCATTGAATTATTTTCAAGACCTCTTACCAGGCCACTCCTAGCAGGGTGATTAAATCCTCTAACAAGGTCACACCTAACACTGTGTTTTGTAAACCTTTTACTAGGTTGGCTTCTAACCAGGCATCACTTCAAAAATGTGAAAATCAGTATCTAGATACATTGGTGGTTTTTCCCATATTGGGTTTCCACATTAAATCTTGTGTCTCTTGTGTTCTTAATTACTATCTTAATCATATACAAGTGCTGATGAATATCTAAAAGATAATTTTTCTAATACTTTCTGCATCTTCAAAGTTACTGCAATCTATTTACCGAGTGTTAAACAGATAATATTCATTAAGATATCCTAAGGGATCTGGAAAGAAATAATTGTGAAGTGTTTTATGGTTGACTAATTCACCCCCCCACCCTCTCAGTCACTTCATCTATATTCCATCAATGTGTCTGAATAATCCATGCCTTCTCTTTGTGCAAATCCTTTGCATACTAATCTTGCTTTGTTTCTTACTACTGTACCATCTTCATTCATCTTGTTTCTAAATATCCACTTTGTTACAACCACATTTTTATCACTAGGTCTTGGGACTAGTTCCCAAGTGTCATTCTTAACAATCTGATCAAGTTCTTCTTTCATAGCATCATGCCAATCTAAATTATTACATGCATCTTCAACACTTAAAGGTTCAATCTGAGATAGTAAACATACCACTTCATTGCTAGCTAAGTTCTTTGCTTGTGATCTTGTTAAGACTTTGCCACTCTAATCTCCAATGATGTCTGCCTTGGAATGATTTCTTGATGTAAACTTTGGAACTTTAGGTGATGCTGATTCATCAACCTTAGGAGTATTTTCTTCACTTGTCTTAGGGTCATTGAATAACACATCAATACTATCAATTATTTCTTCAATAATTGTCTCACTAGTAGAGGGTCTAGGTTCTTCTTCAATCGTGGGTGAGTAATCATGATATCTTTCTCCATCACTTCTTGCATCAAACTTGCCTACTGCTTCATCCCTCTTGATGTAGCAATTGCTTCCAAAGATTCTAAAGTATTTTACTATGGGATCATTACCAAACCATAGCTCATAAGGTGTATTGTTAGGACTAGGCCTTAGTTGAATTCTACTAATGGTATAGACTGCTATATTGGCCGCATCTCTCCAATAGATATGTGCAACTTTTCCTTCTATCATAATGGTGTGTGCTGTGTCAAGGATGATCATATTCCTTCTTTCTACAATTCCATTCTACTGAGGGGTTCTAGGTGCACTTAAATGTCTCTTTATGCCATGTTCTTCATAGTATTCATAGAATCTGCCAGAGGAGAATTCTCCTCCTCTATCCGACCTCAAAAATTTTATCTTTAGTCCAGATTCATTCTCAACCTTAGCTTTGAATATTTTGAACTTCTCAAAAGCTTCTGAATTATCTTTTAAGAATGCAACCCACATCATCCTAGTATAATCATCAACAAACAAAATGAAATACCTTTCACCATTGTATGATCTTGTTTGAGTTGGACTGCATAGGTCTGTATGAATAAGATCCAACTTGTTCTTTGCTGAATTCTGCTTGCTCTTGAATGAATTTCTCACATTTTTCCCCATCACACATTCCCTGCATATAGTATCAACTAGCTTTTCTATTCTAGGTAGTTCTCTTACTACCTTTACATTTCTTATCTTTACTATGTTATCAAAATTGATATGACATAGTCTTTTATGCCACAACCAACTGTCATCAACTTTAGCAACAAAACAAATTGCTTCTGAATTGGGTTGAAAAACATTACCTCTTATCTTTGTGCCTGATGTAATCATAACACCATCTTTGTTGTTAATGATGCATTTGTCATCTTTGAACTCCAACTGATATCCTTTTCCAAGTAACTGTCCAACACTAAGAAGGTTATGTTTAAAACCATCAACATAAAGAACATCATCAGTACTGTTCTTTCCATCCAAAGTGATGGCTCCTTTACCAACTATAGGTTTAGAATTGTTGTCTCCAAACATAACCATACCTCCATTGTATTTTTCCAAATGAACAAACCTGCCTTTATCACCTATCATGTGATGTGAACAACCACTGTCTATAATCCAGTCTATCCTTATGTTAGCTCGTGAAATCAATGCTAGTTCTTGATTTTCCTTCTTGTCTACATGAATTGTCTTATTATTCATTTTGTCTACAATAGAAATGAATCCAATTTCTTCTTCACTAAATTCTTCATCTGAAACTCCATCTCCAGCATAGTATCATTCCTTAGAATACTTAGGCTTATAATCCTTTTTGAACTTTCTAGCTCTAGTGGGACACTTAGATGCAAAGTGACCAATCTTATTATATGAAAAGAACTTAAATGGTAATTGACCTTCATATTTTCCTTATCCTTTCTTTTCTCTTTTGGAAATCATAGCAATAAAATCATCTAGTGTTCTCTCTTCATCATCATCATCAAAATTACTAGAAGTGTTTGTAGATTTCTTACCATGAACTATTGCTTTGAAAGTTGTTTCATTCTTTTGTTCTGTCTTCAATCTTGAAATCTCAAAAGCTGAGATCTTGCTGATCAAGGTCTCTCTCTTGAAATTTGATGTAAGTTGCATGGTCTCATCAAGGATGTTGATCTTGCTTTCATATTCTGGAGTAAGCGTAGTCATCAACTTATCCATAATGTCCTCCTCTGATATCTCTCCACCATTGTTCCTGATTCTAGTAATTGATTCATTTATCCTCTGATTGTAAGCTCTGATGTTTTCTTCAGGCATCATCTCTAATGCATTCTATATTTTCTTCTATGTGCTTCCATATTTTGTGGGTTCTATCTACCTTTTTTACTTCTAAAAATTCACCATCAGATAGGGCACTGATAAGGGCTTCTTTAGCAATAGCATTATGATGAAACAATTCCTTTTGTATGTCAGTAGCATCATCTTTTGCAAGGTCTTCTAAGGTAGGAATCTTAGCTGCTCTGATGGTTACATTAAAAACATCAAAAGCAATGCACTGCAAATGATTCACCATCTTGTTCTTCCAATCAAGATAATTCTCTCCATCGAACTTAGGACTTTCTTTCCTAAAGTATGTCATCTAATCAACCTCAAGCTATTAAACTTTCTCTCTGAGGCACTTGGCTCTAATACGAATTGTTAGGAACAGTCCCAAGAGATAACTGAGAGGGGCAGGTGAATCAGTTATCTACAAGATTCAATGCTTTATCCAATTAGGTATACTTAAACATAGAGCATAAACAAAATGAAAGAACACAAGAAAAAAACACCAATATTTTGGTTACGGGGAAACCCAAATAGGTAAAAACCTCGGTGGAACTTGATACACACTAATATTCTATACTAGTATATAATGATCCTTGTTAGAAGATCCTTTACCCTATTAGGAGTAGCTTTACAATATATTAAGTATAGTAGACCCGGTCAAGGGTTGGACCCTATTAGGAGTCTTTTACAATTTTCCCTATTAGGGGAGAGGACACACTGTCTGAGAGCTCACTACTCAAATGGGTGAAGGATACAACCTTCTGAATAATAGATACACACTATATCTAGATCTTGGTGAACTGCGCTTTGACCTCTTGTCTGGATTAGTTCCAATGAATAGTAGAAGTACTTTACTTGGTCACATAGACCTTCTTCTGATGGCTCAACACTTCACACACTCTTCTCTACTCTGCTTAATCAACCATGAACCACACTTCAGAATCACAAATGACTACCTATAAATATCTTTCCTCCAAATGATATAATCAACTCAGCCTATTAGAACCACCTTGAAATTATATTAGAGAAACCATAATAAACTCCAAAAAACATTCTATTGGCTCTACTATGCATGCAACTCATTATGGGACCTATCTAATAAAATAATTGTAGATGCACGCTACACACTATCGGCTCTACCAAAACAACTGAAACTTTCTCTGTAAGCTGAATTAACTTATGCGCTCTTAACCGAACATCAATAAAACTTCTCCAAGCTTAAACTCCAAGGGTGCATACCCTCAAGATTGGTGCAACTCAAGAACCAATAAAATCTCTCTCAGCTTTTCTGAACAAAGATAGGAAATTGCTATAGGTGAATAGTGACTGCATAACTTCACTTGCGTTCATCATCAGACTATACATCCATAACTAAAACATCACTAATATGTCTTTAACATATATCTAAGTGCACAAGGCTCCATGATGATTTTATGGACAACCATATGCAGAACACTGTCTGTTACTTTGTCAGGAACACTGTTGACACCTGCTGCTATATAACTATATGTACTAATATTTAACCTCTGCACCCATGATATCATGTTGATATCATGTTCATGCTAGATAAAATGAAGGATTATGACATAAGACTTCCACGCATGCTACTTTCCATATGTTGTCATCAATGAAAAACATACAGTTAGTACAGGCCTCTTGGCAAATCTCCAACATATACAAGATAACCTAAGGATGAGGTAGGGTCCACATTCCACTTAGGCATGTCATCTCATCACATTAGTGTCAAGTGACACTACACAAAAAGAGTACACATCACATTACCTATTTACACACTCGGTATGCCTATTGGATATTTAACATTTACATTTACATAATTAAATTTACATCAAATTATTGATTTACAAATATTTACAACATTTATACATGCATCACATTTATGAAATAGAATCACATAAGAATGAGGTCATTCTCTTCTTAGAGCTAACCTTGGTTTTAAACTGATTTCACATAGATCCATCCTTGTTTCCCCATATTTACAACCATGGTCACAATCCTGCACACTCGATTCAAACATCAGTATCACATTAAATCATTTCATATATAATCATATTAAAAATGAAATAGGGTCTATGATAATATCTAAATTCAATACATAGAGAAATTGCATTTCATGATTCATCATAAACATTATCCTCATTATAGGTCCTAATCCTATAACATCAAAATGTAAATTCAATTTCACTTAAACAAGCAACCCTAACTAAGTTAATCATTAAATCATTACACTATCAACATTTACTATTCTATAAAGTAACGTAACAAATGCAGAATTCAAAATTCATATATCATAAGGTTAGTATGAAACCAATACAAGCATGTAAAGAGTATGACTAACATCATCATCATATCATCTCATAATATCTAATGGTAGGAATTCATAATCTAAAATAGGTCTAATGTCTCAAAACAATGTATCATCAAGATAAACCAAGTGTCAAAACAACTATCAAGCTATGATGGGTCAGTGTAGGACCTCACATTTAGGTACAAAAAATGGCAACCACCATGGGGACTTTTGCTTCTACTAACCAAATTTCAACTTAATATACTAAAGTTGAATAAATTTGTGTTTGAATTCTCTATCAGATAGGTGAAATAGTGCGTACAAGGCATGGAGTAACACATACACAAAAAAGTATGATGTATTTGCATAGTAAAATAGAACATGTACAATAAACTTTGATGTATTTATGTAGGCTTTCAACGTGTACAATAACTTCTATCTTCTATATTCATTTCTTTCAGCGTATTCACCCTGATTTTGTAGTGCGTGTGCACCGTGTATTAGCGTGTAGACTTTATTTTGACCTTTTAATGTTGCATTTAAACAATTCTTTATCAACATTTAAAAAATTAAGTAGCACTTTTAATTTCTGAGATAGCCGTTCTAATTCTTTTTGTAGAGCATTCACTATCTAATATAGTACGTACAATACTTTCTATAGCGCGTACTACTCTTTTTATAAAAATTAATTTCTGACAAAAAATAATGAATTCTTTATGTTTTTATGATGGCAAAACATAAAAAGGAGCAGAAGCCAGAGAAAAAAGTCAATAATGAAGACAAACGAATAAAGAAAAGGTTGAAAAGAGAGAAAAATCTTCATCTAAAAAATATTTTGAATGATTCCAAGCATGAAGGTGAAGCTTATGAGAGGTATTTTCATATAATTGAATTCTATAAAACTAAATTTGTCTCTCTCTATTGGAAATTTGTTACTTAAGCTCATGAATTGTAATCAATTTTAAAGAAATGAAATAAAAGTTCAATTTTCTTGGATTTCTTCACTTTGTTTGGAATTTTGTGTTGGACTACCAATCTTGAAAGAGGATGCAATGGATCTAGAATGATGATCCCTAGGTGAGTATCACAATGAATAAATTAAATAAAAAATACCCCTAGCCTTTGCTAGCTATGAAAAAAGTATGCCTAGATCCCTATGCATTTTCTTAAATTGGGACAATTTGATTTGAATCTAGCTAATTATAAATCTATTATTATTTGTTGGATTTGATATTAGGCCTATGGTCTTCACTTATTTTAGTGAATCAAAATGCCAAACCTATCAAATCTTTAAATTAAAAGAAAAGCTAAGTAAATGAACACACACTAAATTTAAGCCTATTGTTTGTGGAAAAGAGTATTAGGTGATTATGCTCTTCACCTTTTAGGTGAATCAGAAAGCTAGAAGTTCTCAATTCCCATAATATTAAAAAAGGCTTTGTAATTTATAATAAATTATTGTTTTTGGAAGTGGAAAGTAGTACTTGGATATGCTCTTTACCTTTGGTGAATCAAAATCCCAAACCTATTCTTTCACTTCATTTCATTTTATTTCTTGAACATGCTAGAGAATTAGTGGGCTCACCTCCTGAGAACATGCCTTCACGAGGCCAATGAGAGGGACAACCCAAAGTGGGATAAAATTTATTTTTCCACAATGATCTACCCCACTATAAAATTAAATTCATTCATCCTTAATAGGTGAGTGACAAAGGAATATCAAGAATTGAACCTCCTCGAGTAGTCCGTCGGGATTGTGAAAAACTCCAACATACTAGTGTTGGGAGGCCCCTATAATGGGGGATGAAACTTTCAATGTTGTTTGGAATGAAATCCATACTATCTCCTTAATTAGCAAGCCTACCTTAATAGAGCCATGTTTACAAGCCAAAATTGACTATAGGTAGATTGGTTGAAGTATTTTTTTGTTAAAGACTTGTGAAAATGATCTTGAATATTCAAACATTTTGTGTTTAGAGGTCATTTAAAAGACACATTTTTTTTTTAATTCATTTGAAAATACATGTTACAAGGAAGAAGAATCCATTACAAATCATTTTATATTTTTAAAAATCTTCCAAAAGAACAATCACTAAGAAAAGGAAACTTCATTTGACTCAATCCCTATTGATGTCAGTTTTCACTAGATCACATCAATTGAAAATAACTCTCCAAGAAGAGGGCATGTTCATTACTCAAGAATTCCATACGATGAGTTTATATTCAAAACCCCTTTTGAAGAAAAACAAAAACACAACAAAAGACTCCCCAACCTATTTGAAGAAAGAGCTGATCCCATGGCTAGATATAATGATTTCTATGATTTTACTCAAGGGAGAAACAATGATAACTGAGATGAAAACCAACAAAGAAACCAAGGGAAAGAGGAAAAAATACAAAAAAAAGCCAATAGGGCAGCCCAAGATCCTGAATTCCATGAAATAATGGAAAGACTCTTAAAAAGAGATAAAGAGAGATATTTTCTCAACTTAGCTCAAGTAGGAGTTAAGATTCCTCATGATTATGATGCAATGACCTTAAAGAAGGATGCGAAAGAAGAGAATCCATTAGGGGTCATGAAAAATCAACTTAATATGTTCCAAGCCCAAATTGATAATATGAAAATGGTGGCCAAACCAAAACCATTCTCTATTGAAGCCTTTTGCCCCTTTCCTTTTGAATGAAACTTGGTCCTGGTGCCTTCTCCTCATAACGTGGTATTTCTATGATACCAAAAATACATTGGTAAATATTATCCACCAAACCACTTGAGAGAGTTTTGTGACTTGAGTATTGAGCTCATGCATGAAACCACCTATCTAATGTGATTATTTTAGAAAAACCTTGGAGGGAAAGGCATGGAGTGCTTTTCAAAATTACCACAAGGGATAAAGACATTTGAAGAGTTTGCCTCCAATTTCATAACTCACTACTCTTATAACATTGCAGATGAAATCACCATGCTAAACCTATGTGACACAAAGAAAAAATATGGCAAACCTTTTCTATGCTTTCTCCAAAGATGGAGAATATTTTTTGTGAGATATCCAAGAAGCATACGGGTATATGTACAAAGATGGGAGACCAAAAAGATGCCACTTTTCTTTTTCATCCCCCATCACTCATAGTCTCTATGCACTAAAGGGCATGCACCCTATAGGGTGCATGCCCTATGGATTGGGTTTCCCAAGCCTTAGGCTTGGGCAATCCAAAACAAAGTGTGTGTGCCCTATAGGGCGCATGCCCTATGGCTTGGGTTGCCCAAGCCTTAGGCTTGGGAAATCCAAAACAAAGGGCATGTGCCCTATAGGGCGTATGACCTTTGCAAAACACCTTTTTAGTATTTTTCAAAGCGCGTGTGCCCTATAGCACGCATGCTCTTTGAAAAAATCATATTTAGTTAAAGCTGTAGGTTGGAAAGCTCATTTTGCTTTCCTCCAACCCACGTTTGTAGCTAAGAAGGGCTTCCCAAGTGCACACACACTCTTTTTTTTGCTTTTGAATCTATTTTTTTCATTCATTCATCCATCAAATGGCTCCACGACGTCCTCAAGTTCAATCCGGAAGAAGAGGTAAGTGTTTTTATAGCCCATGCCTCTTATTTCTTTTAAAATTTCAGTTGTGTAGCAATTTATTTTGTTAAAAAAAATTTTTGTTTAAATTTGTGTGTAACGAAGATTTTAAAATATAGTTTTTTTAATTGCAAGGAAGAAATAATCTCCCTCAACCAAACCCTCCACCAAACCCTCCATCTCCTCATGAAGAACTGAATGAAGAAACAAATGAAGAAAATGAACCTCAATTGCCTCCACTAATTGAGAAACCTCCTCCTAGAATGCAACAAAATTTGATGAACCAAATTGAAAGATGGAAAAAAGAATTAGAATCTATAATTACTAGCTTAAAAGATTCTAGTGGTACAAATCTCAGAAGGGTAAGACTTGAAAAATCCTTAGAAGCAATCTTGACACACGTAACCTCGGTTAGTGAGAAAATTAATTTATGGTGGGATAAAAGAGAAGAACAAAAACAATATTATGCAAATAAATTATCTTATGCAGACATAAAAAAGAAAAAAATCACAAAAGATGACATTTGCAAGCTATTTAAAAAACCAGGAGACACAAATACTCTTAGAACTACAACAAGGAGGTTCCCAATTCATTGGTGCTTAAATGAAGACATTAAAAAAAAATTTTGGGAGAGATGGTGGATGGTCTTTGATTCGCTTCCCTGTAACAATCATGAGGTTCCTATATATTTCTTGAGGAAACTCTATTGTGAGTTTGTACTCAAGGAGGTGCCAAATTATTTTGACTATCTAGATTCTCAAGGTAGAGGAGGGGGGTCATCATTTGATTGAGTGGGGGCACATCATGACCCTAACACACCTAGGTTTCCTATTGGCAAGCCATAGGTGGATCATGTCACTATAACTTCCATTGTGAACGAACATGTAGAGGCAGACACACTAGGTAGGATTAGTGCTCTGACACAGACACTCATTGAGTGTGCCACTCCTTTAGTTGAGGGTGACCATGGTGAATCCTCGAGGGGGCATATTTGTCGGTCATGTGGATGCTTGTGCAAATTTGGTACTAGTGATAGAGAGGAAGATGATCCTGGAATGATGACTGATAGCTTTCTAAATATGATATTTGACATTGACACAAGTAAATATTTCCAAGTTCATTAAATTTCTTTGATCATATTTCATTTATAAAAGAATAACTAATTAATTTAGTATCTATTGATTATGATGAAAATTCAAGCCAAGAGTGTCAGTGGCAGTGGCATTGGAAGTGGTAATGATCCTCATGTCCCCTTCTACCCATCATCGTCAATTCCACAAGTATGTATCGAATAAAACATTTTAATTAACATATTTGATTATTATGTAATTATATGAATAATTGTATCATAACTTATTGTGCATGTGCATTAGATGTTCATTGGTGGACCATCTAAGTTCACAATAGATAGCGAAGGGCATCATGCCACTTTCCTTGAGGTATCTTTATTTGAATGTTAATTTGATTTACTTGATTATATTTAATTAATAAATGAATAAATGACTAAATTACTAGACAAATTATGATCAAAATCCAGAGGTAGGATGATCACATTCTTTCACCTGGCTTTGTGATGTCACCATTGAGTCCACAGGTATATATGTTGTTGGTTCTTTTCCTTGCAGGACCAAACTTGAATCAAATGGTTGGGCTTGAAACATAGGTTAGGCACACAAGCTTAACAAAAAAGACAAACCAATTGATGAGGATAGAGAGAAATCCTTCTTCTTCTTTGAGCTCCACATTCACTCAGGTGGGTGTTGCCTTATCTCCACATTCAAGACACCTCATGACAAACCAAAGGCTTGCACACAGATTAATGTGGAATAACAATGAATCTCTTATAGGTATCCTTGATGAAGGATGCTCCCCTTAATACCACAAACACATAACAGAAATAGAGAAACAACAACAATAATATGCAAGAGCAGAAAATTGGCTTCTTATTATCTCCACAAATGTGAAATTGCAAACTTTTAGAATTACAATATGTAAAGCCACATGGGCATTCCCTTACAATATTCTATAGGAAAAAATCCTCGAATCAATACCCAGATCTACTACCCAGAACTGCCCTAGACAACACTACAGGCCTTCTTTATATAGACAATTTCCACCGCCCGAGAAGGTTCCAAAAATTTAGCCCTTAGGGCCGACCAAACTTAGAATTATTTTATTTTACAATTTATTACATCAAAGTCAGCTCAAAATAAGTTTTGAAACCCAAACAGAAATTTAGAAGAAAAATTATTTTCTGCCATTTCAGGCGACCCAACTTCTGAAGACCATAAGTCATCGCCCGTTGACCTGATTGGCTATTATAACCCCATTCTAGAAATGCCATGAAGCACTCTACAGGCTTGATTGATGCAAAGTGCCTATCACCCAAATTTTCAACCTCATCCGGGGCCTCTAAAGCCTTCAAAACTGAGTTTGAAGTTTCTGTACCCTCCTGCCAATACCGAAAATCTTCAATATCTTCAAAACTACACCTAATTTAGCCATGAAACTTTGCTGGCAGCCTGATATGACTCAGATGAACGTCCATATGTAAAATCAGACATTTCAAGATCGTAAGACCAACTTACTATAAATAGAAAGTTTCCATAAATAGTAGCTCTGCACAAGATAGCCCTTATTGAATACAAAAATAGAAATATTTTTGGGTGATGCAAGATTGCTCTTACACCCAGGATGCTCCTACATCATACACCTGGGGTAATTTGAGAAGTGACCCTGTCACGACTCAGGTGTGTAGAGGAAAACTAAGACGGTTAACCTCCTCCTTTGTTAGCCATGATGAATCTTCAATAGGTCATCCTTTCCATTTGACCAAATACTCTTCATATGTCCTGTTCCTTGTGCTTCTACCAACACGACTGTCCAGTATGTCTTCAATTTCCTTGATATCTGAACTGGTTACTGGAATACTCCACTGTGCTACTGCAACCTCGTCTTCAACACCTCCTTCATGATACTCTATCAAATCTGAAATGTTAAACACTGGTGAAATATTCAGCTCAGTAAGCAATTCTACCTCATATGCATTTCATGAATCATGCTTCTTCAGTATCTTACATGGCCCAAACTTCTTCATTTTCAACTTGTTATATGTACCAGCCGAAAATCGCTCCTTCCGCAAATGAACCATGACTTTATCTCCAACCTAAAATTCCTTATGCCTCCTTTTCTCATCTACCTTAGCCTTATACTATGCATTCATCTTGGTAATATGCTTCCTCACCTCCTCATGGATGTTCTTCAAGTGTTCTGCAAAACCCTCAACTTCAGCACTACTTATTTGTCCTTTATCCATCTTTCTCAATTTAGATGCATTTCTTGGACTACTTCCATATACAATCTGGAGTGGTGATTTACCAGTGCTCCTATTGACAGAATTATTGTATGCAAATTCAGTCTATGGTAAAATCAAATCCCATCCTGTTAGCTTATCTCCAACCAAAAACCTCAGCAAATTTCCCAAACTCCTATTCACCACCTCTATCTGTCCATCAGTCTGTGGGTGATGTGATGAACTGAACTTCAAATCTGTCTTCAACTTCTTCCACAATGTCTGCCAGAAATATCCAACAAACTTAGTATCTCGATCTGAAACTATGGTCTTTAGCCAACCATGTAGTCTCACCACATCTCTGAAAAACAATTCTTCTACATGAACAACATCATTAGTCTTCTTGCAGGGAATGAAATGTGTCATCTTCAAAAATCTATCAACTACTACAAAAATTGAATCATGTCCCCGCTGTGTCCTCAGTAAACCAAGAACAAAGTCCATACTGATATCCTCCCAAGGCTTCTCTGGTACAGGTAATGGCTGATACAACCCTATATTCTACTTCACTCCTTTCACCATCTGACATACTCTACAACTCTGTACAAACTTCTTCACATCTTGCTGCAATTGTGGCCAATAATAATTCTTACCAACCAAAGCAAGGGTTTTATCATGACCAAAATGTCCAGCCAATCCTCCACTATGCTTCTCATTGATGAGATTCTCCCTCATATAACTTCATGGAATGCACAACTGACTCCCTCTGAATAGCATATCATCTTGGATGATAAAATCTAGCCATTTCATCCTATCTAGAGTAACAGGTTCTGTACAAGCTTTCCAAGCTTCACCAAAATCAGGATCCTCTGGATACAAATTCTTGAGTTCCTTCAACCCAATCACTTCAATCTGCATCTCTGTCAGCAATAGTTGCCTTCTACTAAGAGCATTTGCAACCCTATTAGACTTTCCACTCCTATGTTTCAAAACAAATGTATAACTCTGCAAAAACTCAACCCATTTCAAATGCCTCTGATTCAACTTTCCTTGACTATTCAAATATTGCAACGCTTGATGAGCAGTATACAAAAAAAACTTTTTAGGAAGCAGATAATGTCTCCACTTCTTTAATGCCTGAACTATAGCATAAAATTCCTAATCATAGATAGAATTTTTCTCTTGGCATCATTTAACTTCTCACTGAAATAAACAACAGGTTTACCTTCTTAGCTCATAACAGCTCCTATTGCAGTACCACTAGCATCACAATCTACTTGAAACACATTATTAAAATCTGGAAGTGCTAAAATAGGTTGTTCTGTAACTTTTTGTTTCAACAATTGAAAACTCTTTTCTACCCCATTAGTACACTTAAACTCTTTTCTATCCCCTCACATTGTTTCAGTCAAGGGTCCACAAAGACTGCTAAAGTTTCAGATAAACTTTCTGTAAAAGCTAGCCAAACCATGAAAAGATCTTACCTCAGTAGCACTCCTTAGAGTAGGTCATTCAACGATAGCCTGTACCTTCTCTGGGTCTATTTTTAGACCTTCTGCTGAAACTACAAATCTCAAATACACCAACTCTTTCTTCACAAAACTGCACTTCTTCAAATTAATCAACAATTTCTCATCTCTCAACTTCTCAAACACCATACGAATATGTATCATATGTTCCTCCAATGTCTTGCTAAAAATCAAAATATCATCTAGGTAAACAATGACAAACTTACCCAGAAATTCTTTCAGAACCTCATTCATGAGCCACATGAAAGTGCTCAGTGCATTGGTTAGCCCAAAAGGCATGACTAGCCACTCATACAGTCTTTCCTTTGTCTTGAAGGTAGTTTTCCATTCATCTCCTTCTCTGATCTGAATCTGGTGATATCCACTCTTCAGATCTATCTTTGAGAAATACACAGCTCCACTCAAACAATCCATAATATCATCCATTCATGGCAATGGAAACCTATACTTGATTGTGATCTTGTTTATTGCTCTAGAATCTGTACACATCCTCCATTCTCCATTCTTCTTTGGTGCTAATACCACTGGTATAGCACAGGGACTCAGACTCTCTTGGATCAACCCTTTCTACAATAACTCATGTACTTGTCTGTTCAACTCTTCACTTTCTGCTGGTGTCATTTTGTGTGCTGCCTTGTTTGGCAAACTAGCTCTTGAAATCAAATCCATCTGATGACTGATCTTTTTTACCAGTGGTAATCCATCAGGTACATTATTAGATACAATATCTTGAAACTCATTCAACAAATCTGCAACCTCTACAAGTACATCCTCTACTTCCTCTTTACTAGCTTTTGGAATTAAAGCAAAACACACATGCTCATGCCTCATACCATCTACAAATTTTCTTTCATCAACAAAAATTATTCTTGCATTACCACATACCTTTTCTTCGGTCTCCTTCAATGGCTTTAGCTTATGTTGCACTCCATCCTTTCTTAGGGAATAGGTATTCTCATGACCATCATATACAGCACATCTGTCAAACTGCCACGGTCTATCCAACAACATATGACATGCATCCATAGATATCATATCATATAGTACCTCATCTTGGTACCCACCGATCTTGAACTTTACCAGGCACTGTTCACTGACCATGACCTTGTCATCATCCTACACCCAGGTAATCTGATATGGATGTGGGTGTTTCTGTCTCTTGAGCTTCAACTTTGTCACCATCTCTTCTGACACCAAATTGTCAGTGCTTCCACTATCAATAATCATATCACAGCATTTACCCTCACACTTGCATCTAGTGCGAAACAGGCTCCTCCTTTGTTCAGGTTCATTCTCACCACTCAGTAAGACTCTTCTGTTAATTAGCATTTCTCCTCTTTCAGCATCTTCAAAATTTGAAGATCTAGCATCTTCATCTACATGTGCAACTCTAGTCTGGCCTTCATTTCTCCTGTTTATTCTGCCTTGGCACTGAGGATATTCAAATGCCCCATGACCTTCTTCTCCATAGTGAAAACATGTTCCATGAAAGCCTCCTCTTCTAGATCCTTGTCCTCTTCCTCTTTCTCTTTGATCTCTATTATTATGATCTTGGAAATGATTGGAATTGTTTCCTCTCTAATTCTAGCTGCTACTAGCCTCATCCTTCTTTTTTGAATCTTCATTTTGGCCACCATATGATCATCCACTAGATCTTCCACCACAACCTCTTCCATTTTGTCTTCTCTCAAACTTCTTGTTCAATTTTTCCTCTACTTTTAGGAAAAACTGGTATGCCTCCTCAATACTATTCATTTGAACTAGATTCAACTCCTCCTGAATGCTTGGCCTTAACCCATTAAGGTATCGGGCAACTTTCTCCTTATCAAATTCTACATGTCCTGTTGTAATGAGGAGTCGATAGAACTCCTCTGTATACTCCTGAACAGATCTTCCTGCTTGCTTCAAACTTTGCATTTTTTTTAGTAGGTCAAGCTCATAATCAATAGGAATGAACTGTCACTTCAATTTATCCACCATCCGATCCCATCTTGTGATTTTATCTTTCCCTCTTCTATTTTTCTCCAATTGAATTTCTTGTCACAGATCTTCGCATGACCTTTCAATCTGGCCTTCGCAAATTTGACCCTATCAGGATCCTCAACATCTTCATACTCAAAATATTCCTCACATTCATTGATCCAATCGATCAATTCTTCTAGGTTAAGATTTTCAAAAAATGTAGGAACCTCAATCTTAGGTCTTTTTCCAATCTTAGAAATCACCCGAAAAAGTCTTTCTTCCTCCTGGTTCACAATTTCAGCTTCTCCTTCTTGATATTCTTCTTCGACTTCATCCTTGCTTTCATCTCTGACATTAAGATTCATTCCTCTGTGAATCTTTTCTTGCAATGCTTGCACTTGTCTCTACAGCTCTCTAACCTCAGGTGTCACAGCACCAACTCTTCTGCCACATTCTCTTCATGGAGGCATTTTTGTGATGCATGCTGAAACCCTAACCACAGTCCTGGTGCAAACTACCTCATAGTCAGCGATCTATTTACACACTCAAGAACTCCTGCTCTGATACCACTTGATGAAGGATGCTCCCCTTAATATCACAAACACATAACATAAATAGAGAAACAACAACAATAATATGCAAGAGCAGAAAATTGGCTTCTTATTATCTCCACAAATGTGGAATTGCAAACTTTCAGAATTACAATATGCAAAGCCACATGGGCATTCCCTTACAATATTCTGTAGGAAAAAATCCTTGAATCAATACCCAGATCTACTACCCAGAACTGCCCTAGAGAACACTACAGGCCTTCTTTATATAGGCAATTTCCACAGCCCGAGAAGGTTCCAGAAATTTAGCCCTTAGGGCTGACCAAACTTAGAATTATTTTATTTTATAATTTATTACATCAAAGTTGGCTCAAAATGAGTTTTGAAACCCAAACAGAAATTTTAAAAAAAAATTATTTTCTGTCATTTCAGGCGACCCAACTTCTGAAGACCATAAGTCATCGCCTATTGACCCGATTGGCTATTATAACCCCATTCTGGAAATGCCACAAAGTGCTCTATAGGCTTGATTGGTGCAAAGTGCCCATCACCCAAATTTTCAACCTCATCTAGGGCCTCTAAAGCCTTCAAAACTAAGTTCAAAGTTTTGGTACCCTGCTGCTAATACCAAAAATCTTCAATATCTTCAAAACTACACCTGATCTAGCCGTGAAACTTTCTTGGCAGGCTGATATGACTGAGATGAACCTCCATGTGTAAAATCAAACATTCCAAGATCGTAAGACCAACTTACTAAAAATAGCAAGTTTCCATAAATAGTAGCTCTACACAAGATAGCCCTTATTGAATACAAAAATAGAAATATTTTTGGGTGATGCAAGATTGCTCTTACACCCAGGATCCTCTTGCATCAATCCTATACCCCAATGATAGAAAATCTCATGCAATAGCCCTACTTGCATGGAATGAGACTGAAAGCTAGAGACCTATCCTAACAACAAGGAAGGGAAAGGGTGGAGCTGAAGGGAAATGATTTGAAAATGAGTTTGAAGGGACCCCTGAGATACCCTAATTCTTTCATAGACTAGTGCCTTATCCATTGGGCCACAGAGTCAAATACAGTATTGCAAGGGATAGCTATGAAATGATAAAACAATATATTCAATATGTTGATGCCTTACATCAATCACACACCATGACCAAACCTCAACTTAACACCCACCTATGTATTTAAGTATGTTATTATCCGCTCAAAGGATTTTAACCCTCCCCTTAGAAGAGAGCTATAAATAGATAATACATTAACCAGCATTCACTAGAAGACAAGCATGAAATATCTTTGACACCTCAGCTCATACATACATAAACACTAACCCTGAACCAGTTATCCCTGCAAAGAAAACTCCACTTGCAAGCACATAGGTAGTGCAAATAGAAAAACTAGACACCCTTGATGTATGATTAATGAGTCTAGAATTCAAATGGAGATAGCTTGGTAACAGTAAGAGTATATTAACTTATCATGCATAAAACAAGTTTGTTACAATATGTATTGTGTTCTTAGAACCAACAAGAGAAAGAGGAACACTCTATATGCAGAGAAGAAGGAGAAATCTACAGGAAAAAGATCCTTCACTGAAACCAGAAAAGAAGTCTAAACTGGAACCACTAGAACTGATGAAATTCAGAACCCTTACACAGTCAAAATTTTGACTACTTATACCACTGGTTACCTTGGAATCCCAAATAGTAGGATGCAACAAGCTACGGGTAACCATGGTTAAGATTTCACCCACCAAAACAATCAAATCAGAACTCAAAACAATTTACCACAATTCGGAGGGAAAAATAATGAACCATGCAAGTAGTTAACACTTCATCTTCAATCATGAGAAACTCTGAAAAGGCACCGAAGATCAATCAAAATCTACAAAATTCAAATTGGAAGTGACACTACAACTGCTTTTGGTACATTTCATTTACTCCCCTACAGCAAGACACTCCTCTTCTGCAATCATCTCACACCTTGGAGCACACTGGAAATAGCAAACCAATCGCTTCTTACCAGTTCCAATCACTTTTGCATTGAAATTTAGTCCTTTCTGTCACTGGAAACCCTTAGAAAATTCAAATTTGAAGTCAAACGGCTACTTTCCATTTCGCAAGCTTGTGTTCCTCAACTGTTTGCCCTTAGTCGCGCAATCACGCGGTCACCAACTTCACCGCCATAGGAAAATGGGCTATATATGTTCTTCCTTGCATGATCACAAGGCACCAAACTAACCTTTGCGATCATGCCACCGCGGTCTCCTAGCCACGGTCTATTGGCTTTTAAACTTGTTCCCACACGGTGCCAAGTTTACACTATGATTAACAAACTGGTTAGTCTTCACTCCAAAGTCTGACAAGAGAACAAGTGCCAATTGATGAGGATAGAGAGAAATCCTCCTTCTGCTTTGAGCTCCACATTCACTCAGGTGGGTATACCTCATCTACACACTCATACAACCTTGTGTCATACTAAAGGCCTGCAGGTAACTGACTCTAGAATGATTTTCAAACTCTTCTAGGTATCATGTACCTCAATGAAGCCAATATCTCATGTAATAGCCCAACTTGCATGGAGTGAGTATGAAAACCAGAAACCGACACTAACAACTTGAAAGGGAAAGGGTGGGATAGAAATGAAATGATTTTAAAGATGATTGAAAGGTCCCCTGAGATGCCCTCAGTCTCTGATAGATTGGTGCCTTATCCATTGGGCCATAGAGTCAAATACCCTACTGTAAGAGACAACTATGAAACAAGAAAGCAATAGATTCAATGTGTCGATGCGTGACATTAATCACACACCATGACCACGCCTTAACTTAACACCCACCTATGCATTCAAGCATGTTATTATCCATTCAAAGGATTTTAACCCTCCCCTTAGAAGAGACCTACAAATCAGACAATACATTGACCAGCATCCACTGGAAGACAAGCATGAAACATCTTTGACACCTCAGCTCATACATGCATAAACACTAACCCTGAACCAGTTACCTCTGCAAAGATAACTCCACTTGCAAACACATAGGCAATACAAGCAGACAAATCAAACATCCTTAATGCATGATTAATGAATTCAAAGCTCAAATGGAGACAGCTTGATGATAGTAAGAATAAATTGAGTCCTCATACATAAGACAAATCTACTACAGCATGCATTGTATTCTCTAAACCAACAATGGAGACAGAACACCCTATATGAAGAGAGAAGGGGAAAAAATGCATGAAAGAGCCTTTCATGGAACTAGAAAATAAATCTTAGCTGGAACCCTTTGAAAATTAGAAAAAACAACATATATACCCATGGTTACCTTGAAATCCCACACAAGTTAGGATGCAACAAGCTAAGGGTAACCATGGTTAGAATTTTCCATCAATTAGGCATTTCAAAATCTGATACAATTCGGAGGGAAAACACTAAGTCCTTAATGCAATCAACACTTGATCTTCAATCATGAGAGAATCTCTGTAAGGCACCAAAGATCAATCAAAAATTTGCAAAATTCAAACTGGAAGCGACCCTGCAACTACTTTTGGTACACTTTATTTATTCCCCTATGGCAAGACACTCCACTTTGCAAATCATCTCATACCCTAGAGCATAGTAGAGTGGTGGAGAAGATCAGTTTCACCAACTTAGGCCTCCTCTGTCATCAATTTCGTTCCTTATAGGTCACTAGAAATGTTCACAGAGATCAAATTTAAATCTTCAATGGTCACCATGCACTCACGGGCTTAAAATTCATCAACTACCTGCCCCTAGTCACACAACCGTGTAGTCATGAACCTTACCACCACAAGAATATGGTTCCATTATATGCTTAGTCACATGATCACATAACCCAGAAATGGGTTATGCGAACATGTGACAACCCACTAGCACTATGCCTCAGCCCCGCAAACAATCCACCAAGCCTCAGACTTGGGCCCTCCTGCCATGGACACATGTCGACTGGTCACATGATCGCATAGAAAAAGAATGGGCTATGCAATCATGCGACAGCCAACCAAGGGCTGCCACATCACCACATCTGCTAGCAGGCCCAAAGTAAACAAATCATCGGCACCACATCAGATGGTGGGCACATGATCGCATGGGTAAGGAATATTCCATGTAATCATACACTGACCATAGATCTTCGATCACTGATACCAGGCCCCGCTGACAAGTCTGACAAGTCACATGGACGAATCGGGCATGAGCCTCACCCTTTAGGGGATTGGACGGTTGTCATAAAAGTGCATAGCCTTGACGCATCCCTCACGCTTTAACAACAACTGTTGATCTTCTAACATGTCAGGACCCTCTGCTCAATTCGAAAACTAGGTCCCACCGCACATTGGACTTGCACACTTAAATAAGTAAACCACCAAGGAGCCCAACATAAACTAGGACCCACCATTCTGTGATCATGCGACCATGAGAAACTAACTGCCCGCGTGATCATGAGATGCTAGCAGATAACCACCAGATATTTGGAGATCACGTGACTAAGGAGAAAAAGACCGCCTGCCAGGTTGCCGAATGAAAGTCGATAACCGCCAAGGATCAGGAGACCAAGTGATAACATAGTCACCAAGTCATGGAATAGGAGATGTAATTGCCTAGAGACCTAGAGAATCAGCAACAAGAAACATTGAAGGACTGGGCCACACCAGACATCGCACCTGCATAGTTAGAGAAAACACAACAAATAGGGAACTAGTGCGAGGTCAAAAACACAATGTTTTCGATGAAGGAGGATCAAAAATACACAAAGTTTCCAACACGTCAATAGATAA
The DNA here is from genome assembly GCA_027943335.1 of Chamaecyparis obtusa. Lineage (NCBI taxonomy): Eukaryota > Viridiplantae > Streptophyta > Pinopsida > Cupressales > Cupressaceae > Chamaecyparis > Chamaecyparis obtusa. Next base: position 56,401 of record BSBK01004415.1, read on the forward strand.
GCGCACAAAGAAGGAAACACAGGGGGTTGAAAACAATGCAGGGGTCGAAAACACCATGGAGTTTCAAAAACACTGTGGGTTTTTGACACTGTGGGAGATTTTGAAATATTTCCAGCAGGCTTTAGAATTTGAATCACTTCTTAGATTTGGCGAATTAGGAGATGCATATTTGACCAGAATTTGATGACAACAATAAAGAGCATGAGGGAGGAGGCAATGAAGAACACTCTTTGCAAGGAGAAGGCCATTTTCAAAGATTTTCACTATGGCAGAAAACTAGCCTAAAAGTGGCTCTGGTTGGGGATGTATGTCTCCTGTAGGCATAGCAAGGACCTAGAATCACTGGTAAAAGTAGACCATCCCACAGGACAAAAATAGGGAACTCAAAAACTGGCAACCGAACTAGGAAAAGGAGAAACACAGTAGGGAAGGGAAATATTTATAGAATTTACAACATTCACAAAAGCTCAGGGCCCCAAAACTTTTGATCAGATCTTTCCTCTATCAAACAAGTAATTTTCATCTCCACTCAGCAAAGGAAAGATAAAAATATATTTCTCATCCATCCTGCCAAAGACACTGTGATCCACATTCAGCACATTATATAAAAAATGATCACCGTACTCACCATCATCTGGCAAGATAAAGACATCAGGCTACCATAGATGTTGACCATTTTGTGACAACAAAATGTCACACTCTCTACTTTCATCACCATGCTGAAAAAGGAAACACTCCAACTCAACACCATGACTAGAAGCATCAACATCCTGACCATTAGTTTGCAATGAATAATAAACACTTTCTATCTCCCTGCTCTGCAAACTAATATAAAAATTCTCAAGACAGAAATCTGACTGCATGAAAATGGTAGCAACTTGCTGATCAAAAATCACATTAGCATCTTCTAGAAAGGAACAAGCACTATCAGTCAATGACTCATCAATCATTTGAAAATCTAAGAAAACTCCTTCAGAATTGCCGCATTCTCCAGCATCAGAATATAAAGAAGAACCATAGACATTAGGCTCTTGAAAAATTGAATCCACACTAGTACACATATCATCATACTCATCATCACTGACATTATCAAATTTACTGCAATAATGTGTACCATCCACTTGCATATCAAAAATGGGAGAAAGGACCTCAGTAGAAGTTTCACACACCATGCCATCACTCATTTTTTCTTCATCAAAAATAATATCCACTAGGCATGGGATCACAGAAACATACTTGAGAGTGCATCTTTCAAACTCTACATCCAAAAGCTTTGAAATTTGTTCACTACTTAGTAGGTACTGGACTTCACACTCAATCTCATTTGCCTCACTGCAAATGCTACAAATATCTTCCTCATCTGAGACAGGGGCTGAAAATTTTTGTGTTAAGTCATCGCTGCAGGAACTCATATTTGTAGATTCATCTTCTATCTCTTGATAATCAAAGGTTCCATCATCAACACCTTCATCTATCCAATCCTCTTCCTCAACTGACTGATTGCAAAGACATTCTACCCCATATTGAGAAAAAAGCATCACTTTCATGACTGCAAGAAAGAGTGTCAACACCTGACACATCTCCTTCATAAATTCTATCATTCTCAATATCAGCACTACTGAGCAAAGCCCCAAGTGCATCCTCAAGTTCAAGACTACCATCACCAAGTACCCAATCCCTGACACATACATAATGCTCTTCCCACAAGGCATCTGACCAACTGGTTGACTCAGAAAAACAAAGCTCTAGGAATAAACTAATGAAATCAAATTCAGGAAACTCAACATCCTTAGGAAGCTCATCATATACTTCACAAAATCAATCATAGAATAAGGATATGGATAAATCCTTTCTAGTTCCCACTTTTAATCTTACTAATCTCATGTAATCCCTAAGGATGCCCTCAAGGAAAGTTGACTCCTCCTCAAGCTTACCCATTACAACTTAGTGCACTACTTCCATAAAATTTTGCAAAGCTACAATTGAAAACTTGAAATATGCTAACCTTTTCTTACACCTTATCCTTCTTTTAGTGCTTGACCACTTTATAAGGAATAATTAAAACTTGAAAAATACCTGGGAAAATATTGCAGTAGAAGACCCTTGGCTGGAAGGTAGGGCAGATCCTAAGCTCACTTTGAAGCTCCATTAGATAACTTTGTCATGCAGAGCCACCACCTCTTTGAGAGGAAAATGTTTCACTATTTCTTCTTCCAACCAACACAAAGCTACACCAAGTATACACACTGTTTATCAAGGAGAACACTGATCAAATAGAGACAAATCAGAGCCGCCACTCACAACTAGGTGAGAAAATTTTGCAAATGCTTGTTTTTATATCTAACTCATTTCTAGACTCTCCCCAATAGAGTCACCCTTTTTTTGGCTTTTAAACTTGTTCCCAGATAGTGCCAGGTTTACACTATGATTGAAAAACTAGTTAGTCTTCACTCCAAAGTCTAACAAGGGAACAAGTGTCAATTGATGAGGATAGAGATAAATCCTCCTTCTGCTTTGAGCTCCACATTCACTCAGGTGGGTATACCTCATCTGCACACTCATACAACCTTGTGTCATACTACAGGCCTATAGGTAACTGACTGTGGAATGATTTTCAAACTCTTCTAGGTATCTTGTACCTCAATGAAGCCAATATCTCATGCAATAGCCCAACTTGCATGGAGTGAGTATGAAAACTAGAAACCTACACTAACAACTTGAAAGGGAAAGGGTGGGATATAAATGAAATGATTTTAAAGATGATTGAAAGGTCCCCTGAGATGCCCTAAGTCTCTGATAGATCAGTGCCTTATCCATTGGGCCACAAAGTCAAATACCCTATTGCAAGAGACATCTATGAAATAAGAAAGAAATAGATTCAATGTGTCGATGCGTGACATCAATCACACACTATGACCAAGCCTTAACTTAACACCCACCTGTACATTCAAGCATGTTATTATCCATTCAATGGATTTTAACCCTCCCCTTAGAAGAGACCTACAAATCAGACAATACATTGACCAGCATCCACTGGAAGACAAGCATGAAACATCTTTGACACCTCAGCTCATACATGCATAAACACTAACCCTGAACCGTTGATCTTCTAACATGTCAGGACCCTCTACTCAATCTGGAAACTAGGTCTCACTGCACATCAAACTTGCACACTTAAACAAGTAAACTGCCAAGCAGCTGAACATAAACTGGGATCCACCATTCCGCAATCACATGACCATGGGAAACTAACCACCCGCGTGATTGTGAGATGCTAGCAGATAACCACCAGATATTTGGAGATCACGTGACTAAGGAGAAAAAGACCACCCACCAGGTCACTGAATGAAAGCCGATAACTGCCAAGGATCAGGAGACCAAGCAATAACATAGTCACCAAGTCACAAAATAGGAGATGTAACCACCCAGAGACTTGGAGAATCAACAATAAGAAACATAGAAGGACTGGGCCCCACCAGACATCACACCTGTGTAGTTAGAGAAAACACAACAAATAGGGAACTAGTGCGAGGTTGAAAACACACAATGTTTTTGATGAAGGAGGATGGAAAACACACAAAGTTTCCAACATGTCAATAGATAAGCACACAAAGCAGGAAACACAGGGGGTCAAAAATAATGCAAGGGTCAAAAACACCATGGATTTTTTAAAACACTATGGGTTTTTGACACTATGGGAGATTTTGAAATATTTCCAGTAGGCTTTAGAATTTGAATGACTTCCTAGATTCAGTGAATTAGGAGATGTAGATTTGACCAAAATTTGGTGACAATAATAAAGAGCTCGAGGCAGGAGGAAATGAAGAACACTCTTTGCAGGGAGAAGGCCATTTTCAAAGGTTTTCACTATGGTAGAAAACTGGCCTAACATGGTCAAAGGTCACAAACCCTACTGAAAAGTCTTCGGCCACCTCATAAATCTCTTGGTGAAAAAAAAATGGGCACGTCAATAGCATGGTACCGTGGACTTACACAACTCCGCAACTGCGATGCCCAAACAGTGGTCGCATGATCGCATAGCCAAAAATTGGGCTATGCAAACACATGACAAGCCATGAGATTACCACCTTGTCACCTATGTCATCGCAAACACCGACCCCACCTTATTTGGTGAATTGGTGACCGAAGAACTTTCACCAGTTCATGAAATGCTTTCCACCATTGCTAAAAAACTTAGCGATCACATGACCATTGTTCATTGAATCACCAGATGAATTGGGGCATCGCCAAATATTACATGAACCAGCGATAAGAAGGAAATTTGTTAGGCCACTAAAAATTTATTAGGACCGCCAAACTTCTTAGACCCACACATAGGCTTGCCTTTGCTACCACATTTCACACCACCATTCACTGTATCCATCCAGTCACCTAACACATGACCCACCACCGAGAAAATCCTTACCCTTTTGGGAAGATTAGACGGAGGGCGCATGATCACATGGGGAGAGAATATTCCATGTGATCACACACTGACTATAGATCTCATCTGCATTGTTACTCCGCTTTGAGAAATATAGGGCCCACCTACCATCCTGCCACCAGGAAATGAAAGGAACTGGAGACGCATGGACCATCCACCAAGGATTCAGTGACCACACGACTAACCACCTGCTAGGTCGTTGAATGTTAGTTGATAACTGCCAAACACTCAGAGATCACGTGACAACACAGTCACTTGGTCGCTGAATAAGAGATTTAAGCGCCAGGAGATCTGGAAAATTAGTGACACAACTGAGGAAGGACTGGGCCCCACCATCCATCGCACCTACGTAGTTAGGACCAAGGTCAAAAATACATAGAGTTCCCATGTAGACCAAAAGGTAAGCGCACCAAAGCTAGAAGGCACAGGGTCAAAAATAATGAAGGTTTTCAAACATATCAAAAACATCATGGATTTTTAGAAACACTATGGTTTTTTGACACTGTGGCAGATTTTGAAATTATTTCCCTGCAGACCTTAAAATTTGAATAACTTTCTAGATTTTGCAATTCAGCACATGCAATGTGGGCTAGAGCAAGGTGACAACATGAAGAATACAGGATAGGACACCAACCAAAAACATTTGCAGGGAAGAGGCCATTTTCATAAGATTTTTCTATGACAGAAAAATGGCCTAACATATGTAATAATGCATTATAATTAACATGTCAGTAGTATGTTCTTATATGAATGGTTATCTTATAATTTTCCATGTACATGTGGACTAGTTGAATGTTGGAGCTTTACCTTCGACACCACACACCGAAAGATGCAATGGAACCTTCACGGAGGTATCATTTACTCATTAGTAGGGTTGTAAAAAATATATGTAATCTTGATAACTGCATAATACTTTTTTTGTTTCATTTTTAGTTATTGACATCAGAGACCCCTCATTCTATCCATGATACTTTGGATCGTGGAGTAGCTGCAGTAGTAGCTAGTTCTGAAGCACTGACTGAGGTATGAAAGAGATCACTTAATTTTAATTGTTATTTTAATAGTTTGCATTGAATTTTATAATGATATTCATGTATGTATTTTAATTATTATTTTGATCATTATTTTAGGGACTTATTACTCTAGATCACCAGCATGCACATTCGGTGGATGAACATAGCGACTATTTGCTAGTGGTAAGTGAATATTCAATTTTATGTCATTATATAATTCAATTTTGATGTATATTAGTTATTGATGCTTAAATTATTTTTTTATCAACTCAATCTATAGAAGAGTCTAGATAGGAGGCTGACTGAGTGCACTCAGAAGCCTACAACATCCACTACATCTCCATCGACGTGACAATCAAAGATAGCTCAGGATTTTTTTCTTCCCCTGGCGTGAAAGGACTAGATTAGGGATATGGATTGTATGCCTATATGGAATTAGTGGACATATTTTTTGTATATTGTATAAGTGATATGTTGTACATCCTGTTAGAACTCTGAAAAATTTTCATGGCTTTACCAGTTTTCCTCTGGTCTGTGCAATGTTTTTCATGCCTCTGGCTCAAACCCTAGTTCAAAAATTTAAAAAATTAGCCATTGTATGAGAAACCTTTTGGTTACCCTGGCCTTGTTCTATTTTAATGTTACTTTTTTGGGCCAATTAAAATCCCTTTAGTGCATGTGCTTTAATATTTTGTCACCCTGAAGGGTCATGCCTTTGATTTTTCCTAAGTCTCTGGTGCTTAATATTTCCTTAAGCCTAAAGTTTGGCGGGTTTGATTTTCCCTAAGTCCAGCATTTTAATTCTTTCTAATGTTTTGGCTTAATGTTTGCCTGGGCCCAGCTCTCTAACACCATCTTAATCCTATGGTTGTCATAAGTTCACAAGGCTTTTGTCAAAGGCTTGTGATCTTATGACGATCGGTGATTCCCTTTCATGACGTAACACTTCAGATAGGAGGGCCCACTGCTATGTGTACACAAATGGTGGCCTTTGACTGGTCCACATAATAGTGAGCTGGACATGTTGTCAGGCGGGCCCAGTATCTCAAGCCAAAGATTTAGGATCGACAACTGGCATATAAGCACATGGAATCATTTGGGCTTATGAGATCATGCGCCAACCGTCTGATCTTGCAAGTGATATAATGTTCTTGATGGGTCTAATTGCCATGTAAGCACAGTTGGTGGTCTCTTATTGGTCCATAAGGTAATGACTTGGTGCTTGTCACTGGGACTTGAGTTTCCAACTTATCAGAGGGTCTTGACATCTGCAGAGAATCGATGGAGAGTGTAAGTTCTTAACGAATGTGTCAGATGCATGAGATCTTCAGACAACTGGCTATTTTACTTTTTCTCAAGTGACTAATGTAGGTGGGTCATTTGACATTTGGAGTTGACGTGAATGATTTTCATTGGAGGAAAGGCTAATGATGTAGTGGGACCATTTGCGAGGTGGTGCAGAGTTGTTCAAATCATATTGGTTGACATGAGGAATCAACAAGGTGGGGTCATTGTCAAAGGAGCTAGTAATGAGGACAAGATCCATGGTCAGCGTATGTTCTCATGGGTGGTATCAAATCCATGAGCTCTTGCACCCACCATCTGATTTGAAGGCTTACACAGAGTGAGTCCTATGTTAGTGGTGACTGAGCAACGATAGTGAATGATGTAGTGACAAGTGGCATAAAGTAGGCCCGGGCGGGGGTCTAAGGTAATAAAATGGTGGTGCTCCAAAATGATTGATGATTCAGCGAAGGAAGGTCGCGCAGTTGCTAAATTTTTTAGCTATGAGATAAAGTTTTCTATGAACTAGCGAAAAGTCTTCAGTCACCAGTTTGCTAAATAAGAGATCCAGTTAGTAACTTTCCTTTGTTCACTAAGTCACAGGGTTGAGCTTGGGTTAAGTTTTTCATCTCACGAATAAGAAAAAGCCTTGTCACGTAGTCGCTAAGAGTTAATCGAGGGTGTCTAAAGGGTTAAGTCATAAAGCTCGTGAAATGAAATGATCTGACGGTCATGACTTATAGTTGATCCATATTTAAATGTAGACCGTCGATTTTCTACTGGCACTATGAAATTAGTTGTTAAACTTCAAATTCAAAATTTGTAGAGGGTTCCTAGTGATAGAAAGGACCAAAATTGAATGCTTTTACAGCCGCATCTGGTAGAATTGGTTTTTCTGACTATTGCAGTGTGGTCCAGGGTGTTCCATGATCATTTGCAAGGGTCTGTACTCTGTTCTTTGTACTCGAGGCATGTTGTAGGTGGCAAAATAGGTTGACAAATTGGGCATTTTCATGGTTCTCAGTACTTTCTCAGTGGTATTGTCATGATTGAGGATCACTCCGGGATCTATCTTCTCCTAGTTGCCTGAATTTCTTCCCTTACATTTAATTTTTGATTGATTTGGTTTTTTCAGTGGGTAAAACCCTAACCCTAGTCATCTGAATCTTGTTGCATCCTATTTTGGGGATTCCAAGATGACTAGTGGTGGTATATATTGAAAAAAGTAATATTTTGTAAGGGTTGTTGTTGATGGTATTCTACTGAACAAGGAGAGCTTGGATTTAGGGTTTTGTTTCTCTTTGCATATTATTGTCTAAATAATGTATTGATTCTACAAGTTTTGGTGAGAATATAGTTGAATTCCAATCTCATAGTGGTGTATGTCTTCTTGTTTTGATATTGAGCTCATATATGTTAATGTCACAAAGTCAGTTAGGATATGGTAAACAAAGAGTATTATGAAATTATCTTTGAGTTCTTAACAAAGTTAAGAGTAAAGTCTTTCAGGTAATTTTAGTGAGTTCATGGCTTGATAAGAATTTGATGTCTTGGTATGTGAGTGAGAGGGATAATAGGCAAAGCACTTATCCTGAATTCAAGTATGTTTGAGTTAAAATTTTCAGTTGGTATAAGTTATTTAGTGACTCTATGCCCTGGATTAAGGAACTGATCTATTCTCTAGAAGTAGTCCATCATCATCAATCACACACGTACATTTAAATGATCAATTATTTCAATCAGTTAGTAAAGGGTATAATGGTATAACATTTAGTGATTCCTTTCAAGAAGTGAATCAAGGGTACACTCGCCTGAGCATTAAGGGTCAAAGTGTAGGAGGATCTCATTGTTGATCCTTGTTAATTGACACTCTTCCTTGTAGACTTTGGAGTGGTGATAGAGTCAAAGTATCATTAAAGTTATCCATCAAAGTATAAATCTACAAGTTGAAGATCAAAGGGAACAACCAACAAAATGGTGACTCTGCTGGGGAGAGTCTAGAGATAAAAGTTTTTAAAGTGCACTCTTGTTTTCTTGTTGTATTCAATTAAAGATTTCCCACTTTGGTGGGTGGCAACTCAAAAAGGTTAAAACAAGTGTTATAGACTACAAATCATGGAGAAAAGAAGGAATACTAGGTCCTTTGTCAGGAAAAATCCAGAGGTCACCCTAGAACAATTACCTAGATAGGAGAAGAAGAGTTGGATCAGAAGAAATGGTGAGTCTACTATTGCTCCCATAAGAGAACAAAGAAATACTAGAGGTAGAGCACCACATATTTCCTCAAGTGAGGAAGGTTCACAAGATAGAGTTTCTAGATCAGATGTTGGTCGCTCTGAAGATAAATTTTATGATACCCTAGAGGCTATATTTCAAGACAAGGGTTCATTGCCTATAGGTTAGGATGAACAAGCTAGAGAGATGGGTTTTGAGATTGATTTAGATCTTGATGAGAATAATTTTTGAAGGGAGACCATGAGACCGAGGCAAGTGCATTTCCCATATCAAAATCTCATTGATATGGATGTGTTATTAGGTTCTAATGATATTATGATAGACCTAGATGATTTAAATACATTAAGGTTATAGTTGGAAGAGGAAGATGCCATACATAAGAGGTTACAAAAGGAGAGAGAAGATGAAAAGGTGAATTCTCTGATAGAAAGATAGTCTCTCCTTAGAAAGATTACTGAAATGAAGCAGAGAAACAAGATGCTTGCTTCTACTCCTAAGACTTTGCAACATGATGTCTTTGGTGATCTTAACACTTTGAGGAGTGAGCAGGAGTGCTTACTGCAAGATCATGAATTTTATAAGGAGGGCCCTATGGTTAGATAGGTTCAAATTTATGCTTCCCTCCCTAAAGATAAAGATGGGCATGAGATCACTAGGCCTACTATTGCTGCTGGTGAGAAAGGAAAGAAAAAGATGGTGGGACAAAACACAAGTAGATCATTGACAATACTAGGGTTCCCACCACCCACTTCAACTAAGGACATAGAGATAGAAGGAAGAAGAAAAGAAGATGAGGATGTTGCAAGAGAATTAGAAAAGGCTAAAATTGAAGCCTCTATTGCAGAGAAAAGAAGAAAGATCTAGTTCTTGAAGGCTTCATCTGCAAATGCTCTTGGTCCATCTACTAATGAACTAGGTATGCCATCTATGACTACTACTATTCCACTTAGTAATGGTACTACTAGTTCAATTCATTCTTTATCTGCTAGGATAGGTGCTGATCCTAGACAATAGTCAAATGGACAAGTAGATGGAAATGTAAATGTAAATGTTGATCCTAGGATTAACACTAGTTCAAGTTTTCAAAGAAGACCTATGCAATTAGAAGGCTATATGCAGATTAGCTTTGATGGGATACTAGGCTACCCAAATGCTATTCCAAATGTTATAAGGGATAAGGTACCTAAGTTTTCTGGTAATAATGCTATTAGTTGTGAGGAGCACCTTAGGTTATTTGTTGATATGCTTAATGATTATGAGGTAGAGCATGAGGATGTAGTCATGAAATTATTTATTCAATCTTTGGTGGAGGATGCTAGAGATTGGTTTAAGAGGCTTCCTGATAAATGTATTGATACTTGGGATTATTTTGAGAGATGTTTAAATAGCAGTATGGTGATAGGCCTAATGCTAGTTTCATGTTGAATGAATTCAATACCATAAGGAAAAATCAGAATGAGTCAGCAGTTGGATTCAACATGAGATTTCAGAAGGGTATGCATAAGTTGTTCCAAGTTATGTGGTTAGATGACAATGTTTGTTTGACCACATACTTCAATGCATTTGATGGAAACATGGGATACTTGTTGAGGGACAAAGAACCAAGAACCCTTAGAGATGCTTTTAGGATTGCTGTCAACATTGAGAAAAATATGAAGATATCAGGGAAATTGGGTGGGAAAAGAGATGACGCTAAGTTGTTTGGGGACAAGAAATACAAAAAAGAAAATGATAGGAATGTTGGAACTAGGAGGCAAGAAGAAGATAAATTGGATAAGGTTCTCAATGCATTAAAGGATTTGAAGGCACTTGCAAATAGGAACATCAGTGCTCCTACCAATGAAAGGCCACAGCTCAAAAACAATTTCAACAAGCAGAATAGATTGCAGAACTACCCCTACAACACCCAATGGAAGGATGGCAAGCCTGTTGTCCTTGTTGCAAGAGGAAAAAATGATAGAGGTGTCCCTGACCCTCTACAAAAAGATTCAATAAATGTCATGAAGAACATACCTTGGTGTGTTACATGCGAGTCCCCTCATTCTGCAGAGCATTGTGTGGTTGCACATTCTGTGGCTGCAAATCAAGATTGTGGCAATGAGGAGGTAGATCAAGAAGAAGATCAAGATGATGTTGGATGCAACATGGCTACTTCATATCTAGGATATGAAGATGATTCTAATTTTGATGAAGTAGATGTAAACGTGAAGAGACACAATCAGGCCCTTTTTCATCAAGAGGTTTTTTCTGATGGTGAAGACATTGATAAGAAGACATGTAACATGAACTCTTCTTCTGAGCTAGTAAATTTGAGAAGACCTTCTAGAGAAGAGATGGATAGGATTACTATAGAAATGATTTCCCAAGTGAAAACTAGAAGCATGGTAGTAAGAGATACAAATGGAAAAGCTGCAGGAATGTTTATAAAGAGTACCAACTCTAGCGAGCCTAATGAGAACAAATCAAAAGGTGATCACATGGTGAAATTCAAGAATGTAAAAGGTAAGAATTGTCAGCCTAAGGGAGTTGGAGCTGAAGGATTTTTTAGTGAGATTGAGAAGCCAGTTAACACAATGGCTAAGAATGAAAAAATGAGGGTGGCCAATACACCTAATGTATCAGATAAGAAAAAGGATACTAAGGCTATGTAGATTGAGATTCCTCACTCTGCTCCTATTGATATGTTATTTGTATTGTCCCAAATTATAGTTAAGGTTCCATTGTCAGAATTGTTGAGGATCCCTGAACACAAAGACAAAGCTATGGCATGGGTAGATAATGTTCATAATAATGATGTTGCATGCAATGGATTTCAAGATAAAGTCGTGAAAGGTGTTTCTACTCAGGGAATTGTATCTCAAATTCCTCCTATATATTTGGACAGTTTTGTCAATGCTAGTCTTGAGAACATTGATCCATTCTTTTTAAGTGTCCTTGTGAATGGAATGAAATTAAGAAATTGTATGATTGATAGTGGTGTCTCTAATACTATTATGCCTTTTAAGATTGTGGAAAAGTTGGGCCTTAAAGTTGATATAGTTCAAGGTAGATGTTGTGCAATGGATCAGAGGGAGGTACAAGTCATTGGGACTATCAATGCAATGCCATATAGGCTGGAAGCATATCTAGAGAAAGAGTTAACAATGAGTGTTTTGGTGGTGGACATCCCTCCTCATTATGGGATGTTGCTATCTAGAAGGTGGAGTGCTACCATGGGTGGAAGTTTATAGTGTGATCTATCCTATGCCACTTTCAAGATTGATGATCAATTTGTCAAGATTGAGCGAGAACCAAGAGTATGCCACATGATTTAGAGAAGTATTGATAATGAAACTACATGTTTTGTGGATACTGATATTAATGCTTTTAGGGTAGAGATCCCTGTACTTGAGAAGGAACCTATTTTGTCACCTATCTCTGTTGAGGTAAGTGTTATTTCTATGAAGGGTGATTTGTGGGTAATGTACTTTGATGGTGCAAATTGCAAGGATGGAGAAGGAGCAGGTATTTTACTTATTTCTCCTAATGGAAACACCTACAAATTTTCTTTCACATTGAATTTCTTTTGTACCAACAATATAGAAGAATATGAGGCATTGTTGTTAGGACTGAGGTTGGCACAAAAACATGGTATTAAGTTCTTAAGTGTTGTTGGTGATTTTGAGTTGGTGGTGTCCCAAGTTAGGTCAGTATATGCTTCGAAGAACAAAAGGTTAAAACAATATAGGAATGCAGTTTGGGATTTGATTGAACATTTTGATGCCTTCAATATTGAGTGGAAGGATAGGAGTAACAATAAGATGGCTTACTTGTTAGCCAATATAGCAATCAATCCTAGTGATATTACATTTACTGGTATCTCTAAAGTTGAAATTCAGGCTAGGCCTAGTGTACCAGACATTATTGAAAATTAGCAAGTTTCTGATGATGATAATAATATCTCAAAGTTTATGAGTTGTGAAGATCAATATCATGGTTAGGAATTTGATTGCTCAACTTTGGTTGAGTGAATAGAAGAAAAAGAGATTTTCCTTGGAAATGAACTAATTCAACTCAAAACTAACAAGGTGCCCAAGGGGCTTGTTGTTTTGGAAACTATCTTTGATAACCAGGATAGAGTTCAAAAGAATATCAAAAGAGAAGATCAAGTTGATCTAGAGGATATAAATCTTGGAACACATGAGGCACCTAAGAAGGTATACATTGGTAGGGACATGTCTCATAATGTAAGAAAATATTTGATTAAATTATTGAGAAAATTTACGCATATTTTTGCATGGTGATATGATGACCTAAAGGTTTATAGAGAAGATTTGTTTCAACATATTATTCCATTCAAAGAAGATGCTAAACCTTTCTGGAAAAAAACAAAGGCCTATAAATCCCACTTTGGCACCTAAGATGCAAGAAGAATTGATGAAGTTAAGAGATGCTAGCATTATCAAGCCTTTAAGGCATTCTTCTTGCCTGTCAAATCTTGTCCCTATTAGAAAGAAGAATGGTGACATCAGACTTTGTGTGGACTTCAAAAATTTGAACATCAGCTCATTAAAGGATAACTATTGTCTGCCTAATATGGAAGCTATGTTGCAAAGGGTAACCAGATCTGAACTAATGTCTATGATGGATGGTTTCTCTAGTTACAATTAGGTGATTGTTAAGGAATCAGAACAGTTTAAAACAACTTTCACTACACCTTGGGGTACATATGTTTATGTGAGAATGCCTTTTGGTCTCACAAATGCTTGTGCTACTTTTCAGAGGGCAATGGATGTTGCCTTTTCAGATTTCATAAATGATTTCCTTGTTGTCTATCAAGATGATTTAACTGCCTATTCCAAGAAAGAAGAAGACCATTGTACTCATTTAGAGAAAATATTTGTGAGGGCTTTGGAATATGGAATTTTATTAAATCCAAGGAAATGTGCATTTGGTGTCACTGAACGTAAGTTGCTTGGCCACTTAGTTGGGAAGAAAGGAGTGAAAATTTACCCTGAGAGGGTAGCAGCTATTGATAAAATTCAAAGACCAAAGAATGTTAAAGGGATTCAGTCCTTCTTTGGTCAGGTCAATTTCTTGAGGTTTGTGAAAAATTTTGCAGAGGTTACTAGACCTATTTCTAAGATGTTGAAGAGGGGATCTACAATCAATTGGGAGGGTGAGCCTAATGAGGCTTTCAAAAATATCAAGCAGGCTATCAAAGATGCACCAGTGCTCAAGGCACTTGATTATAATGTCCCAATGCAGATCTTTTCCTTTGCATCTTTTCACACTATTGTTGTAGTTTTGTTACAAAAAAAAAAGGATGGTTTTGAGTGGCCTATTGCATTCTTCAGTAAATCTTTGCAGGTTGCTGAATTGAAATATGACATAAATGAAAAACAAGCATATGCATTCATCAAGACTGTAAAAGCTTTTAGATGTTATCTGATGGGAGTAGTTGTGATTTCTTTTCTACCAAGTGCAACAGTCAAAGATATGTTTTCATAGAAAGAGGTGTTTGGGAGAAGATGTAGATGGATCAATAGGATCCAAGAGTTCAACATTGATATCCAAATTACTAAATTGGTTAGAGGACAAGGATTGGCAAAATTGATGGCTCAATCCAATCTTGATGCAAATCAGATAAATCATTCTGAAATTGATTATACATGTGATATGGATGATTGTATATGGTATCAAGATATCATCTATTACTTCAGAAATATGAGATGTCCAACATGAATGAATGATAATCAGAGGAGGTCATTAAAATTACAGGCCAACAAGTATGTAATTGTAAAATGCAAATTGTATAGAAAGAATTTAGATTGCATACTTTTGAAATGTGTTGATGAAGATCAGGCTAATAGATTGTTAAAGGAAATGCATGAGGGAGTTTGTGGTGGGCATTATATGGGTAAAACAACTGCTCAAAAAATCTTGAGAGTAGGATTCTAGTGGCCCACAATCTTCAAGGATGGAGAACAATTGGTAAGGAGGAGTGATGCTTGTCAAAGGTTCTCTCGTAAGCTTAAATTTTTAGGTAACATGCCATTAAAACTAGTAGAAGTACAAGCTCCTTTCCAACAATGGGGAATTGATTTCATAGGGGAGATACCAAACAAGTCAAGTGGAGGACACTCATGGATCTTAGTTGCCACTGATTACTTTACAAAGTGGGTAGAGGCTATCCGTACAAGAAATGCAACTAGTAAGGTGATAATTGATTTTCTATTGAATAATATTGTTACAAGGTTTGGGTGCCCTAAGAGAATAGTAAGTGACAATGCCATGTGCTTCAGGTCTGCTGAATATAAGGAATTTTGCAAAGGTTTAGGAGTTCAGATTTCTTATTCCTCACCTTATCATCCACAAGGAAATGGTCAGGCAAAATATACTAATAAGAGTTTGATTAAGATCATCAGGAGGATTCTTGAAAAGAATAAGAGGGCATGGAATTCAAAATTGCCATTATTTGTATGGGCTGATAGAGTAACTATGAAGAGGGCAACTGGTTGTGCACCATTTGACCTAGTATATGGAATACCTGCAAGGATGCCTCAAAATAACATTTTGGAAATGTATAAATTTATGCAATTATATGATGATGATATAGATGATGAGATGCAGTTGAGAATTGAGGACCTCATTAGGCTGGATGAAATCAGGAGAGAATCAGTTACAAGAAATGCCAAATTGAAGTTACATGTTAAGAATTTGTATGACAACAAGACTGTTGACAGGATGTTTGAGCCTAGTGATTTGGTGTTAATTTGGAATGCCAGATTGGAAGATAAAGGAAAAAATGCTAAATTTGATCCACTCTGGTTAGGGCCATATCTAATTCATGAGAAATGGGGCCAGGATTCATACATTGTGAAAGAGTTAAATGGTGAAGTTCAAGAATTGCTAGTTCATGGACAATACTTGAAGAAATACTTCAGTTGAAGGTATTTTGTTTTCCATGAATAGTAGTTAGGTCTATACATTCTGTAAATTTTGTAAAGTTTCTTTCCCCTATCCTATTTTATCCTGGTCTGTAGGGTTTTGGTCCTGTTGCTCTCTATTGTCAATTTTTCTAGTGGGGTGGTCTGCTTTAACTAGTGATTCTAAGTCTTGCTATGCTTGCACGAGGCATACATCCCCGGAAAGAGCCACTGTTAGCACTTTGAAAAATTTTAATAGCTTTACCAATTTTCCTCTAGTCTTTGCAATGTTTTTCATGCCTTTGGCTCAAGCCCTAGTTCAAAAATTTAAAAAATTAGCCATTGTATGAGAAACATTTTGTTTACCCTGGCCCTATTCTATTTTAATGTTACTTTTTTGGGCCACTTCAAATCCCTTTAGCGCATGTGCTTTAATATTTTGTCACCCCGTGAGGTCATGCCTTTGATTTTTCCTAAGTCCCTGGTGCTTAATATTTCCTTAAGCCTAAAGTCTGGTGGGTTTAATTTTCCCTAAGTCTAGAATTTTAATTATTTCTAATGTTCTGGCTTAATATTTTCCTGGGCCTGGCTCTTTGACTCCATCTTAATCCTACGGTTGTCATAAGTTTGCATGGGTTTTTTCAGAGGCTTGCGATCTTACGACGATTGTTGATTCTCTTTCATGATGTAATGCTTCAGACAGGTGGGTCCACGGCTACATGTACACAAATGGTGGCCTTTGACTGGTCCACATAATAGTGGGCTATACATGTTGTTAGGTGGGCCCAGTATCTCAATCTGAAGATTTAGGATCAATGGCTGGCATATAAGCACATGGAATATTTTTGGCTGGCATATAAGCACATGGAATATTGTTGTCTGGTGGGCCCAATTTCTCTTTGCATATTGTTGTATAATATTCTCAGTGGTTCCTAATTGCCATGTAAGCATAGTTGGTAGTCTCTTATTGGTCCAAAAGGTAATGACTTGGCACTTCTTAGTGGGACCTAAGTTTTCAGCTTGTCAGAGGGTCCTGACATCTGTAGAGAATCGATGGAGGGTGTAAGTTCTTAAGGAATGTGTCAAACGCATGAGATCTTCAGACAACCATCAATTTTACTTTTCCTCAGGTGACTAATGAAGGTGGGTTCTCTGACATTTGGAGCTAACGTGAATGATTTTCATTAGAGGAAAGGATGATGATGTAGTGTGACCATTTTCTAGGTGGTGTAGAGTTGTTCAAATCCTATTGGTCGATGCAAGGAATCAGCAAGGTGAGGTCATTGTCAGAGGGGCCAGTGATGAGGACAAGATCCATGGTCGGTGTAAGTTCTCATGGGTGGTGTTAAAGCCATGAGATCTTTCCCTCCCCATCTGATTTGAAGGCTTACAGAGAGTGGGTCTTGTGTTAGTGGTGACAGAGCAGTGACAACAAATGATGTAGTGACAAGTGGCATAAAGAAGGCCCAGGTGGGGGTCTAATGTCTAGTAGTTCTGACAAAATATTTAGTGGCCTGACAAATTTTCAAAGGGTTTCATTCATTCACGTAATAAAATGGTGGTGCTCCAAAATGATTGGTGATTCAGTGAAGGAAGGTCACGCAGTCGCTAAATTTTTTAGCGCTGAGATAAATTTTTCTACAAACTTGTGAAAAGTCTTCAGTCGCCAGTTCGCTAAATAAGAGACCGAGGTTAGTAACTTTCCTTTGTTCACTAAGTTGAAGGGTTGAGCTCGGGTTAAGTTTTTCATCTCACAAATAAGAAAAAGCTTTGTCGCGTAGCCACTAGGAGTTAACCGAGGGTGTCTGAAGGGTTAAGTCATAAAGCCCGCAAAATGAAATGATCTGATGGTCGTGACTTAAAGTTGATCTAGATTTAAATATGGATGATCAATTTTCTGTTGGTGCTATGAAACTAGCCATTTAAATTCAAATTCAAAATTTGCAGAGGGTTCCCAGCAATAGAAAGGACCAAAATTGAATGCTTTTACAGTCGGATCTGGTAGAATTGGTTTTGCCGACTATTGTAGTGTGGTCTAGGGTGTTCCACGATCATTTGCAGGGGTTTGTACTATGTTCTTTGTGCTTGATACATGTCGTATGTGGCCGAAAAGGTTGACAAATTGGGCATTTTCATGGTTCTCAATACTTTCTCAGTGGTATTGTCATGATTGAGGATCACTCCGGGATCTATCTTCTCCTATTTTCCTGGATTTCTTCCCCTGCATTTAATTTTTGACTGATTTGGTTGTTTCAATAGGTAAAACCCTAACCCTAGTCATTCGAAGATTATTGCATCCTGTTTTGGGGATTCCAAGATGACTAGTGGTGGTATATATTGAAAAAAGTAGTATTTTGTAAGGGTTGTTGTTGATGGTATTATACTGAACAAGGAGAGCTTGGATTTAGGGCTTTGTTTCTCTTTGCATATTATTGTCTAAATAATGTATTGATTCTACAAGTTTTGGTGAGAATATAGTTGAATTCCAATCTCATAGTGGTGTATGTCTTCTTGTTTTGATATTGAGCTCATATATGTTAATGTCACAAAGTCAGTTAGCATATGGTAAACAAAGAGTATTGTGAAATTATCTTTGAGTTCTTAACAAAGTTAGGATTAAAGTCTTTCAGGTAATTTCAGTGAGTTCATGGCTTGATAAGGATTTGATGTCTTGGTATGTGAGTGAGTGGGATAATAGGCAAAGCACTTATCTTGAATTCAAGTATGTTTGAGTTAAAATTTTTAGTTGGTATAAGTTATTTAGTGACTCTATGCCCTGGATTAAGGCACTGATCTATTCTCTAGAAGCAGTCCATCATCATTAATGACACACATACATTTAAATGATAAAATATTTCAATCAGTTAGTAAAGGGTATAATGGTATAACATTTAGTGATTTCTTTCGAGAAGTGAATCAAGGGTACACACACCTAAGCATTAAGGGTCAAAGTGTAGGAGGATCTCATTATCGATCCTTGTTAATTGGCGCTCTTCCTTGTAGACTTTGGAGTGGTGATAGAGTCAAAGTATCATTAAAGTTATCCATCAAAGTATAAATCTACAAGTTGAAGATCAAAGGGAACAACCAACACATCCATTTGGCTTTGAGGAAGCTAGTTTAACTGTATTGAATATATTCAATGTATGACATTATTGGACATATATATTTGGCTTCATGCCCAATGAATATATATGTTTTTATGTTTTAGGTATGCAATTCATGTGTTTGGTGTATTGATGTATACTAATTTATGTTTATGTGGATGTCTTATGCTTTATAAATTTCCCATGCTTTATAGTTATGCTTGTATGTTTATCGATGTATGTTTAACTTGCTGACTGTGCTACAAATGCCAGTCACTATCCTCAATAACAGTCAATTCCTTGACTATAATAATAACAAAAGTAATGAAATGAATCCAGAAATGTATAAATATAATATAAGGCAATATTTCTACATCACAACCTATCCAATATCACATGGAATCAAACATTTATATTCATTGGTTTGTTCCATCTTCCACGGGACAGACACAATATAAAGACATGACCTCAAATAGGAGAGGTAGCATATGGGAAGGTTGTTGTCTATTGACCCCAATACTAGGCCTATTTTGATTAGTAGGTACCCTAATGTTGGCAAGAGTTCTTTTATTAATAATATTACTATGAAAAATGTGGATGTGCAACCTTATGCTTTTAGAAACTAACTTCTAATTGTCCCCTAACTGACTGATTGTTAATGACAAACATTGAAATACATATTTGCACTCATCCTACTACTCGCTCCAGAGTGGTCAGAGGCATTTGAATGACTGTGTGTGCCAAAAAAGGTTGTTAGTAGCATTTATCTGACCATTAAAAGTTGTTGGAACAAACGGTTTGATGCTACAACCGACGGTTTGAAAGATACACAATGTTGGCTATTTGAACTGAGGAACACTGTGAGTTCTGACATTGACCAAGAATGTGTTGCCAAATATAAAAAAACTTGAATCTCTAAAAATTGAGATAGGCTATTGTAAGCCTTGGAAATACAGTCCTTTAGCATTTGACAGATTGATGCTACCTCGTACGAGCTCCGAGATATGACCCCACAAAGATCACTGATTTCATGCTTAAGGGACCTTGAGGGACACTTCGGCCTTGAGTCATCGATAGGGTTTGAATGACTGTGTGTGCCGAATGAGGTTTCCCCTACTGTTTACCTAACCATTCGGAGCTGTTGGAATAGATGGTTCTATGCTACGAATGACGGTTGGAAAGATATGTAACGTTGGTCATTTGAACTAAGGAACACTGTGAGTTCTGACATTGACCAATAATGTGTCTCCAAAGATAAATGAACTTGAATCTTTGAAAACTGAGAAAGCTATTGTAGGCCTCAGTAACATGGTCCTGTAGCACTTGACTGATCGATGTTACCTCACAGAAGCTTTGAGATATGACCCCGCAAAGATCATTGATTTCATGCTTAAGGGACCTTGAGGGAAACTTTGGCCTGGAGTCATTGACGGGCTTCGAATGAATGTGTGTACCAAATGAGATTTTCCCCTAGCATTTACCCGACCATTCAAAGATGTTGGAATATATGGTTCCATGCTACGACCGATGGTTGGAAAGAAATGCAATGTTGGCCATTTAAACTGAGGAACACTATGAGTTCTGACATTGACCAAGAATATGTTTCCAAATATAAAAAAACTTGAATCTCTAAAAATTGAGACAATTGTAGGCCTCAGCAACACGGTCTCATAGCACTTGACAAATCAATTCTACCTTTCATGAGCTCTAAGATATAACCCCGCATAGATTGTTAATTTCATGCTTAAGAGACCTTGAGGGACACTTCGACCTACAGTCGTTGCTAGTGATCGAATGACTATGTGTTGCGAATGAGGTTGCCACTAGAATTTACCTGGCCATTTGAAGCTATTGGAATAGATGGTTCATTTCTATGATCAATGGTTGGAAGGATATGTAATGTTGGCCATTTGAACTGAGGAACACTATGAGTTTTAAGATTGATCAAGAATGTGTTGTCAAATTTAAATGAACTTGAATCTTTGAAAACTAAGAGAGGCTTTTGTAGACCCTGGCAACATGGTCCTGTAGCACCTGATAGATTGATGATACCTAGCAAGAGCTCCAAGATATGATCTTGCAAATATCACTAATTTCATCCTTACGTGACCTTGAGGGACACTTCACCTTGGAGTCATTAGCGGTGATCGAATGACTATGTGTGGTGAATGAGGTTGCCACTAGTCTTTACCTAGCCATTTGGAGGTGTTTGAATAGATGGTTCATTCCTATGACCAAGGGTTTGAAGGATACAAAATATTTTTAGTTTGAACTAAGGAACACTTTGAGTTCTGACATCGACTGGGAATGTGTTTCCAAATTTAAATGAACTTGAATCATTGAAAAACCATGATAGGATTTTTAGGCCCTGACAACACGGTCCTATAGCAACTAATAGATTGATGCTACATTGCAAAAGCTCTGAGATATGACCTCACAAAGATTGCTGATTTCATTCTTAAGTGACCTTGAGGGACACTTCAGCCCAGAGTCATCAGTGGTGATCGACTAACTGTGCATGGTGAATGAGGTTTCCACTAGCATTTACTCGGCCATTCAGAGTTGTTTGAGAAGATGGTTCAATGCTATGACTTACAGTTGGAAAGATACGAAACGTTGGCCATTTGAACTGAGCAACACTTTGAGTTCTGACATCAACTGAGAATGTGTTACTGAATATAAACAAAGTTGAATCTCTAAAAACTAAGACTCCCTTTTGTAGGCCTCAACAACACACTCTCATAGCACTAAATAGATCCATGCTACCTTGCATGAGCTCTGAGATATGAGCCCACAAATATCACCAATTTCATGTTGAATCAACCTTGAGGGACACTTTGGCCCTGAGTCGTCGGCGGGGATCAAAAAACTATACATGGTGAATGAGGTTGTCACTAGCATTTACCTGGCCATTTGGAGCTGTTCGAATAGATGGTTTGTTGCTACGACTGATGGTTGGAAAGATATGCAACATTGGCTATTTGAACTAAGGAACACTATGAGTTTTGACATAGACCGAGAATGTGTTGCCAAATTTAAATGAACTTGAATCTCTGAAAATTGAGACAAAATTTTTTAGACCCTGGAAACATAGTCTCATAGCAACTAATAGATCAATACTACCTCACATGAGCTCCGAGATATGACCCCACAAAGATCACTCATTTCATGCTTAAGCGACCTTGAGGGAAACTTTGGCCCAGAGTCATTTGCAATGATCAAATGACTATTTGGAGCTATTTGAATAGATAGTTCGATGCTACAACCAACAGTTGGAAAGATATGCAATGTTGGCCATTTAAACTGAGAAACACTTTGAGTTCTAACATCGATTGAGAATATGTTGCTGAATATAAACAAAGTTGAATCTCTAAAAACCAAGATAGGATTTTGTAGGCATTGGCAACATGGTCTTGTATCATCTAAAGGATCAATGCTACCTTGGATGAGCTCTGAGATATGACCCCGCAAATATACCTGATTTCATGTTGAAGTGACCTTGAGGGACACTTTGACCCTAAGTCATCGGTGGGGATCAAACAATTGTGTGTTGCGAATGAGATTGCCACTAGTGTTTACCCAGCCATTCAAAGTTGTTCAAATAGACAGTTTGATGGTATGACTGACGGTTGGATAGATATGCAACATTGGCCATTTGAACTAATGAACACTATGAGTTTTGACATCAACTGAGAATGTGTTGCCAAATTTAAATGAACTTGAATCTCTGAAAGCTAAGATAGGATTTTGTAGGCCCTGACAACATGGTCTTGTGGTAAGTAATAGACCAATGCTACCTCACACGAGCTCTGAGATATGACCTTGCAAATATTTTTGATTTCATGCTTAAGCGACCTTGAGGGACACTTCGGTGGTGATCGAATGACTGTGCATGGTGAATGAGGTTGCCACTAGCATTTACCTGGCCATTCAAAGTTGTTGGAATAGATGGTTGCAAGGATACACAATGTTGGCTATTTGAACTAAGGAACACTATAAGTTCTGACATCGACTGAGAATGTGTTACCAAATTTAAACAAACTTGACTCTTTAAAAATTGAGATAGGCTTTTGTAGGCTTTGGAAACATGGCCTGTAGCACCTGACGGATCGATGCTACCTCACATGAGCTCTAAGACATGACCCTATAAAGACCACTAATTTCATGCTTACATGACCTTGAGGGACACTTTGACCTGGAGTCATCGATGATGATCGAACGACTATGGATGGTGAATGAGGTTGCCACTAGTGTTTACCCAGCCATTCAAAGGTGTTCAAATAGATGGTTCATTGCTATGACCAAGGGTTGAAAGGATAGGACACGTTGGTCATATGAACTGAGGAACACTTTGAGTTTTGACATCAACCGAGAATGTGTTGCCAAATTTAAATGAACTTGAATCTCTGAAAACCATGATAGGCTTTTGTAGGGCCCGACAACATGGTCTTGTATCAACTTATGGGTTGATGCCACCTCACACAAGCTCCAATATATGACCCCACCAAGATCTTTGATTTCATGCTTAAGTGACCTTGAGGGATAGTTCAGCCCAGAGTCATCGGTGGTGATTGAATGACTGTGCATGGCAAATGAGGTTGCCATTAGCTTTTACCTAACCATTCAGAAATATTCGAACAGATAGTTCAATGCTATGATAGATGGTTGGAAAGATATGCAACATTGGCTATTTGAACTAAGGAACACTTTAAGTTCTAACATCGACCAAGAATGTGTTGTCAAATATAAATGAAGTTGAATCTCTGAAAAGAGAGTCAAACTTTTGTAGGCCCCGACAACATACTCCCTTAGCACCTGACAGATCCATGCTACATCACATGAGCTCTAAGATATGGCCCCACAAATATCATTGATTTCATGTTGAAGTGACCTTGAGGGACACTTTGGGCCAGATTCATCGGTGGGGATTGAACAACTATGCATGGTGAACAAGGTTGACACTAGCATTTACCCAACCATTCAGAGCTGTTTGAATAGATGGTTTGATGCTACAACTGATGGTTGGAAAGGTACGCAATGTTGGCCATTTGAACTTAGAAACATTGTGAGTTTTGACATCGACTGAGAATGTGTTACCAAGTTTAAATGAACTTGAATCTCTAAAAATTGAGATAAAATTTTGTAGGTCCTGACAACACGGTCTCATAGCAACTGACGAATCAATGCTACCTCGCTAAAGCTCCAAGATATGACCCTGCAAAGATCACTCATTTCATGCTTAAGTGACCTTGAGGGACACTTCAGCTCGGAGTCATCAGAAGTGATTGAAAGACTATGCATCATGAATGAGCTCACCACTAGCGTTTACCTGGCCATTCAAAGCTATTTGAAAAGATAGTTTGATGAGCTATGAACGATGGTTGGAAAGATACACAATGTTGGTCATTTGAACTGAGGAACACTTTGAGTTCTGACATCGACTAAGAATGTGTTGCCGGATATAAACAAAGTTGAATCTCTAAAAATTGAGATAGGCTTTTCTAGTCATTGGCAACATGGTCCCCTACCAACTAATAGATCAATGCTACCTTGCATGAGCTCAGAGATATTACCCCACAAATATTTTCAATTTTATGTTGAAGCGACCTTGAGGGACACTTCATCCTGGAGTCATTGGCGGGGATCAAATGACTATGTGTTGTGAATGAGGTTTCCACTAGCATTTACCCGACCCTTGGGAGCTATTCAAATAGATGATTTGATGCTACTACTGATGGTTGGAAAGATACACAATATTGGTTGTTTGAACTAAGGAACATTGTGAGTTTTGACATTGATCGAGAGTTTGTTGCCAAATTTAAATGAACTTGAATTTCTAAAAACCAAGACAAAATTTTGTAGGCCCTAGCAACATGGTCCCGTAGCAACTAGCAGATCCATGCTACCTCACACAAGCTCTGAGATATGACCCTACAAAGATCTATAATTTCATACTTAAGAAACCTTAAGGGACACTTCAGCTCGGAGTTGTTAGTGGTGATTGAATGATTGTGCGTGGAAAATGAGGTTTCAACTAACATTTAACCAGCCATTTGGAGCTCTTTGAACATATAGTTTGATGCTACGACCGATGGTTGGAATTATACATAACGTTGGCCATTTGAACTGAGGAACACTTTGAGTTCTCACATCGACCAAGAATGTGTTGCCGAATTTAAATGAATTTGAATATCTGAAAACTAAGATAGGATTTTGTAGGTGCTAGCAACATAGTCCCGTAACAACTGACCAATCCATGCTACGTCCCATGAGCTCCAAGATATGACCCTGAAAATATTGCCAATTTCATGGTGAAGGGACCTTAAGGGACACTTTAGCGTAGAGTCATCGGTGGGGATCGAATCACTATTCATGATGAATGAGGTTGCTAGTAGTGTTTACACGGCCATTCAAAGCTATTGGAATAGATGGTTTAATGCTAAGACTGATGGTTTGAAAGATGTGCAACATTGGCCATTTGAACTGAGGATCACTTTGAATTTTGACATCAACCGAGAATGTGTTGCCAAATTTAAACAAACTTGAATCTCTGAAAATTGAGATAGACTTTTATAGGCCCTAGTAACACGGTCCCGTAGCAAGTGACATATCCATGCTACCTCACACAAGCTCTAAGATATGACACCACAAAGATCATTGATTTCATGTTGAAGGGGCCTTGAGGGACACTTTGGCCCGGAGTCATCAGCGGCATTGGAATGACTATGCGTGGTGAATGAGGTTGCCACTAGAATTTACCCAACCATTCGAAGCTATTCAAACAAACAATTCAATGCTACGACTGATGGTTGGAAAGATACACAATGTTGGCCATTTGAAGTGAGGAACACTTTGAGTTCTAACATCGACCGAGAATGTGTTACCAAATTTAAATGAAATTGTATCTCTAAAAATTGAGATAGACTATTGTAGGCCATAAAAACATGGTCATGTAAAAACTAATGGATTGATGCTACCTCACATGAGCTCTGAGATATGACCCTGAAAAGATCATGTATTTCATGCTTAAGTGACCTTGAGGGATACTTCAGCCCAGAGTCATCGGTAGCGATCGAATGACTGTGCATGATGAATGAGGTTGCCACTAGTGTTTACCTACCCATTCGGAGTTGTTGGAATAGATGATTCCATGCTATGACCAATGGTTGGAAAGATACGCAACATTTTTAATTTGAACTGAGGAACATTGTGAGTTCTGACATCGACCGAAAATGTGTTACCAAATTTTAAAGAACTTGAATCTTTGAAAACTGAGATAGGCTTTTGTAGGCCCCAACAATACGGTCATGTGGAAACTAACAGATTGATGCTACCTCACCTGAGCTCTAAGATATGACCCTACAAAGGTTGATGATTTCATGCTTAAGCAACCTTGAGGGACACTTTGGCCAGGAGTCCTGGGCGGCATTCAAATGACTATCCATGGTGAAGGAGGTTACCACTAGTGTTTATCCAACCATTCAAAGCTATTTGAATAGATGGTTCCATGCTATGACCAATGGTTGAAAAGATACACAATGTTGGTCATCTAAACTGAGGAACACTTTGACTTCTGACATTGACCGAGAATGTGTTGCCAAATTTAAATGAATTTGAATCTCTAAAAATTGAGACAAACTATTGTAAGCCCCGGCAACATGGTCCCATAGCAACTGATGGATCAATGCTACCTCAAAAGAGCTCTAACATATGACCCCACAAAGATCATGGATTTCATGCTTAAGTGACCTTGAGGGACACTTCAATGCAGAGTCATCAGCGGTGATCAAAGGAGTGTGCATTGTGAACGACGTTTTCACTAGCATTTCCCCAGCCATTCAGAGCTATTGGAATAGACTATTCCATGCTACGATCGATGGTTGGAAAGATACGCAATGTTGGTCATTTCAACTAAGGAACATTGTGAGTTCTGACATCGACCAAGAATGTTTTGCCAAATTTAAACAAACTTGAATCTTTGAAAATTGAGATAGGCTTTTGTAGACCTCGACAACATGGTCCTGGAGAAACTAATGGATCGATTCTACCTTGCATGAGCTCTGAGATATGACCCCATAAAGATCAATGATTTCATGCTTAAGCAACCTTGAGGGACACTTCGTCCTGGAGTCATCGGCGGTGATTGAATGACTGTGTGTGGTGAACAAGGTTGCTACTAGCATTTACCTAAACATTTGGAGCTATTGGAATAGACTGTTCCATGTTATGCTTGATGGTTGGAAAGATACACAATGTTGACCATTTGTACTGAGGAACATGGTGAGTTTTGACATCGACTGAGAATGTGTTGCCAAATTTAAATGAACTTGAATCTTTGAAAATTGAGATAGGCTTTTGTAGGCCCCGACAACATGGTCCCATAGAAACTAATGTAATGATTCTACCTCACACGAGCTTTGAGATATGACCCCACAAAGATCACTGATTTTATGCTTAAGTGACCTTAAGGGACACTTCAGCCCAGAGTCATCCGTGATGATCAAATGATTGTGCATGGTGAATAAGGTTTCCACTAGCATTTAACCGGCCATTCAGAGCTGTTGGAACAAATAAATTGATGCCTTGATCCTTCGACAAGTGCTATTCTGATGAGTTCTGATCACTTGAGAGACAATTTGATCTGCAGACAACACCAAACACATTTGTAGATAAACTCAAATTACCAAGAGAAAGAAAAATGGTGACTCTTGTGGATCCTAGTAGAAGGGAATGGCATGTATGATTCATTAGAGATCTCCCTAAAGCTTCCTTGATTCATGGATGGAGATATTTTTCAATGGCCAATAATCTTGAGGATGGAGATGCCTACATTTTTGAGCGGGTAGATGATAGTTGATATTTTCCCCATTGTCAAAGAATGTAGTGCTTACAATTATTTTAAAGGAGGAAAATTGCATAATATCCTTCCATCACGTATGAATAAGAAAATACAATTCTTATGCAATGATTTTGTCACGAAATTTCTAGGAAAGGAATCTGGACCTAAAAAGGGAACCTGTTAAAGCAGATGGTATGAAATGAGAGAATGAAGTAAAGGCTTCTCCAAAGTAGAGAAAAGAAAAGAAAGTGATGCTCAAGCCCACCAAGGATTTAGCAATCAAAGCCATGAAATCTGAGAATAAGAAGAAGAGGAAGAGAAGTGTCAAAAGTTACAAGAGGTTTATATACAAGGTGTTGAAACAAGTGCATCCCTCCAAGGGAATATCCAATGCTGCCATGTCTATCATGGAGAGATTCATGATTGATAATTTTGATAATATTACTCGTGAGGCTGCTTCTCTACTAAAATATAACAAGATCGTGACTCTTTCCTTTAGAGAAATTGAGACTGTTGTCAAGTTTGTTCTGCTTGGAGAGCTAGCTAGGCATGCTACTTCTGAAGGAAGTAAGGTTGTTACCAAGTTTTCTACTGCTCTGGGTTAGGTTTTGTTGGAATATTTTAGCTTTTTAATATGTGGTGTTTATGGCAGGCTTGTTTGGAGATTAATGGATGATAGAGTTTCTTCTTTGGGAAGGGGCTTATTAGGCCTAGTTGAAGGGCTAGGGGGTGAAGGAAGTGTTCACTAATCAGGTTGTGAAAGTATGAGAATCATCCCATGAAAGTAAATTCATAACTTTCATGGAATGCTCATATCTAACATGTACAATACAAATCTAAGGCTTTGGTGTGTAGACAAGTGAAAGAAGTGATCACAGTCAACAAATGGTGGAAAATACATTGAATTTTATGGCAAGGGTATAGAAGAAGAAGATTATTCTTAAGGATAGGGATATCAAATGATTTGGATCATCTTATATTGTTCATTTAAAGGTTAATAAATAACCATTTGAACCTTGAAGTGATTGGAGGGCACTGATTTGAGAAACCCTTGGTTTAAGGGTTTGAAGAGACCAAATTTGGGTTTTTTTGGGGTTATAGGAGGTCTGAGTATAATTCCTTTGGTATTTAGAGGTTTTATGACATAATAAGACACTTTCTATAGTTTTAAGTCTTGGGATTAATTATTTCATATAGTTCCTTTGTTAAATCACTCACTTTTCATGCATTTTTGGAGCCATAGGGGTGAGCAGTAGTACAGGCTCCAAAAAAACCATATATTTCCTTTGCATATGATAATTTAATAAGAAAAGGGTACTCAAAAAATTAATTCTTTTGATTAGTCCTTTGGAAAGTTTCAGACATAAGTGGCATTTTCCTTCGCTGCAGGGCTACTAGACAGGGCAATTAGACCTCTTGACAGTTTGGGAAAGATTGGAGAGTTGGGTATTGTGGGCATTTCCAAGAAGCCTAAAACCTATCAAAATATTTATATATGAGCCTTAGATACCACCTATATCATTTTGGAACCTTGGAAATGGTCTGGTCAAGTTTGAGCACTTGGGAATCATTTGAGGCTTTGGGAAAATAGTGGCTTTGTTATCAAAAATTCACAAAATTTCCTTGTTTATTCACCCACCACCCTTCCCTCTACATCATAGAGGCACTAGGTGGCCTACCAGGGTACACTATCTGGATAAAAGAAAATGTAAATCTTCTGTGTCAGAGAGGGAGAAGTTGGAAAGGAAATGAGATAGTGCATCCTTGAATTGAGTTGGTCTCTAGGTTTATGTTTTAGTCTCTAGGTTTTAGCTTTCTTTTGGTTCTTGCATTTTTTTTCAAGCTTGTATTTTAAATCCTCCTCTAAAGCTAGCTTGCTGGACTGTATAGAGTTGAGGTGCTTAGTATGGCCCTAACTTAGGAATCCATGGTAGGTTCTCTATGACCATTTGGATTATGTTATGGTATTGTATAAACATTTTAAATATGTATTTTTATTGCATGAAGAAAAGGGGAAGTGTCTTTACATGAAGGCACTAGGCGAGAAAAGACAAGCCTGATTAGGAAGCCTGGATTGAGGTAGCATTTGGGAGAGAGACATGGGTTTGGGAAACTTGAATTTAGACTTGGAGAGGAGTCTACCATGTTCAGAGACTCAATCCTGAAAAGCAGAGCTCATGAACAATCCATTGGAGGGTGTAAAGATCAAACCCTTACTATATAATTGACCCTTTCTAAATGATTCCTAATGCCTTGTATTTATCCCATGATCCATCCTAGACTCTCAAAACATTATTTAAGCTTGGACAATATTGGTCCATTTACAAACAAGATTTTGTAGTCCATTGAGGACATTATGGTGTAGGGGCACCTAAGAACACACAAGGGTCACTTGGAGGACCTAGGGAGGATAGAGTGAAGAACATGACCAAGGGTCATTTTATCTGATGTAACATGGCATGTAAAGCCATTTTATGTAATAAACAAGGCCTAAAATTATAAAGGCTTGAAAATGACAAAATGGATGTAATAGATAGTTGAATGCCTGTATTGGCATAATGGGCCTAGATGGTTGGAATTAGGTCTTAGAGTAATTTTCATGGTTTAGATAGGTCACTTGGATCATAAAATAATAAAATCCAAAGTTAAGAATTTTTAGGAGTTTATTTGATTAAGTTTGCAAATTTGAATATTTAAATTCAAATGGTCACTTGAGATTAGGAGGGAAACTCTAAAAATAAGTTTAGTTTTCTTTGTTAGCATATTGAACTGATTTGATTCGGTTTGGGAGGTTAAAGGGAGTTTATTTAAGCCTTTAAAATTAAGAGAATAGGGGGAGAACAAATGAAAATCTATTTTTGTATGTGCTGGTTCAGATTTTGGCAATAAAAATCTGATTTCTTACAAATTTGAGATTGTTTTAATGAGTATTTGATCTTCTTTCATTCATGTGGTAGTGGAAGGATGTTTTAAATTATTTTTTCATAAATTTAAATCATTTTGTAGGTTTTTAACTTCTATTTGTTTTGACTGTCCTGTATAAGCACAATTTGTGCATTAATTAAAGATGTAAATTCATTGATCCATCCCCTTTATGTATTTTCTATCACTTGGGGATGGATCCAAACCTTGTAACTTAGTATTCTAACATAGAAAATGCAAGAAAGAAGAAGATTTTTCAAGTTGAGAGTGATTGAAGGAGTTTGATGAGTTTGAAGGGTGCATAAGGGTCATGAAATTGGTGCAAGCGTACAACAGTAGAAGTTATAGCCTTTGGAGGGGGGTATTTTATGCATGAATCCATCATAGGATGGTCAAATGATAGTGAATCAACTTTGGTTCACTTTCTATGGTGCTGGGAGATGAGACATTGGGCGAGCCCTAGTTTCTAGGGGGTTTTGGGACAAATTTGGGGCTTTTACATCTAGAAGTGTCAAATATTCAAATTGATGGTAGAATCCTCTAATTAGAGTCATTTTAAGACACTATTGAAAGTGGAAAGGTCTTGGAGTGAGTCCTTAATAGGGTTGCTTTGTTAATTGAGCCTATTAGGCCTAGTTGGGAAACATGAATCAACAATTTTAAGGTGTGATGTTTCAAAACACAGTCTTTGTTTTGACATATGTTATGCAACTTGAAAAAGAGTATTCAAATAATTTGATCACCAATTGAAGATGTCATCAAGAATTTGGTTGATGGGACCAATTGGCAAGCTTAAACAAGCATGAACCAAGAACTGGTTTGATATGGTGGATATGGAGTTGCTAAAGGAAACCTAAGGTGTGGAGTCTTAAAGCAGATGGTATGAAAGGAGAGAATGAAGTATAGGATTCTCCAAATCTTATAAAAGAAAATAAAGTGATGTTCAAGCCCACAAAGGATTCAACAGTCAAAGTAATGAAATCTGAGAATAAGAAGAAGAAGAGGAAGAGAAGTGTAGGAAGTTACAAAAGGTTTATATACAAGGTGTTGAAACAAGTGCATCCCTCCAAGGGAATATCTAGTGTTGCCATGGATATCATGGAGAGCTTCATGATTGACATTTTTGATAAGATTACTCCTGAGGCTGCTTCTCAGTTGAAATATAATAAGATCGTGACACTTTCCTCCAGAGAAATTGAGACTGTTGTCAAGTTTGTTCTGCCTAGAGAGATGGCTAGCCATGCTTCTTTTGAAGGAAGTAAGGCTGTTACCAAGCTTCCTACTACTCTGGGTTAGGTTTTTTTGGAAGATTTTAGGTTTTTTGTATGTGGTGTTTATAGAAGACTTGTTTAGAAGTTGGTTTTGGCTTGGGTTTATGTTAAAATGGGTCTATCTGGATAAACCAAAATTTAAACCTTATATTTCAGAGAGGGAGAAGTTGGAAAGGAAATGAGATAGTGCATCCTTGAATTGATTTGGTTCCTTAAGGATTTTCAATGGCCTTCCAAGTATTATGTGCCTCCAAGTCATTGTCATAACAACATAAAGTTTTTTTAATTAATAATGAGAAATATTTTTACAACTCAGCTCAATAGGAGCACCAGAGGAAAGAGCTGAGTAGAGAAAACCTTCCTGTATTGCCCCAAAAATTAGAAGAGAAAGCTTGTCATTAAATCTTACAAACTTCCCATTATACATACGGGGTGATGCTTGAGCAATTTACAGTCCACCCAATTTACAGTGCTGTATAAATTTGACATGTTACGATATTTTGTATCTCCATTTAGTCCAATGAATCAATTGGGTCTATCCTACCCTTGATTGTCTCAAGTATTGCCTTGTGGTCTGACTCACGAACCTTCCAAAGAGTTTTATTATGCGGTCTTCCCCCATATCTAATCAAGTGGATATTTGATGCAATGATGAGTTTTGAATAATGAAGAATCTTTCTATGTGTATGCCAATCCTTGAACAAACACAACCTATGGTTCTTCATAGCATACCATCTAGGCCATGTACTAGTTACAACCACTACTCCTATAGGGTATTCTAATTCTTCACCATCAATAACCAAGTGATCCATTTTCTTTTTTTCCTCAACACAATGACACAAATAATAATATGTCCCTTCTTCATTGTCTTCAGGTGCAATAACACTAAAAACATGGCCTTTAATGATATAAACATAATCAGGACATTAATTTACTGAATATTAATGATAAAGTACTAAATTTGAGATTATTTGTAGGTGGAAAATTTTACCTGGTTGTACTAAATCAGATAAGCGATCAAAGTCAATGGATGATTCCATTTCTATCAGTTGTAGTGATTCATGGGGATGATAAGAGGCAAGTGGACTCAAAATATGTGTATACCATTTGTCAAACCATTCCTTTGACTCACACCCATCACAATCTTCATCTACACATGATGAGCAAAAGTATGCCATATGTCATGTGTGGATATTCCATGAACCTACATTAAAACTTCTAAAAGAGTGTAGCTCAGGCGATCCTATCAATGTACAACAATCCTCATATGGTGCAATGTTAGTTTCATCCATCAACCAAAAAAATCTATGAACCGTAGACTCACCTTGATTACCTAGACCCATTGTAGTGTTACACCACTGGACAATACATCCCGCATCTGAAAATGTTGCTTTCTCTTTGTACTTTAAATATTCACATACCAAGGATCTTTTAATACATGCACCTATGCCATCATGCTCTCCCTTTCCATGACCGGCCTCTGTGAAATTCCACATATATTGAATTCCAGTAATATTATGCATCATGTGCAACCAATAAAACATCTGAGAATTCTTGAATTGTGATGCACAATTATCTGACCATATGATATGTCGATGATATTTTATGGCCCTGTTTGCCAAATGACCATAAAATAGTTGAAAGAAATCATGTACAAAATCTATAGAATGTGAGTGATCATTGCTGATATAAAAATGACACTCCTTCAATATCTTCCAGTTCTCCTCTATATGCCTGGTGCATGCATGAATTCTATATGAACAAATATAGAAACTTATTGAGAGCTGTAATACTTTGCTTGCACCTCATTCTATGGTTGTAGTGTGTAGTTCTCTGCAAAGTCCACAACTGAAACAATGGTATCCAGTGGTTATGTGTCCTTGCACAACTTGAATTGCCTATCCAACCATCGAGCTCTATGTGTATGCTTTGCATACTCATAAATAATTTTTTTACAAAAAATGTCCATGAACTAATACACTAGAATTTTTTCAATTACTAAATCACATCTTTTAGCCTCTTTTCCATCTTTTAGATTGTATGTCATAGTCGTATATTTTCCAAATTCCATGATTTCATTACCGATTGGATGTGTGCTCTCCATATGTTGACAAATTGGCAAACGTCACAAACCTATGCAATCTATGCATGTACCATTCAAGTATGAGAGATTGTAAAATTGTTGACCATCCACTCTTTCACATAAAATGGTAGATATTAATTCCCTTGAAGATCTAGGTGGGACATTTATGTTACAATCCTGCAAAACTTTGTTAGAGTGAAAATCTAGACATATATTCCTATAAACTTTGAAATGGTTAGAAAATTTAATATGTACGCCAAAACAACAAGTTGTGCATGTGTGATTTATCTTCAAATAAAAAAGTTTACACATTTCAAAATATCTTTGACTAATTTTAATTTGAGGATACATATGCATAAATTTTGCAAAGAATTGTCTCCGAGTTGAATCCAAATAATGTTTTGGATGTGGAACACGAATTCGACTACCAATCCTCCTTCTTAAAACATCTCTTTGATTAGGAATACCCATGTATTATTCTTCCAAAAAATTTCAATCAAGGATTTCAAAGCTTCAACAATTGCTTTATCTTTTCCTGGTAGTCTACTGAAAAATGCCCATAACTCATTGCTATTTGGATCTTCCACTCTTTGACACCTTCCCAGGGCTCTCATTAGAGACTTTCTACTTGTTTTCAATGTTTTTCTTGTCTTTCTAATGAGTCAAGATTTCCTCATTTGAGTGCTTACTATCATTGATGTAAGTATACATCTTGTGACATTATTATATTTCATGTGTGATGTAGAACCCACACTCTCATATGCAGTCATTATATTCTTTACAATAGATTTTTCACTTGACTCATCCATCGTTCTTAGACCAAGAATCTTCATAATGGGCCTAAATTTCAGATTTCTCATCATTTCAAAAAATAGTTGACATCTTCCTATGATGTTTAAATTCTCAAAAAATGATCTCCAAATATGATTTGCATTGCTTTGACAAGTACGTTTGAGAATCTTGCTAGGCATTTCCTGAAAAATGTTAGTATCAATATCAATCAAATATTTTGGCTTTCTATAAATAATTCTAGGAGCATCAAAAACATTATGTGTGAATTGCGTACCATCTTGAGTTCCTTCAACATGAGATGATGTTGTGCCTACACATTGAGATGTAGATAATGGTGTGCCTTCAACATGAGACGATGTTGTGCCTACACCTTGGGATGTAGATAATGGTGTGCCTTCAACAGGATACAATTGTGTACCTCCACTTTGGGATGTAGACAATGGTGTGCCCACACCTTCAGAAGTAGACAATAGTGTGCCTTCAACATGATACATTGGTGTGCCTCCAACATTGGATGATGATGTCTCTTGAACTTCAGAACTCATAGCTGATGTCCCCACATCTTCATAATTCAATTGTCTTGTTGCACGCAAGTTTCTCATTCATTGTCTTTTTGTTTCCAATTCCAATTCTCTCTTACTTTGTATTCATGTTTCATGTTCCTCATCCAAATAAAAATCTTCTTGTATGTTATCTAACTTTTTTTGTTCACAAAGTTGTCTCAGTCTTTCCCTTTTCTTCTCTTTGTCTCTTTCATGCTCTTCCAGTGTTAAATTCTTTTCTCATTTCCTTGGCATGATGATGATTTCTACATATGAATTGGTTACAATTTTAAAAATATAATATAAATTTAAAACAATAAGTCAAATTATAATATAAACCTCCTACAATATGACAAATTATAATATAAATTTATTACAATTATATCAAATTATGTATTGAACAAGTCTATATCATACCAATTATAAACCAAAACACTCTTTATTCACATTTGACATGTAAAAAAATAAAAAAACTTACCTCAATCAATAAATTTCGGTGCTAATAATTAACTTTCACAATTCGACGTTGATTTTTAAACAAAAAGATTGTGAAAATTGATAGAATATACTTCTTTGTCACTATCAACACCATGAAAAGCGAATACTTGTCAGATAACACACAAAAATTAGACAACAAACAGAAAAAGTGATCCTCTTTCACAAGATCCTTGGCAAAGAAGATTGTTTGTTTTAGTTTTGCATAGTGCAAGCACGCTATAGGGAATGCACCCTATACAAAACAAAAAAGTATTATGCATACTCTTAAATAGGGCATGCACCCTATGCAAAACAAGAGAAAGGGAGAAAAGAGAGAAAATTTGTGAAGGTGAGAGAGAGAGAGAGAGAGAGAGAGAGAGAGAGAGAGAGAGAGAGAGAGGGAGAGAGAGAGAACACACTCTCTCTCTCTCATACTCTCTCTCTCTCTCTCTACAACTTTCTATCCTCTATATTTTCCCTTCTAGAGAGAGAGAGAGAATATAGAGGGGAGGAAGGTGGGAGAGAGCATATGTGCATGTGAGAGAGAGAGAGGGTGAAAGATGGTAAGAAGGGAAAATATAGAGGATAGGAAGGTGTAGAGGGAGAGAGAGTATGGGGGAGGGAGAGAGAGATAGAGAGAGAGAGAGAGTGCTCTCTCTCTCTCTATCTTTATGAAAGTCAAATATTTCAATAGTGTGCTCTCCCTATAGGGTGCATGCGCTTTGTAAGGAATTGGAATTTACCAATCCTAAGGCTTGTAATTTCCTTGGAGATCCAACCCAAAGGCTTGGATGATTGAAATAGGCCCGAGACATGTTTTCTAGCAGACATACAAAAAATGACATCATTTTGTGTGTGCTCCTCGTCAGGTTTATTTGTGGCTTAAGAACATAAAAATTAGAAAATGTGATATTGGAGATCTCTCTGTTAGCTATCTAATCATAGAATTTATTTTGAGTTTTGATTATGTTAAGTTTTTCAACTCTAATTTATTTTGTGTGTATGTTTTTTTTTTGTTAAAAACCAACATGTAGTATTTTGGGCATAGATTTTGGCTTGTTCATCAAATTTTGCAACAAGTTACATTTTTAGAAACTAGACTCCATTCTACACACTTCAAAAAAAAAAGAAAATTTGGTTTTCAATTAGTTTTAAATGATTTTCAGGCATAGCACACAGAAATTTCATGTTTTCAAGATGTGTGCACTTCGTAAATTCATCAAAAATTATACATTCATAAAAAAATTACCAAAACATTCTTGGATAAACTACGTGGTGTTAGCTAACTTATCACTGGAGGAATTAAAAAAATTCAAAAAAAAAGTTAACATTTTAGGGGGAGCACACCAAATGCTATGTTATGTTTTTTGACAAAAAACATGACCATTTTTTGGGCTTCCCCTTTTTGAGGACCTTAATCTGCACCATTTTCAAAATAAGTTACTAGTTTAGGAACTATATTCAAAGTATTACAAATCTTGTTTTTGTCGCATCTTAAAATTTTGAGTCTAACTATCTTCAATTTCTTTTTGAAGTTCAGAGTTTGCTAATTTTAGGAAAAAAGTGGCATCTTATACCCCTTTTTGGTTCCCCATCTTTCTGCACTTACCCATACCTGAAAAGGATAAAATAGAAATTTTCATGAATAAATTGAACATGGAAATGAATTAAAGACTACAACTTCAATGTCCCCAAGCATTTTAAATGATTATAAAAAATGGGATTTGTTAGCTTGTTGTGATTGATCAGGAAAGTACTGTACAATTTAACTCCTGCCCTCGCCAGGGTTTGGGGCAAATTTTTTTGGGGTCAACATATTTTGGCTAATTCTGGGCTGACATGTTGTAACTCATTATAACCCTAAAGCGGCAAAATATTGTATAATATGGCTCAGGGTTAGGGTTTTCATAATGTATGTTTTAGTAGCTTCTTGCAGCAGTATTGAGTTGTAAGGGATTACAGATTGTAATTAGGTTGTAATCATAGGATAATAAAATATTGGACTCACTGTTGGTGGACATAGCCTAGGGATTGGGTGAACCAGGTTAAATATTTTTGTCTTTTGTTATCTTCTATGTAGTTTATGGTTATTCTAATATTGGTTATATTTGCATGTAATTGTTATTTTTGTCTTTTTAATCCTAACAAGTGGTATCAAAGCGAGGTTGTTTTTTTTTTAGTTATCCTCTACAGGAAGACTCATAGTTTAGTAGGAGTCTCACAGTTGAGTGGGAAAAATGGTAGATGAGTGTAGGCTAGAGGTTGACAAGTTTAATGGGTATAACTTTCAGTTATGGAAAATGCAAATGTAGGACTATCTCTATCAGAAGGATCTATGGTGCCCATGGGAAGGAAAAGCCAAGAAACTAGCAAGCATGTCTGATGAGGAGTGGGATATTCTTTATAGAAAGGCCATTGGTAGGATTTGATTATGCCTAGCACAATCAGTGGCATTCAATATTACACAAGCATTGATGATTGAAGATTTGATGAAAACTGTAGCGAAGTTGTATGGAAAGCCCTTCGCTTCAAATAAGGTATGTCTCATGAAGTGTTTATTTAATATGAAAATGGTAGAAGGTGGGTCAGTTGTTGATCATTTAAATGAGTTTAATATAATTACCAATCAATTAAATTCTATCAATGTTATTTTTGATGAAGAATTCAAGGCTTTCTTGATTTTTTGTTCTTTGCCTGCAAGATGGAATGGCTTGGTAATGGTTGTTAGTAACTCTATTTTTTGTTCTAATACCCTAAAATTTAATGATGTTATTGGTGTTATTCTGAGTGAGTAAATTTGTAGCAAAAGCTCAGGTGGATCCACATCAGGTAGTGTCTTAAATGCACAAAGTAGAGGTGGAACCAATGAGAGAGGGAATAGTTTTGGAAATCATGGGAAATCAAGAGTAAAATCAAAGGGAAAGAGGTCTAAATCCAAAGGGCCAAATGATTACTGGTACTATGGAAAACCAGGCCATAAGAAGAAAGATTTCTAGTCTCGAAAGAATAAAGAAGGAGACAAACAAGAAGGTTACAAAGAGGCAAATGTGGTAAGTAATAAACCCGAAGATGATGCCTTTCTTCTTTCTTTAGAAAGTATTGATGATTCATGGGTTTTAGATTTTGGGGCTTCATTTCATGCTACCACCCATAGAGGTTATTTTCTTGATTATGTCCAAGGGGATTTTGAGCTAGTTTATTTGGGAGATAATGAACACTATCAGGTAGTTGGAAAAGGAAAAATTAAGATTAAGTTGCAGCATGGGAATCAGCGGCTACTACAAGAGGTAAGACATGTCCGAAGGCTAAGTAGGAATTTAATTTTAGCAGGGCAACTAGGTGATGGGGGTTGCATAGTTACTTTTAATGATAGAAATGGGAGGGTTTCAAAAGGTTCCTTAGTAGTAGAAAAATGTGTGAAAGTAGGCACCTTATATCTTTGTACAGGTCATACAGTTTCTTCTACTTTAATTTTTTTAGAAGATAATGAATGTTCAGGAATAGTGGCTACAGTTGAGCAAGAAGAACATCAAACCATTGCTATAGATTCTGACACAACACTTTGGCACAATAGACTTGGGCACATGAGTGAAAAAGGTATGAAATTAATTCATTCAAAGAAAACTTTACGTGGTCTGAAATTTTTCGATATGGATTTCTATGAGAGTTGTGTTTATGGAAAACAAAAGAGAGTTAGTTTTGTAAAGAGTGGAAGGGAAAAGAAAAATGAGGGATTAGAGCTTGTGCATATAGATGTATAGGAACTAGCTTAGGTATCTTCCCTTGGTGGCTCTCTATATTATGTTACATTTATAGATGATGCAAAAAGAAAAGTATGGATTTATTTCCTTAGACAGAAATTTGATGTATTTCAAACTTTTAAGAAATGGAAATGCTTGGTTGAGAATGAGACTGGTAAAAAGCTAAAATTTATCAAATCTAATAATGGTCGTGAGTAATGCAGCACATAAATTGAATATTATTGTTCCTCAAATGGTATTTGTAGGCAAAAAACTATATCAAGGACTCCACAAGAAAATTGAGTGGTTGAACGCATGAATAGGACAATAATGGAGTGTGTAAGGAGTATGAGGTTGCATAATAGGCTGCCCTTAAACATGTGGGTAGAGGCTATAAACACTATTTTTATTTAATTAATAGAGGCCCCTCTACTCCTTTGGACTATGGTATTCTAGAGGAAGCATGGAGTGGTAAGAAGGTGAGTTATTCTTTTCTCAAAACCTTCAGTTCTGAAGCTTTTGCACTAGATTCTAAAAATAGAACCAATGTGGAAGATAAGTCAAAGAAATGTATATGTGTTGGATATGGAATTGATGAATTCAGTTATAGGCTTTGGGATTTTGAAAATCATAAAATTGTAAGAAGCAAGGATGTCATATTCAATGAGAAAGTATTGTACAAAATTTTTTTGCAGCGGCATGAGAAGAAAGAAAATGATTATGTAGTAATGGATGATACTCCAAAAGATGATGTTCTAGTAGACCTTTATGCTCCACAACAAAAACAACAAAAAACAGCACACACCCCAGTTAATGTTAGACAATCAACAAGGCTAAGTAGACCTCCAGAAAGATTCTCTCTCTCTTTGTATTATATTTTGTTAACAGATGCTGGTGAACCTAAATGTTATAATGAAGCTATGCAGGTGGATACAAAGTTTTAGTGGGAGTCTGCAATGACAGAGGAAATGAACTCCTTGCTAAAAAATCAAACTTGCGATTTATGCAAGTTATCTGTAGGTAAATGGGCTTTACCAAAAAATGGGTTTACAAGCTGAAAGAAGAGGATGAAGGTAAGAAAAGGTTTAAAGCCAGCTGAGTTGTAAAAGGATTTGCATAGAAAAAGGGCATTGATTTTGATGAGATATTTTCTCCAGTTCTTAAAATGACTTCTATTCGTATTGTTTTAAGTATTGTGGATACTGAAGATTTGCATTTAGACCAGCTTGATGTTAAAACAACTTTTCTTCATGGTAATTTGGATGAAGAAATATATATGGTACAACCATAAGGATTTTGAGGTCAAGGGTAAGGAGAGTTTGGTGTGCAGATTGCAGAAAAGTTTATATGGCTTGAAGCAAGTACCTCAGAAA
The DNA here is from genome assembly GCA_027943335.1 of Chamaecyparis obtusa. Lineage (NCBI taxonomy): Eukaryota > Viridiplantae > Streptophyta > Pinopsida > Cupressales > Cupressaceae > Chamaecyparis > Chamaecyparis obtusa. The sequence goes on from BSBK01004415.1 coordinate 97,410, forward strand.
TGGTATATTAAATTTGACACTTTTATGAATGAGCATGGATACACTCGGTGTCATTCTGACCATTGTGTTTACTTTAAGAGGTTGGGTGATGATAGCTATATTATTTTATGTTTATATGTTAATGATATGCTTGTAGCTAGGTCTAACATGAATCACATTAAGAGGTTAAAACAACAGTTAGCACATTCATTTTCTATGAAGGATTTGGGGGCAGCAAAAAAAATCCTTGATATGAAAATTTGAAGAGATAGGAAAAATAGGAAGTTGACTTTATCTTAGGCTGATTATATTGAGAAGGTGTTCCAATGTTTCTCTATGGAGAATGCCAAAGCTATCAACACACCTTTTCCTAGTCATTTGGAATTGATGAAGGAGATGTGTCCTAAGACATCATAAGAGGAGGCTAAAATGTCTAAGGTACCTTATGATTCATCTATAGGGAGCTTAATGTATGCTATGGTATGTACTAGGCCAGATATTGCACATGTAGTGGGAGTCATTAACCAATATATGAGTCACCCTGGTATTGAGCATTGGAATGCAGTCAAATGGATTCTTAGATATTTGAGAGATACATCTAGTAAGTGTTTACACTTTGGGGGATCTACTACTACTATACAAAGCTATGTTGACTCAAATTTGGCAGGAGATATAGATAGCAAGCGGAGTACTATAGGCTATGTATTTACTGTTGGTGGGACAACAATGAGTTGGATTTCTTGACTACAAAAGGTGGTTTTTTTATCCACTATAGAGCTAGAGTATGTTATTGCTACAGAGGCAGCCAAGGAGATGATATGGCTTCAATTCTTCATGGATGAATTGGGACATCCACAGATGGATAATTTTTTGCATACATATAGCCAAAGTGTCATTCATCCTGTGAATAATTCTTCTTTGCACTCAAAGAAAAAACACGTATAGTTGTGGTACCATTTGAGTCAGTTAGTTTTGGATGATGGGTAGTTAAAGCTGGAAAAGATACATGCAGATGATAATCTATTAGATATGCTTACAAAGGTAGTAACAAGGGAGAAGTTGAACTCATGTTTAACTTCATTTGGTCTTCTAGACTGAATAGAATAATGGAACAACTAAGTCTAGGGTGGTTCGATCTAGTGGGAGCCTCATATGGTAGTATTTTTTCTATAGGACCAGTCTCTGATTGGGAGGTTTCTTAGTGTGGATCCTAATCAGTCACCAAGTGAGAGATTATTATCTTGTGGTGACTGATCAGGAAAGTATTGTACACTTAAACAAATTTTTTTGGGGATGACATATTTTTGGCTAATTCTGGGCCAACATGTTATAAATCATTCTAACCCTAAAGTGGAAAAATATTGTATAATATGGCTTAGGGTTAGGGTTTTGATAATGTATCTTTTAGTAGCTTCTTGCGGTGGTAATGAGCTGTAAGGGATTACAGATTGTAATCAGGTTGTAATCACTAGATAATAAAATATTGGACTTGTTGTTGGTGGACGTAGCCAAGGGATTTGGTGAACCACATTAAATCTTTGTGTCTTATGTTCTCTTCTATGTGGTTTATGGTTTTTTTGATATTGGTTATATTTGCATGTAATTGTTATTTTTGTCTTGTTAATCCTAACATGATCAATATTGAAGAGGTGTTATTAAAGAGAGGAGAAATTAAACTCTTCAAAGAGAATAAAGGCTATACTAACACCAATAATAATAATAATAATAATAATAATAATAATAATAATAATAATAATAATAATAATAATAATAATAATAATAATAATAATAATAATAATAATAATAATAATAATAATAATAGGGGAGCTGACAAAAAAAATGATAAATCAAGATTTTGGTTGACAAATAGTAACACAAATCTTGTAAATGATGGGGTTTAAGAAGCCAAAAACCTAAAATATACCCTTTTTAACTTATCAAGTAGGTCCAACCAAACAAATAATGTTAATCAAACAACAAATACCCCTTTCAATAATAATAATAATTCCTTCAATAATCAAGGTGTAAATAAACCAAGGCCTTTCTTTGCTCCAACACAAAGGAGAAAGTTAACATTTTTGGGAGAACCATTAGAAAATTCCTTAAGGAACCTCATTGCCAACAAAATTATTGTCTTACTAGAATCTAGACCATACGAAACCCAAGTTAAACCATATTGGTGGAACGATGCCCATGATTGTGAATACCATCAAAATAAAGGACATAAAATCAATGAATGCATGAAACTCAACCATTTGGTCTAAGATACGATAGATGATGGCATAATAAATGTTGATGGTCCTCAAAACTATGAAGATCATATGATATTTAAGAACCCTTTCTTGAACTATGACAAAGGAGATACCTCAAATTCGAACCAAAACAATAAGAGAGGGAATGAGAAAGTTATTTTTTCTCACACATATGATAACATGATAAAATCTTTAACGGGGTATGAAAATACCATCAACATCATAGTAATCAAAGAAAAGAAAAAAAAGAGGAAACCTCTAATGTTGTGAGTAGGGGGCAAGCGTCAAAAATTACCTTTCCCAGAGGTACCCCTAAAATTGTTGTACCAAATCAAGTATCTACGTCATTAAAACAATGCAACCTTGTGGATCAACTCCAAAGAACTCTTGCATAAATTTATATTTTGGAGTTGTTAAAACTTTCACCCATTCACAAGGAAGTCTTAGAGAAGGATCTTGTTGAATCTAATATTCCTCTAAATTTGGATGTTGATAAATTTTGGAATATTGTGGGACACCTTATTGCACCTCATTTCCTATATTTTTCTGAGCAAGATGATATTTCTTTGAACTATCCCAAAATATCCCATTACACATTGATATTTTGATACATAAATATCATGTAAAAGAGTTCTCATTGATGGAGGAGTTGGTCTAAACATTTGTACTTTGAATCTTTTCAAATCCCTAGGGTATTCTGAAGAAGCTATAGACCCTAAAAGAAAGATAAGCATAAAGGATTATGATGATCAAGAAATACCATTCGAAAGGATAATAGTGCTTCCTATCCGAGTAGGCCCTATTCAAAATGAAACTATTTTCCAAGTACTCGATTTGAAATTGACTTATAATATTTTTTTGGGAAGACCATGGATACATGAAATGTAACCCGTACCCTCAATGTACCATCAATGCTTGAAGTTTCCATATATGGGTCAAGAAATTATGGTGAGTGGTGATTTATATCCATTCGAATATTGTAATAATATCAAACCCATAAATGACTTGAACTGGTTCCTCATAATACTGAAGGCACTACATCAAGGAAAATAGAACAAGGTCAATTTTCAAAGGACCTTTCCTTGGAAAAAGGAAAATAGAAAATGGAGGAATAAGACACTCTTGTGAGACAAAATCAAATTCCCACTAACTTAGCTACATCAACTAACACAAAGGGGAAAGTTAGTGAGGAAAGTCCCAAAGAAAAAGAAGAAGAAATTAATTCTAAACCTTCCCAAATACAAGATAAAGAGGCCCATTATCAAAAGATAGACACCATGATAAAATTTTTGAGAAACAATGCAAGATTAAGCAAAAGGGTGTAGGGAAATATTCCTTATCCATGATGGATTTTACACTATATCCTAGGTCTCATGGTAGACCTTCTAGCTCGAATCCTCCTCAAAAATAAAATAACCATTTTCTGAGAACTAACACTTCTTCATCCATGGAAGAAGATGATAATGAAATTCTGAAGTGGTACTATAAGGAAGAAGATGAATCGAATTCTAATGAAAAAAGAATTCAAAATATTAGCATTCCTACCTACCAATATAGAAAAGGTTTCAAGATCATGCAAAATATGGGTTACAAAGGATAGGGACCTTTGGGAAGGAGTAATAAAGGGTTGATTGAACCCATAGAAATGTCTTGGAGGGATAGCAAGGAGAAATCAAGATTAGGGTATCTTGAACAAGGATATAACCAAAAGAATCATCCCATATTTTATGAACAAATCCTACAATTGAACTCTCAAAGTGATGAAGACTCAAATGAATTGGGATGAGATTCATTATCTAGTGAATCTTGTCAAGACAAACAGGTGGATTTCATCCACACTTATTCTCCTAATAATGGTAAAATACAAGAGTTAAATTCAGCATCAAGTTCTAACCAAAAGTTAAAGATAATAAGGAAAATAAAGAAGAAGAAGAATCTCTATGGGTAGGAGAATCCTATATACCCTCATGTGCACCAACAATAGGAGAATCTAGCAATAGATTTAAACTAGGAGGATTCTAGTGAGGGGGATTTTGATTGAAGTTCTATGGAATTGAGTGATACAATGTATGAACCATTTAACAAAGTCATGTACCTAAACCCCATCAACTTAAACCACGCCAATGACAAATTATCTGTCATATATCTAGAACTCATTGAAGGGATTCCATAGAGCTGAATGACATCCCCACATTCCTAAATGGTAATTATTTAGCCCTATACCTAAATGAAGTTGAACCCTCTTCTACCAATGAATTTTATTAAGATGAAATGATGAAGGAAAGTATCCAATCTCTTAGCTGAGAAATAAAAGGAAAACAATTAAAAAAATTAAAAATTGAAAGCTTCTAATGGTGAAAACACAAGGCAGTCTAGTATTAGACCAAAAACAAAATGAAATAAAAGACATTTCCAAAGGTGAAAACCTAGTTTTGGCACCTAAGGAAGAGAGGTTGGATAGAACCAACATTATGAGGAGAGATCACCTATTCTAATAGAACCAACATAAAAGATCAACATTGGGACTGAATCAGAGCCAAACGTCATACCTCTTGTAACATCATTATCAAAAGAAGAGAGGGAATAATTTATAAAATTCTTCAAAGGAAGGAAAATAAAATTTTCTTTCTCCTATGATGATATGTTTGGATTGGACATAAACTTTATTATGCATCATTTGAATATGAAATTAGGAGTTAAGCTAGTCAAGAAAAAGTTGAGAAAAATGCACCCACACATTGCACTTCTTGTCAAAGTGGAATTAAATAAGTTACTAAAAGTGGGATTCATAAGAGCTATTGACTATGTTGAGTGGATATCCAATATTGTTTAGGTTTCTAAAGTAGATAAATCCATTATAATTTATACAGATTTTTTGAGATCTCAATCTAGCATGTCCAAAGGCTGACTTTCCTCTACCAAGAATAGATGCCATAGTGGATCTATTAGTGGGTCATTCATTTTTCTCTCTTATCGAAGGATTTAGTGGCTAAAATCAAATAAAAATTGCACCCCAAGACCAAGACCAAAAAAAATTTACATGTGCATGGTGGACATTTTGTTGGAATGTTATGCTCTTTAGTATTAAGAATGTAGGAGCAACCTATCCAAGATCGATGACCACTATATTCCATGATATGATGCACACATTATTAGAAGATTATTTGGATGATATACTTTCAAAATATCACTCAAGGGAGGAAAATTTACCAATATTAGAGAAAATATTCACATGGCTTGAGCAATTCAAGGTGAGACTAAATCTAAAAAAGTGTGCCTTTTGGGTATATAATCTCGACAAAAGGAATAGAGGTAGATCCCTCAAAAGTCAAAGCAATAATGGAGATGGGGGCACATAGAAACATGATTCAAATGAGATCTCTCCAAGGAAGAATCCAATCTATAAGAAGGTTCATTTCACAACTAGCAAAAAAATGTGACTCTTTTACTCAACTCCTTCATAAGGACATAGTTTTCAAGTGGAATAAAAAATGTGAATAATGTTTCTCACTCCTTAAAAAGTACCTCATGTATCTTCCAATAATGATGCCACCAATAAGAGGAAATAATTTAATATTGTAAATTTAAATGAAAAAATATTCTTTAGGTGCACTCTCGGCTCAAGAAGATGAGAATGGTAAAGAAAAGGTGATCTACGACATAAGTAGGACCTTGGTGAAGTATGCGTTAAATTATAGTTTCATAGAAAGAGCATGTTTGGTAGTAGTTTTTTCTTCCCCAAAACTATGATATTATATGTTATCTCAGAAAATCAAACTCATAGCATAGATTAATCCCTTGAAATATTTATTAACCTGAAAACAACCTTAACAAGAAGGTTAGCTAAATGGGTCATGGTAATAAGTGAATTTGATATAGAGTATATGGATAGAAAGGAAATAAAAGGCCAAGCCATATTAGATCAACTATTGGAGGCACCGTTAAAATATGAATACCCTATTCAAGTGTAATTTCCAAATGGAGAAATCATCAAAATTGAAGCAAAAACATGGAAACTATACTTTGATGGTTCGTATACCCAACATACCTGAGGAGAAGGCATACTATTGATTACATCTCAAGGTTCCATAATTCCAAAGTCATATAAGCTACTATTTCCAAGCACCAATAATATAGCTAATTGTAAAGCACTAGTTATCAACATCAAATTGGCTGTGGAGTAGAAAGTGAGAGAATTGCAAGTATATAGAGATTATCAACTAATCATAAATTAGATTAATGATGATTATTAGACAAAAGATGACGATTTGATACCCTATAAAATAATTATAGATAATCTAAATAAATACTTTTTTTTTTTATCACATTTGAGCAAGTTCCTAGTGAAAAGAATAAAGCACCATATGTTGTGGTGATATGACGCAGGGCAGGGATGGAGGATCCAATTATGGATAGTCAAAACCTACACCAGCATTTATAAATTACCAACAATCACAGTGGAATACCATAATATAATGCTTCAAAATAGAATTTCATCCAACATGCCCAGCTATAAGGCCTTCCAGGGTTTGGCCAATACATAAACAATAACAATGTATCTGTAAGATCTCGCAAGATCCAAGTAACCACCAACTAGTTCAAATCTGGAACAGGCAACCTCTGATAGGAACAACCAAGATAGGATCTAAACTTTTTCTTGCAAGCTACCATGAAACCTCTCGTTTTCCTAAGCCCTCAAGCCACTAGTTCTACTATAAACTCTCAGATTCAAAAATCTACTTCTACTTTACCATCTACTACTAATCCCTAAAACAATAACTACACATCTACTTAAATATTAGATGATAAGCCACAGGTCAGCTTATTTGATCCCCAAACCCCAAGACAATTTACAAATAAAGGGTAGGACCCAAATCATAAGGATCACCCCTAAATAAATGCTACATGACATGCACCTACACACAAGGGTCAACATAAAAAATAACAACATCATCCAATGCTCTGTCAAACACCACAAATCATGAAACACCATCACAAGGCTAATAAGCCCAATCTGATCACCCAGAATATGAAGAACATTTAGGTTGAGACATAAATAAGAACATCTCCATCTCCAATGTGAAAGAACATCATGAGGTGTGACCATATACATAGGTCCACACAAAGCCCAAAAACCATGAGCCAAGATCAGACAAGCTAACTCCCAATGGTCATTGAACACATGCTTGATCTTCCCAATGGTCTAGATAGGAAACAAACATAACCAGTCAGAGAAGATCATACCAGATCTCCCAAACCATGCCACCTTAAGAGATGTGATCTTAGACATAGCCTCCACAAACATCAAAGGATAAACCCCTTTCATCGCACATGCTAGAGATCTTTACAGATCATCGCAATATAGAAATTTAGAAATTTTCCCGGAACAAAGTATTGTATCCCACTGACAGGGAATTCCTCCAAGACTCAGAAAGATCTCTAGGAACCCAAAATGCTCTTGCATCACAATATTAGCTTCACTCTTGTAGATGCTAGACCAAAGCACAAGATATAAATTCTTAGTAGAAGAAATGAAACAACCTACATTTGACCCTTCTAATTCTCATATTATTTGCCTATTAGTGGGACATGAGTCTCCCTAGTATGGATCCATCTATACTTATTTGAAATACCAAACCCTTCCCTTGGACCAAATTGGAAACTAGAAAAGAAACTTCATAGGAAAATCCTCTTGTTACACCCTTGTATCTAACACATTGTATCACAAGAGTCTTGATGGAATGATTTTAAGATTTCTAGAGAAGGAGGAATCAAAATTAGCCTAGCAATAAATCTAGGAAGGAATTTGTGGGTTACATTAGATTTGGTTAACCTTAGCTAAGAAAATTCTAAGGATAGGATATTATTGGCCTTTGATGGAGAAAGATGCATGCCATTTTGTGAAGATATGTCATAAGTGCCAATATCATGGGAACTTAATTCATGTACCATCTCAAGAACTACATATGATGACTACTCCTTGGCCCTTCTATCAATGGGGGTTGGATCTAACTAGGATGATTTACCCACCTTCATCTGATGGTCATAAGTTCATAATAACTGCAACAAAATACTTTACCAAATGGGTTGAAGTTGTGCCTTCGTCAACTGCAATGGGAAAAACATTTCAACGTTAATTTTAAACCATATAATTTGTAGATGTGGCATCCCTCAAGTCATCATAACAAAAAATGCTAAACACTTGAAGGAAAAATCCCTAAAAGAGTTGTGTGAAAAGTTTCATATGATACCTCATTAATCTTCAATCTATTATCCATAAGGGAACAAACAGGTAGAAGCGGCTAATAATAATATCCTAAAAAATATTAAAGAGAACAATAGATAATTAAGGGAGAGATTGGAACGTCAAAATAAATCCAACTCTATGGGCATATAGAACAAGTGTGATAACACCAAAAAGAGCTACACCCTTTTCCTTAGCATATGGACCTGAAGCAGTGTTGCCACTAGAAGAAGAGATTCCAGCTTTATGAGTTTCATTACATGGGCTATTAATCAAGGAGGATTATAGGGTTACAAGACTTCAAGAGTTAGAGTTACTTGATGAGAAACAATAACAAGCCTTTGATCATCTCAAAGTGTACCAAAATAGAATGTCAAGAAACTACAATAAACACATTAAACCAAGATAATTTCCAATAGGTGACTTGGTATTGATAGAAAACCCTACAAACTAGTTAATACCTTTTGTCATCACTTTTTCTTTTGGAATGGGTACATACATGCTAGCTGACTGTGATGGAGAGAAATTACAAGAACCCATTAACAACATACACCTGAGCAGGTTCTACACCTAAAAGAATATAAAAGAGTATACATGGAAAGAGTATCAAAATATCATATGAGAGAGCATCCTATTTAGTTTTTATAGTCAAAAGTGATCCTAAAAAAATTCAAAAATAATGTGAGATGATTCTAAGAAAAGAAGGAAAATAATTCAATAAAATCAGAAAAGTCCAAAAACAACAAAAATAATTCCTGAAGAAATAAAAAATAGTCAGAAAGTGAGCATGAAGAAACCAAAAATCATTCAGTTATGGATCCTGAAAAAAAAAATTGTCTCAGTGAAAACCTAGAAAATAGGTGCCTTGATGATAAAAAAAAGAAAAAAAGAAAAAAAATAAATTGAAAAAGAGATAAATACAAAAAAATTTGAAAAAGAAAAAAGTGCCTAGTGAAAACCTAGAAAATAGGCGCCTTGGTAGAAAAAAAAACATATAAAATAGAAAAAGAGCAATAAATTAAATTGGTGAAAACTTGGTAAGCATGCGGTCCATTAAAAGTAAAGTCAAGTCTCATACCACATTCTTAGAAATCCTTGTTTATATTGGATTCACCAGTATTTGTAAATATTGCATAATAAATTCTAGAGTTGCATTTGAAAATACTTATGGTTGTCATCATAAATTTGAAAATTGTCCATGTCTAACATCGCAAGGGAATTAAACTTGGGGAAAGTGATCCTAAATATGAGAGATTCATCAAGAAGAAACCAATTGACACAAATCAATGCATCCAACCACAATCATAACACTTAGATGTTTGATTCAAATCCTAATCCAAACGTTGATCTCACATTGAATAAAATTGATCCTTGATTTCACAATGACCTTATTTTATCAAGATTAATAAGAACAATCAAATATAAAATGGATGAAATTATACTTTTACTATGGATTTGAAAGTGCATATTATCTTTATATGGGTCCTTTTCTTGAAATTTGTCATAAAATATGAAAGGGGTGGAGTTAAGATAAAATTGAGAAAAAATCGCTAATACTTTGTGTGATCGAATGTATTGGATATAAAAATCAAATTAGCATCTTAGTTAAACAAGCATGGTAGGTAGAAAGCATTAATCATTAAGTTGCATTCATTATACATTATCCATTAGATTCATTTAAGAGTTAATTATATCCATTAATCATTATCCAGTTACATTGCATTCATTATACATTATCCATTAGATTCATGTAAGAGTTAATTATATGCACTAATCATTATCCATTTACAACATTCATTTAGTTAATTTCATTAATCATTAGATTAAATTGCATTCAATCATTAAGATCGATCTAATGTAAATTGCATTCACTATCCATTAAATTATATTAATTCCAAAGATATCATTAATCATTATGCATTAATTAAGCATTGCAACATAACATTCGATCATTAATCATTATCCATTTAGTAATAAAACTGCATTTAGAAACATTTACATGCATTTCATCATATTAAACTCATCCATTATAGTAAATATCCATTAAAGCATTAATTGTTAAAGCATATCAAAATGCATCCATCTACTCTGTCATAAATGAGACATGTATCCATAAAAGTGAGTAAAGTAAATGCATTCATATCATTTTTGAATTAGGAAAACATAATAAAAATGAGCATAGATATAAGTCATATAGAACTACATATCATCATAAAATCAAATTCAAACACAATGAAATCACATATAACCAAAGTCCATCGTGTAAATGAAATTCCATATCATCCAATGCACATCAATAGAATCATAGTCTATGAAGAATACATCAAATACTAAATCTTGATCAAAAGATACAAGGCACATCAAAAGGGTGCACAACAAATCAACTAGTACCACTAGCACTTCCACCTGTACCTACACCTTCACTATCTATATTAGGGCCATTTAGATCTGTACTTGGTCCTTTGTTGGAACTAGGCTGAGAATAGTGTTGAGCCATAGCAGCCATAAAAGTCTGTATCATGGAACTAAATTTTGTCATCTATTGTCTCATATGTGACACATTTGCATGTAACGATCTGACATTCTAAACCAAACTATTAGGAGCCTATGATAGCTAAGCAGTCTGTAATAGTGGAATAGGAGGTTCTTTAGGGACCACCTATGAAGCTACATGTGGGGTAACCTATGGGGAAAACCTAATAAATTGAGGTCTATGTTGATGTCAACCAACAACTTTGATCTGCTGAAGGGCTCTAAGAGGTCCTCCTCTCATCCCCACCATGCCACCTCGCATACGAAAACTACCTCTAGAAGGCATAGGGGCAATAATAGGTATCACAACTTGGCCACTCCATTTGGATCTCCCTTTCCTCCATCTATATCTCCCACATCTCCCACCACCACCACCACCAACACCACCATCATCATCATCATCATCTTAGTGATCATCAATATTAGGTACAGGCTTAGCTGTATCTATAAATCAAGGAAAAGGGTTCTGACAAAACTATTGTGCGTAGTCATCAGTCATACCCACATCTACAATATTATCTCTTATATCCCAAGCTAAATGTGGAAGACCCAAGAGTCCACCATGAGTAACATGGAAAATAATTTGAAGACCCCATAAGGATTTGTCTATCTAAACTCAAGCATACAATGGAAAACCCTATGGCATCCCCTGTATTAGGCCTAACTGATGAAGTACCGTCTGAAAGAAGAAATTCTCAATTACTAGATGGTTACGACCTATCATCCATCATGGAATACACATGAAAGGAAACTTTGTCACATCCTCTATCCATGACTCATAACCTAGATATGGATGCCAAGTCACCTGATCTAGATCATCAAGAATACACTGCCAATAGTCAACCTTACCTAGATGAGATTGGACAAAAATACCCTCATAAATTTAATCAGAGGACCACCCAAGATCTCTCTACAGTACTATAATTGGATGAATGATTGGGAATAGCCCTAGTAGATAAGGGTGCACCATGCATGTATATGACATGATGTAACTCATGATAGTGTTGCACTAATATCAAAAGAAAAACCATGACCTCATCAATTTGGTAAGAGTAATCCACCAATCAAGACACTTAATATGGTAGGAAGTACAAGAAATGAAATAAAATAAGGCTAAGGGATGCTATCATCACCAATGGTGGAATCAATAGCTAGATGGCTTCATACTGATCCATCATACATCAGGTCATTTTATACAATTTCTCCTTGTATATGAATGTAGAGAAGCCGATAAAATTCCTTGGGTGTGATGGTCACCTCCACAAGTGGAAAGGGAAAGGTATTATGGTCAGAGTGCCAATGCTCTACCATAGCCATGAGGAAACCCTGATTCACTTGAAATCAAGGTATGTCTAGCAAGAATGACAAGCTGCATCACTCAATCAATCGCCACTCATGAGTGTTAAAATCCTCAACCATGTCTAATGGCCATGGGTATAATCCTCTAACATACAATTTGTGGAGGTTAACTTCTGAAATCAAGTGATACTAAACCAATGATAAATCCTCAAAAGTGAATTATCACAAGTCAATTGACATCCTATCCTATTAGTATCATCATCAATTTTCCTGATTCTACTAAGAGAAGATAAAAAATAATCAACCTAATCAAACCGACCAACTAGGATTGATAATCAACATTCATCAACCATGATCAGAACTGACATTAAACTACATGTTTCATCATAGGACCAATCATTTTAATTCATTGATCAATTGGGTGAATCATTTAGACTGGACGACTCTATCAAAATCTTGAAAATACTTGCCAAAGGGTGTATGCACTACTTTATATGTTGTGCGTTCTAAAACTAATAACCGCTACTAAATTTATCATATGCACTAAAATACCTATTAATCATGCTAAACTAACTTTTATGCATCATTATATTTTGAAAGCTCTACTTAATGACACTCTACATGCTATAGAAAATCTACTTTTCCTTGACTAACCTATACACATTACCTAATTCATAAATTGCCAAAACCTAACCTAGGACATCCTTTTTGTTGAACTACAACTGATTTGGAATCTAATTGAAGAATCTGTGATTAAAGATCATTAAGGAGTTTTTGATTAGATATGTAATATGATTAAATTAGTATTTTGTTGTCATTGATGTCAACTAGTTTGACAACATTTATCTTGTAAGTTACTATACCGACACATCTGTACAAAGGTGAAAAAAAGATGAAGAATAGAGAAATCTACATGGAGAAAGATGTACATGAAAGATGAGGATAAGGAACACATTGAGTAACTTGTTGATGATTCTATGACTTCATGATATTGACTTTATCACGTTGCATTCATCTATGATCAAGTATAAAGATGAAAGACACAAAGCAGTGTTGTCGATGAATGAAGCATTTCTAGTATACACTAACGGAGTGTAGTGTATACTGATCATAGTATTCACCGACACATTTCTTTGTTAACCAAGTGGAACATAATGAATTAACTGATTAGTTTAGCTAAGAAGATTGATGAGTTGGCAAGAGTAAAACATCAAGGGAATAGATAATGTTTGTTACATAGATCGATGACTGACAAAATTCAAGGAAGATCTAATGGAGAATATTGAAACATGTTATTGACACAAGTACTGAGAAAGTTTGAAGTGGAAAAATCTATGAATGTGGTTAAGTAGCAAAATTTGATGGTGGAGAAGAAAATGATTTACTCCTCTATATAAGAGAACATAATTTCTTTATGAAAAATGCTGGAAGAAGAAGAAGCTGTAGGAATATTGCATGAACAAGGTTTTCATACATTCTGATCATACTGGTTAAGCAAGAACTAAGCTGCAGAACAATTATCAAGCTATAGAGAGAAATTACCGACGGATAATAAGTTGATAGAGTATTGAATCTGAAGTGAAATATTGATCAGAAGGATTTGTATGGACTAAATATTGATCTGTAATCTATAATTAAAGTTGTATTAAGGTAGGTCATTTACTGTTACATATTTAACCATTGTATGCAGTCAAAATCTCTTAACTGAGTGGACTCTAAAAGTCTTATGATGTATCATTCATAGAATGAACATTTTTATCCTGTCAACCCCATAGTGAATGTTGGTTGGATGATAACTTCTAGTCTAAAATCCTTTAACAAGGTCACACTTGACAGTGTGTTTGTAACCTTTAATAGGGTTGGGTCTTAACTGACCTCACTTCTGAAGAGTGAACAATTTTGGGTTGCCGGTCCCAAGTGGTTTTTCCCTTTATAGGGTTTCCATGTTAAATCTTGTGTTATGTGTTGAATGTGATATTTGTTTTTTATCATTCTTTACATGTTACATGTTAGATTTGATCAGTAAATTGTTATAGTATTAGACTGGTAATCGATAAAAGCACAGACAGTGAAAGTATTCATTGTTTACTGATGAGCAAAAATTGAAGAAATAGTTTGGAATTATACATTTTGGTTTGGGACACTAGATAACTGATTCACCCCCCTCTCAGTTATTCTAACAATTGGTATCAGAGCTTCAGTTACTTTGAACAAAGTTTTAAGGACTTAAGCATAAAGATCTCAAAATATATAAGAGCGATGTACCGAAACTAAACAAAGAGAACTTCACAGTATGGAAAAGTAGAATAAAGCTACACATATGTAGAATTGGGAACTCTAAACTAGAGCTGATGGAGAATGGCTACATGCAACTGCCCACTGGTCCCTTAACTCTTGATTAATTGAAGGACAAACATGAACACAATGTTACTATGATGGAACTTGCTACTGCCTATACCGACGCTGAATTTGAAGATATCAAGACATTGTCCAATATTCAAATAGACTTAAAGAGGTGGTACATGCTATCAGAGCATCTGAAGGAGTAATTGATGATAAAATAGTGATAAGAAATATTCTCAGAACTTTGCTACCAGTTTATGCAATCAGGATTTTTGCAATTCATGAAACAAGAGCTACATCCAACCTTACTCTTGAAACTCTGATTGGTAAACTTACAACCTTTGAATTAAACAACTTTGATAATAGTGTTGTTCCTTCTGTTGAATCTGCTTTCATGTCTTCTTTGAAGATTGGAAAGTCTAGCAGGAATAGTAAGAATTGTGATAGTGATGACAATACCGATGATGAACTTGATGAGCTTGAAGCACTTATGGCTAGAAGATTGCCTAAAGGAAAATGAAGGTATAGAGGTAAGCTACCTTTAGCATGCTTTAACTGTAAAGAAGTTGGTCACATCGCTACTAGATGTCCACAGAAGAAAGATGATGATAGATCGAAAGACCGATCTGAAGGAAGCTATGGGAGAAGAGTCAACAGAGGCTACTGAAACTACAATAAAGATAACTGAGATGAAAAAGGAAAAAAGGTATGTTACATAGCTGAAGATATTGAAATTGAATCTGATTCTGATGATGATATAGAAGTTGTATTTGTTTCTATGAAAGATGACTCGGAAGAAGAAGAGAAACATGAAGAGACAACACTTATCTCTAAAGTAAGTAGAAATGATACATGGATCATAGACAGTGGTTGTACACATCATATGACCAGTGATGTAGAGAAGTTTGATCATCTTGTTGAATATAATGGAGGATCTATGAGAATGGGAAATGATGCACCTTGTATGGTAAGAGGTAAAGGATCACTGTTGATCAGTGATAGACTACAATGTGAAAATGCAAACTCGGTAGATGAATTGAACTATAATTTGTTAAGTGTGGCTCAACTAAACAATTCAAGCCACCGACTAGCTTTTGAGAGCGAAAATGTGAAAATCTATGATGATGGAGGAAAACTTGTCAGAACTAGTACACAATCCAGAGGTAATCTATTCTATCTTGATATGGATCAATCTTCTTGTTTGTTAATAAAGGATGAAGATGCTTGGTTGTGGCATAGAAGGTTATGCCATGTGAACTTTGACAACATGATCAAGATTAGTAAAAAGAAAAGAGTTAGAGGATTGCCTAACTTGACAAAACCTGATCATGCCATGTGCCATGAATGTCAGAAAGGTAAGATGACTAAGTCTAGTTTTAAAAGCAAAGACTATTCAACAAAGAAGATACTTGAGTTGGTTCATACTGACCTATGTGGTTCTATGAGAAGTCAGAGTTGTTCTGGTGGTAGATATTTTATTCTTTTTGTTGATGATTATACTAGACTGATGACTGTTATGTTCCTGAAAGATAAATCTGAAGCTTTCAAAATGTTTAAGTGGTATAAAGATAAGGTAGAGAAAGAAATCAAAAAGGAAATAAAATGTTTAAGATCTGACAGAGGAGGTGAATTTATCTTTGATGAATTTACTAATTTTTGTAATGAGCATGGAATTAAAAGATAGGTATTTGCACTGAGGACACCTCAGCAAAATGGCATTGCTAAAAGGAGGAATAGGTCTATAATTGACTGTGCTAGAACATTGATGATACAAAAGAATGTTGATCAGACATATTGGAGGGAAGCTGTTAGTACATCTATGTATGTTCTTAACCGAGTACAACTGAAGAAAGATTCCAACTAAACACTTTATGAACTATGGTTTGGACACAAACCTACTATAAGTTATTTCAAAAATTTTGGAAGTAGATGCTTTATTTTGAAAGATGAGATAAATGGAAAATTTGATTCTAAAGGAGATGAAGGAATATTTCTAGGATATTCCACTACAAGTAAACCATATAAATGTTTGAATAAGGCTACAAATAAGATAGTTGAAAGTACTAATGTTCATGTTGATAAGTTTGATGACAAGTACATAGAGGAAAGTATAAAGGAACCAGAAGACTATGATAGATTCACTTACATTGAACATCCAAAGTATCTACTGACACCGCAAACTGTGACAATAGGTCAGTAGGGAAATAATGCAGGACAATAGACAACACAAACCGAGGAACAAGATGGAGCTACCGAGCAAGAAAATGACCCTGAATAGGATGAGCAAGAAAGGAGAAATCAAGTTTTGGCTAGCTTTGTCAGAAGACATCATCCTAAAACATAAATCATTGGAGAAAAACATACTAGAATGCAAACTATAAGCAAAAAAAGATAAGGTACATGTTTAATTTGTGAATTTGAACCTAGAACTATGAAAGTTGCATTAGAGAATGAAGAATGGGTTAATGCAATGAAGGAAGAAATAGAGAAGAACAAAATCTGGTCCCTAGTACCCTTACCAAAAGATAAAAATGTTATCGGTACTAAGTGGATATACAGGAATAAATTGAATGAAAATGGTGAAGTCACGAGAAATAAAGCTAGATTGGTATGCAAGGGATATGCATAGGAAGAAGGCATTGACTATGGTGAAAAATTTGCACCTGTTGCTAGATTAGAAGGAGTTAGAATGCTACTTGCATATGTTGCACATAAGAAATTCAAAGTCTATCAAATGGATGTGAAGTCAACATTTTTAAATGGTATACTTGAAGAAGAGGTCTACATTGAACAACCTGAAGGATTTGTTGATCCCGAAAATAAAGACATGGTATGTACATTACATAAAGCTTTATATGGTTTGAAGCAAGCACCAAGAGCATGGTATGAAAGAATGCATACTTACTTGTTAAGTACTGGATTTGTTAGAACAAGTGAAAACAACAATCTGTATGTGAAAGGTGATACTGATGATACTATTATTAGTGCTGAAATTTTTATTGATGATATTATCTTTGGAGGCTTAGATATTGTTTGCAAGGCAATTGGGGATGAAATGCAGAAGGAATTTGAAATGTCTATGTTCGGAGAGATTAAGTTCTTTCTTGGACAACAAGTGATTTAGCAGAGTGATGGAATATTCATCACACAATCTAAATACATAAAGGAAGTACTAAAGACATTTGGCATGGAAGATGCTAAACCTGTGGGAACACTGATGGCTACTGGATGCAAATTGACAAAGGAGGATGAAACTATAGAGGTAAACCAGACAATCTACCGATCCATGATTGGTAAGTTAATGTATGTAGTTCACAGTAGACCAGATATAGCACATGCTATAGGAATTGTTGCAAGATTTTCTGCTAATCCTAGAGAATCACACATGATAGCTACAAAAAGAATCTTAAGATACTTGAAGAAAATAAATAATTTTGGATTATGGTATCCTAAGGAAGGGAAGTTTGAACTACAAGTTTACACAGATGTTGATTGGGCTGGAAATGTGGATGATAGAAAAAGCACCACCGGAGGAGAATTTTTCTTTGGTGAAAAACTTGTAACATGGACAAGTAAAAAGCAGGCTTGTATTTCTTAGTCTATAGCTAAAGTAGAATATGTTGCCACTGCTACTAACTATTCAAATATTGCATATATCAAACAAGTGTTAGAAGGAATGAATGAGGTAATCACTGACCCGATGATTATATATTGTGACAACACTAGTGTTATTAATATTTCAAAGAATCCTATGATGCACTCTAAGAAAAAGCATATATCTATTAAGTATCATTACTTAAGAGAACAAGTGAAAGAGAAGAAAGTGAAGTTAGAATTTGTCACATCTAAAGAACAACTTGTAGATATTTTTACAAAACCCCTACCGAAGGACACATTTGAATACTTGAAGACTAGACTTGGGGTCCGTCCCCTGTCTATCGGTCACTAAGGTGATCTGGTTATTGCATTAGCCTACTTATATCAGAAGATTATTCATGTTGATGCAGCATAGTTCACACTTTGAATCATGTTCAAGGTTGTGATTAAGTTTGAGAACTTGAACCGATTGGAATATTAGTATTCAAAGATACAGAGGAAGATAGAATTGTTTGTTTATTTGTTTCCTTGCCATTGCTATCAAAGGGAGAGATAAATAATATGAAATAAAAAGGAACAAGCACCAATGAGAATTATCTAAGGGAGAGAAAATCTGAATGAGACAAAGTATTGAAGATCAGTTACAAAGAACAGAAGCAGGAACAAGAGAACTGAAAAGATCACAATTGCAGAATGGTAAAGCTGTACTATTTAATGCTGCTTAGTAACATAGTGATTAAACACATTAAGTCTATTTGACTTACAAAATTTTGGTCCCTAAGTTGTAGAATATATGTTTGGTATGTGTATGGTACATTTCATATTACCTGAGTTTCCATCAATTCCAAAGGGAGAGATTGTTGAACTACAACTGATTTGGAATCTGATTGAAGAATCTGTGATTAAAGATCATTAAGGAGTTTCTGATTAGATATGTAATATGATTAAATCAGTATTATGTTTTCATTGATGTCAACTAGTTTGACAACACTTATCTTTTAAGTTACTATGCCAACACATCTATAGAAAGGTGAAAAAGAGATGAAGAACATAGAAATCTACATGCAGAAAGATGTACATGACAGATGAGGATAAGGAACACATCGAGTAACTTGTTGATGAGTCTATGACTTCATGATATTGACTTTATTATGTTGCATTCATCTATGATGAAGTATAGAGATGAAAGACACAAAGCAGTGTTGTCAGTAAATGAAGCATTTCTCGTATACACCGATGGAGTGTAGTGTATACCAATCATAGTATTAACCGAGCAGTATTCACCAACACATTTCTTTGTTAACCAAGTGGAACATAATGAATTAATTGATTAGTTTAGCTGATAAGATTGATGAGCTGGCAAGAGTATAACATCGAGTTAACAGATAATGTTTGTTACACAAATCGATGGCTGACGAAATTCAAGGAAGATCTAACGGAGAAGATTGAAATGTGTTATTGACATAAGTACCAAGAAAGTTTGAAGTGACAAAATTTATGAATGTGGTTAAGTGGCAAAATCTGATGGTGGAGAAGAAAATGATTTACTCCTCTATATAAGAGAACATAATTTCTTTATGAAAAATGCTAGAAGAATAAGAAGCTACAGGAATATCACGTGAACAAGGTTTTCATGCATCCTGATCATACTGGTTAAGCAAGAACCGAGCTACAAAGAGAAATTATCAACGGATAGTAAGTTGATACAGTATTGAATCTGAAGTGAAATATTGATTAGAAGGATTTTTATGGACTAAATATTGATATGTAATCTACAATTGAAGTTGTATTAAGGCAGGTCATTTACTGTTACATATTTAACCATTGTATACAGTCAAAATCTCTTAACCGAGTGGACTCTAAAAGTCTTATGATGTATCATTCATAGAATGAACATTGTTATCCTATGAACCCCATAGTGAATTTTGGTTGAATGATAACTTCTAGTCTAAAATCCTCTAACAAGGTCACACCTGACAGTGTGTTTGTAACCTTTAACAGGGTTGGGTCTTAACTGACCTCACTTCTGAAGAGTGAACAATTTTGGGTTGCCAGTCCTACGTGGTTTTTCCCTTTATAGGGTTTCCATGTTAAGTCTCTTGTGTTATGTGTTGATTGTGATATTTGTTTGTTATCACTCTTTACATGTTACATGTTAGATTTGATTGGTAAACTGTTATAGTATTAGACTGGTAATCAGTAAAAGCACAGACAGTGAAAGTATTCATTGTTTACCGATGAGCAGAAATTAAAGAAATAGTTTTGAATTGTATATTTTGGTTTGGGACACTAGATAACTCCTTCACCCCCCTCTCAGTTATTCTAACACCTTTTATACATGCTACTAAATCTATCCTAAGCGCTATTTCACAACACTAATGTGTTGAAACTAAGTTGTATGTGTTATTAAATTTATTGTACATGGGCTGCTAATTTTTTTGGACAAAATAAAATAGGATTGGCCTTATTATAGGGATTCAAAAACTCTTAAGAATGTCACCTTTCACAAGGATTTTACAATAAGACTATTAAGTCTACTTGGTTAGGATATTTCTCTGTCAAAAATGCTAATAAGAAACAATAAATAATTTGACCTGTAGATTTGCAACTATCTTGTCATAACAAGACCCTTTGTGCACTCTTCTATGTTTACTCCAATCCTTTACTTTCCACTCGCTTCAACACTTCATCGAATCCTACTTTCAGACACATAATCTATGTTTTCCTTCTTCAATAAATGAGTTAGTGACTCTTCAAATATTGAATTTTTCTAGCAATTTTTTGGTACAAATCCATTCTTTATATAGATATGTTTTCCTCTTAATCTCCTCTATTACATTTTCCTTTGATTAATCTCAGTCGTCCAATTTATTATACCTTGAATATTGTTCTTGGTAACATGGTTTCTCATCACCTAGGAACTTGAACTTTCTTGAAACTCATTCCTTCTCTTTAACTATTTAGATCTAAGTCGTAGATAATCACCTTGAATTTTCCTAATCGTAGATCTCTCTAACTAACTTTCCTTATCATCATGATCATCCAACTCATCATAGCTAATCATTAAATGTCACTCTAATACTTGTATTTAACTAATGTTCCTTGCTTGGTGGATAACTTTGAATTTTGGTTAAGTTTGCTCAATGTTTGTCCTGCTCGGTGTCTAGCATTTCTCTACCTTTACCAAAACATACTTCCTTTTACCTTTTACTTTTACCACTCAGTGACTTTTCCTACTCGATAGCCAAAACTATTTTTCTTACTGAATTGACTAATGTTCATTACAATTCTTTACCGACTTGATATAATCATAAGTTAGGTACAAAAAAATTATATAAACATAAGCTTACCATTTTATGATATGTATCATTTTCCCAATTAAGTTCGTCATATTCATAAGATCTTAATTCTTCATCTTCTTAACTCATTCAAATTTATATCATAAACCAAATGATATGGCAACGCAATATAAACCAAATATCAATTGCTTGAAATCAATGACAAGATAATAACTTATCTAACATTTCTACTATCTTGTAATCTTGTAATCTTGGTTGGTCTTCACCATCATCTCCATCACTTATAGTAACAATCTCCCTCTTTGGCATTGATGGAAACACTAAAAATATTCATTGTCCAATTGATGATGGTAACACTTCACTATCATTCATGTACTCTCTTTGAGCTTTATCTTCTATGTTCATATTCTCCCTCTTTCACTATTCAATCTTCTTCATCAATAGATATTCCTTATTGTTCGTCTATCACTAACAATCTTCTTCTTTACTATCCCTCTTTGAAAATTTCTTTTTCTAATAATTTCTCTTTCTGATATTCATTGTTCATATCCCTCTTTTTTATATCAGTAATATTCTTCCTATAATCAAGTGCATTATCTCCTTTTTAACTATTCATCATTGCATCAACAATATTCCCCCTCATAGTAATCATTATTGATATTCTCCCTCTTTGACAATAATGCCAAAGATGTACATACTCCTAAAAAAATTCTCAAATGGTAAATTATACCTCAAGTATAGATTTCTCATTGCATACATAACCATATTTCACAACTTTAGGCTTCACCTAAAGAGTGAACACCAGCATCAAATAAAAAAATAGATATTCTAATGAATACTTGAATTGATGCAGCATGCATCTTATCTTTGTGAATATTGGATAGGGGAAGAACCCCTAACTTACCTTAGAGATACTCAAAGGCATCCTTTGGTAGAGGTTTGGTAAATATATCAGCTATCTATTCCTTTAAATTCAGATACTCCAATAACAGATGCTTATCTTATACTTTTCTGTCTCAAGTAATGATACTTGATAGAATGTGAATTGTCTTTGAATGCACCACCAGTCTTTGATATGTTTATAGAACTAGTATTATCACATAAAATAGTAACTAGATCAATAATCTCTTCTTGCATACCTTCAAGTAATTATTTTATCCACACTATATTGGAATTATTTATAGCTTCAACAACATACTCAGCTTTGAGAGTAGATTTTGAAATACAAATTTGTTTCTTTCTTAACCATGTCATTTATATTTCTCCTAAAAAGAAATCTCTACCACTTGTTCCCTTTCTGTCATCAATGTTTCCAGCCCAATCAACATCAATATACACCATAAGGATAAAAATTTCCTACTTTTTTGTATAGGAGATTGAAATCTTCAGTCCCTTTCATGTATCTAAATATAATTTTCACTATAGACATGTGTGTCTCCTTTGGATTAGCAGAAAACCTTGCCAAATTACCAACTGAATGTGCAATATCATGCCTACTATGTACAACATACTATATTTTACCAATCATGGATCAGTAAAGTGTCTCATTCACTTCCTTTGTCTCATCTTCCTTTGACAATTTACAACTAGTAACCATCGTTGTTCCAACTAGTTTTGATTCTTCCATATTGAATGGCTTTATGACCTCCTTGATATACTTTTATTGTGTTATGTAGATCTCATCTTTGACTTGTTTAATTTGAAGTCTAATAAAGAATTTAATCTCTCATATCATATACATCTAAAATTCCTTTCTCATTTCTTCATCAAATGATTTAGACATTATTTCATTTCCACCAAATATAATGTCATCAACAAATATTTTAGCAATCATAATCTTATCAGTACTATCACATTTTAGATACAAATTACTATTATCACTTTTCCTTTGAAATCCAATCTTGATTAAATAAGAGTATAATCTTTCATACCATGCTTGGGGTGCTTTCTTTAATCGATATAAAGCCTTATGTAGTTTGCATACCATATTGTTGTTAGAATCTTCAAAAAATCCACTAGGTTGTTCAATATAAACCTTTTCTTCAATAATTACATTTCAAAATGAAGACTTAACATCCATTTGATAAAATTTAAATCCTTTATAGGAAACATATGCAAGTAATATCCTTACACCTTTGAATCTACCAAAAGGGGAGAAAGTCTCACTATAGTTAGTACCTTCTTCTTGTGCATACACTTTGCACACTAATCTTTCTTTGTTTATGATCATATCTCCTTTCTCATTGAGTTTATTCGTAAATATCCACTTTGTTCGAATTACATGTTCTTATCCTTACATCTTGGTACTAGTGATCAAGTGTTATTCTTTTCAATATGATCTATTTCTTGTTTCATTGCATTAACCTAATCTTCATTTCAAAGTGCATCTTTGACTAATCTTTGTTCAAAATTAGAAATAAAATATGTGTTATCCTTCAACTTACTTCTTGTCATGACTCTTGTATTTTTGTCTCCAATAATTTCACTCATTGAGTGATGTCTTCTCACATATTTTGCTAATATAGGCTCGGTAAACTATTCATCAATTTTTTCATCTCTCGGTGGAGGCTCATCTTGCTCCTTGATTTCTTCTTTATGCAAGTTGATTGCATTAGCCAAATTACCTTTCTGTACATCAAAAAATATTTTATAATCCTCAGTTTCCTTTTTTCTATCTTCTTCATTTCTATCTACAAATTCATCAATCCTCACATTTGCACTTTCTAAAATTTTGTTAGTAGACTTATTCAAATATTTATATGCTTTTCTCTTTGATGAATAACCTAGAAATATACCTTCATCACCTTTTGAGTCAAACTTTCCATTTCTAGCATCTTTTACTATATAACACCTACTTCAAAAAATTTAGACGTAGCTTACATTAAGTGTATGCCTGTACAAGAGTTCATAAGAGGTCTTTTTGGTACTTTTCTTCAATTGTACTTAGTTGAGTGTGTAGCAGTACAAATGGCTTCTCGCCATGATTTTTGTACAACTTCTTTATCAATCAATACTTTTCTAGCATAGTCAACTAGATATATTTTCCTTCTCTCAGCTATACCATTTTGTTGTGGAGTCCTCGGTGGAGATATTTTTCTTTTGATTCTATTTTCATTAAAAAAGACTATAAATTCATCAAAGATAAATTCACCTCTTCTATCTAATCTTAAACATTTCAATGGTGTACCTATTTCCTTTCCAACTCTAGCTCTATACCACTGGAACATTTGGAATGCAACAAAATTTTCTTTTAGAAACATAACCGACATCATTCTTGAATAGTCATCAACAAACAAAATGAAATACATATCTCCATAATAGCTTTGAATTCTCAAAGGACCACAAAGGTCAGTATTAAATAATAAAAAAATAGCATTAGATGAGTAAGATTTTCTTGTGAAACTTGATTTTGTCATCTTATCAATCTGACATTCTTTACACATTAGTTTATCAGGTTTACTTAATTTTAGTAGACATCCAATTCTCTACTATTTTTTCTCACTTTAATCATGTTATCAAAATTATCATGATAGAGTGTTTTATGCCATAGCCATACATCTTCAACTTTAATAAACAAGAAACTCTTTATACTATTATTAAGATAAAAAATAATGTTACCTCTAGATTGTTCACTAGTTCCAATCAGATCTCCATCACTATCATTGATTTTCACCTTTCTATTTTGAAATTCCAGTCAATGGCCAGTATTGTTCATTTGTGAAACACTCAAAAAATTATAGTTTAGTCTTTTAACCCAATATGCATCATCACATCTCACCTTTTCATTCAATAAAATTATTCCTTTACCTTTACCAGGACATGGAGCATCATTGCCGAATCTAAAAAATCCTCCATCATACTTTTATAGGTTCTCAAACTATCAATATCACTAGTCATATGATGTGAACATTCACTATCTATTATCCATGGGTCAACTTTGCTTACATGAAAAATAAGAGCTTTTTCATCTTCACACTTTTCTTCTTCTGAATCATCCTTCACAACAACATAGACAACTTCATACCTTCCTTTGTATCATCTGATTTATCATCGGTTACACCTTCCTCAGCTAGGTAGAAATATTTATTTCTTTTATCCTTGTAGTCTATGAACCTTGAGTATCAATTCTCCTTCTTATCACTATTTTCATTCATGTCATTGTCAGGACATCTAAATGCAATGTGGCCAATATTATTGCAATTAAAATATTTTAGAGGTAATTTATCTTTATACTTTCCTTTACCTCTTGTTATTCTCTTAGCTAGTAGTACCTCTAACTCCTCTTGTTCTCTCTCTTTGAATAGGATACTGTCATATTCACTTCCACATGAACTACTATGAATCTCTCCTTTTCTTGATGTTCCAACTCTTACAGATAACTTGGATGTAGTTTCAATAGTCAGTAGATTATTATCATAATTACTTCTAGCTCAAATGCAATCAAATTGCCAATTAAGGATTCAAGAGTAACAACATTATTTGTTATGGATCTCAGTTTTTGAATAGTAGATACTCTAATAGCATACTTAGATGAAAGATTTCTTAAAATTTTACTTACCACTTATTCATTAGTTAATGTTCCATGATCATCGGGCTAATGGCAATAACAACTTTCTTGATTTTGAATCTATATTGATTAATCTTCTCCTCATTTTTCATTCTCATTTCATCATACTTTCCTCTGAGACTATCAACCTTTTCTTTTTGTACATGTTGATCTCCTTATATAAGTGTAAGCCTATCCCACATATCTATTAACTTTACACATTCCTTAACATCATTTAATGTAGCATTAGTCAAGGAAGAAGCAATATAAATCATTACTAAGTTGTGTTCCTTCATTTCTCTCATCTAATAAATTATCCTGGGTCTAGGAGGTGGTGGAGTATATTTATTATCTAAAAGATCCAATGTAGATTCTATAATCCAAGATAGATACAATCTTATCCTTCTTTTCCATGTTGAAAAACTTTCCTTGTTCATCTTTTCTACTTCTCTCCTATGCATCTTCAAATCTTTTACTTGAGTCTTACAAACTTATCTCTTTAGAGTACTTATCTCTGATACCAATTGTTTGATTACTCAGAGGGGGCTGAATCAGTAATCCTTGATTGTCTGTACCTTAAAAAACTTTCTCTAATTAACGCACTTAAACATAATTCACTATTTATTGACAACAGTAAATAAACTTTAACTATCACTAAATCAATCACATAAATATGTAACACCACTATTTAACGTGGAAACCCAACTTTTGGAAAAACCACTGTGGGAATTATCACCAACTAAGAAAATATTCTTCTAAAGTATACTCGATTAAGATTCGATCATGTTAAAGATTACAATACACACTACTAGGTGTGACCCAGTCAAGGAATTTACCTCAAATATGTTAGGATATTCACCCTTTTAGGAAGGGCCTTGTTATAGGGCTTCAAACACTCTCTAGAATGTTACCTTTTGCAATGATTTTATAATAAGACTGTAAAGTCTACTTGGTTAAGAGATTTCTCTATCACAAATGCTAATAAGAAATAGTAAATAATTTTACCTATAGATTCATAACTATCTTCCATACTGAGATCCTTTGTGTGCTCTTCTATCTTCACTTCAATCCTTCACTTTCCACTAGGTTCAACACTTCATCAGATCCTAATTTTTGATTCAGTATCTATCTTTTCCTTCCTCACTGCATCGATTTGTGACTCTTCAACTCTTCAATTTTCCCAATGATTTTGACATACAAATCCATCCTTTATACGTATATGGTTTTCCACTTAATCTCCTCTATTACATTTTCCTTTGATTAATCTCAGTCGTCCAATTCATTATCCCTTGAATCTAGATCTTGGTAACACATTTTCAATTCACCTAGGAATTTGAACTTTCTTGAAAGTTGTTCTTTCTCTTTTAACCATTTAGATCTAAGCCATAGATCATCACCTTGAATTTTCCTAATCGTATATCTCTCTAAATGACTTTCCTTATCATCATAATCATCCATCTCATCATAGCTAATAATTAAATGTCACTCTAATCCTTGTATTTAATTTCTATTCCTTGTTAGATGGATGGATAAATATGAATGTCAGTTAACTTCTCTCAATGTATTTCATGTTCAATGTTTGGCATTCCTATGCCTTTACTAAAACATACTTCTATTTACCTTTTAATTTTACTGAGTATCTTTCCATGCTCAGTAGCCAAAACTAATTTTCTTACCAACTTAACGAATCCTCATTACTGTTAGGAATAAGGTGTCTCAACCTTGGATAATTCCTATTCTTATTATCTGTTTTGTAAATGTATTTTTTGCAAATAATGTAATTAAGTGTGAGTGTACATGTCTAGTTGGCATGTTGATGTGTCACTCCACTTGATGTGTCGGCATCTTGTGTGTAAGGAGATCATGAATGAAACGGTCATGACGGATTCCTATGACGCGTAAGAACTATTTAAAGAATGTGCTATGACAGGTGTAAGAGCATCTTATGACTTGGGCCTATTTGGGCACCCAAGAAGAAGTGGTTGGTGTGTGTAAGAGAATATGCCAAAAATAGGTTGGTATGACAGATTCTCTTACACTTCTCTTGTGACCGTTATTTCTGGCGGATTCTATGACAAGCTGTCATAGTCTATTCTAGGGATGGATGCCTATTCTTGGGATTGCATGTAACAACTATGTACATGTGGCTTTGTGCATGGCTCTTGGTGGTTGTGCCTATTTTTGGGTCCAAAGGAGTCTATATATATGATGCTACTCCTATGGGAGATATATAACAGAAGTTTAAGTCTTGTTGGCTTTGTCTCTCATTTCAGGAAAGAACTTGCATTGCAAGTGTATTGTAATCTTTGTGTTGAAGATAATACATTGTGCAGGTTTTGGAGTGCTGGGGTTTTTTACTGAAAGGTTTTCCCCAAGGTATATCTTTGTGTCATTCTCTTATTTTTCTATATGCATGGTATGTGGTTGCAATATCTTTGTTAAAGTAGTTAACAAATCTGAAATTGTAAGGATTTATAAGAATTTGCACAATACTCTCCTATAGAGATTAGCGTAGGAAGTTGTTTCCACACCTGAGTTTCCTTACAAGTGGTATCAGAGCTTGATCAAATTTTGATCCTAGTTGTTGGGTATTGTTTTTTGACCTAATCTCAAGTTTGAGTGGGAGTTTTTTGCAGAGCATTTTGAATCTTATTTGTAGATTGAGATGGCAAGTTCATCATATGGAAGAATAGAGGTGGAGAAATTTAATGGCACTAATTTTGAGTTGTGGAAACTCAAGATGAAAGACATGTTGGAAGATCGTGACCTATGGGAAGTGACTTCAAGTGCTACAAGACCAGAAACTATAGCTCAAGTAGATTGGGATATCAAAGACCGTAAAGCTAAGGGTCTCATAAGACTCTGTTTAACCAATGCAGTTCTTTTGAATGTTCTAGATGAGAAAACCGCAAATAGTTTGTGGGAAAGACTTGCGGCCATGTATCAGGCCAAATCTCTAGTGAACAAGTTGTTCCTAAGGAAGAATTTTTACTCTCTATGAATGGAGGAAGGTGGATCCTTAACGGATCATTTAAATGCATTTAATCTGCTGGCTGCACAGTTGACATCAGCTGGTGTCAAGTTAGAGGAGGAGGATCATTGCTACACACTTTTGTGTTCTTTACCAGATTCATGGGACCATCTTGTGATGGCTCTCAGAAGAACTTTAGTCACCTTCAAAATGGATGATGTGGTGTCTTCGCTGCTATCAAAGGAGATGCAGAGAAAGGCTTCCATTTCAGAAAAAGAAGCCCTTGCTGTTCGTGGGAGATCCACTGAAAGAGGGAAGAAAAATGACAATAAGTCTGACAATAAGGGTAAATCCAAATCCTGTGGGAAGTCAAAGACTTCCAATAAGTCCAAGGCAAAATGTTGGAACTATGATAAATCTGGGCACTTCCGTAAAGACTGCAAAAAGTTGAAGAAGAAGAAGAAAGGTTCAGATTCAGCATCAAAAAGATCTCAAGAAGATTGCGATGCATTCATCGCAGCTTTGGCAGCCCATGCATTTGATGATGTGTGGTTGGTTGACTCGAGTGCATCTTTTCACATGACCTCTCATCAAAACTGGTTCTCAAAATATGAAGAGTTCGATGGTGGAAAGGTGTACTTGGGTGATGATTCTCACCTAAAGATAGTTGGACACGGAAGGGTCACTATCAAATTTCTTGATGGATGAGCAAAGGGAATCAATGGAGTTATGCACATTCTATGTTTGGCACGAAACCTATTATTTGTAAGTATGTTGAATGATGTAGGTGTGCAAGTTGTTTTTTCGAAAGAAGGATGCAAGATGATGAGAGGATCAATAGTGCTTGCAAGGGGTACTAGGTACCTTATTTCAGCTAGATGCATGTATTCCTCTATGTAATAGTTCTTCATCCTCACCATCTGAACAAGTAGTGAAGAAGTCTGTGGCTATTGGTTCTGATGGTAGTGCAAATAATTTGGAATGTAAGCTTCCTGCAGAAAAGACAATGTTGTGACATATGAGATTTGGCCACATTGGTGAAAAGGGTCTCAGAACCCTGAAAAATAAAAATCTCATTGAGGGGTTAAATGATTGCAATCTTGAGTTCAACTTCTATGAAAACTGTGTCTATGGTAAACAAAATCCTGTTTAGTTTTACTCTAGCTCTCACAAATCTTCTGATGTTTTGGATCTTATTCATTCTGATGTATTTGGTCCTGTAAAAGTTCCTTCAATCTCCATGTCTATATTTTTTGTATCTTTCATAGATGATTATAGTAGAAGGATGTGGATTTATTTCCTTAAAAGTAAGACACGAGTCTTTAGTTGGTTCAAGGAATTTAAAGCTCTTGTAGAGAATCAGACTAGTAAGAAGATTAAGTGTGTGAGAACTGACAATGGTGGTGAGTTTTGCTCAGCAGAGTTTGAATAGTTCTGTAAAGAACAAGGTATCGAGAGGCATAAGACAACTCCTTATACCCCATAGAAAAATGGATTTGCAGAGAGAATGAACAGGACACTGATGGAGAAGGCTAGGAGTATGCTTAGTGGAGCTGGTTTAGAACAAAGGTTTTGGACCGAAGCTATGGCCACTGCTTGCTACCTGGTTAATAGATCTCCTACATCAGCCCTTGTTGGTAAGACACCCATGGAGGTGTGGTCTGGTAAGAAGCCTTCAATTAGAAATCTTCATGTTTTTGGTTGTGAAGCTTATGCACATGTTCCAAAGGAGAAAAGATCTAAGTTGGAAAACAAAGCCGTTAAATGTATTTTCATCAGATACAGTGCTGGTGTGAAAGGATACAAGCTTTGGGATCCCGTGACTAGTCATGTGTTGTATAGTAGAAATGTTATTTTCAGAGAGCTAACATCTTCTCCTATTGTGCTACAACCAGATGAAAAAGAAAAGGAAAAAGATGTTGTTCAGTTGCCTCCTACCCCTAAGAAGACTGAATAGAGAGACCATGTTGGGTCTAATGATGAGGAGAGCTCTAGCAGCTCTAATAGTTCAAAAGAAGAGGAAGAAAAACCTCAACCTCAACCCTTGACGAGATCCATGAGAGAAAGAAAGCAACCAGAAAATTTTGGTTATTCTATGTTAGATTCCAGTTGTGCCTTTTCTTTGATTACTAACACTGATGAGCCTAGATCTGTGAAAGAGGCTTTGGGCAATGAAGATGCAGGTTCCTGGATTGAGGCTATGGACAATGAGATGGCTTCATTGGAGAAAAAAAAAACTTGGGACCTTGTACCTTTGCCTAAAGGGAGAAAATCTGTTGGCTATAAATGGGTGTTCAAGAAGAAATTATGTGCAGATGTCAGTGTTGAAAGGTATAAAGCTAGATTGGTTGCAAAGGGGTATTCACAGGTAGAGGGAATAGATTATGGTGAAATATTCTCTCCTGTTGCAAAGTTGACATCCATTAGATTTCTGTTATCTCTTGCTGCATCATATGATTTAGAGATAGAATAGATGGATGTGAAGACAGCTTTCCTTCATGGTGATTTGGAGGAAGAGATTTATATGTCACAGCCTGAGCACTACATTGTTAAAGGTAAAGAATCCTTAGTTTGTAGATTAAAGAAACCTCTATATGGTTTGAAGCAATCTCCTAGGATGTGGTACCTTAAGTTTGATGCCTTTGTGTTGTCAATTGGATTTGTAAGATCAAAATCAGATCATTGTGTTTATTTCAGAGTTAAAAATGATCGCCTTCTTATTGTTGCATTATATGTTGATGATATGTTGCTATTTGGGAAGGGTAAGGGTATGATTTTTGATTTTAAATCTCAGTTGTCAGCACAGTTTGAGATGAAAGATCTTGGGGCAGCTAGGTACATCTTGGGTATGGAAATTAGTAGAGATAGGTCTAACAAAAAACTTTGGTTGAGTCAGAGTAAGTATGTGAAGTCTGTGTTGGATAGGTTCAACATGGTAGATTGTAGACCACTATGTGTTCCTATTTCTATGGGAATAAAGTTATCTGTAGATGATTTTCCAAAATCTCCTAGTGAGGTGTAGGACATGAGTAGAGTACCTTATGCTAGTGCAGTTGGTAGTCTTATGTATGCTATGGTCTGTACTAGACTAGACATTGCCCAGGCAGTGGGAGTCCTAAGTTAGTTTATGGCTAATCCTGGACGGGTACATTGGGATGCAATTAAGTGAGTATTCAGATATTTGAGGGGTACATCAGATTACTCCATATGTTATCATGGTAACTCTTCTAGATCTCTGCATTTAGTGTGTATTCGTGGGTTTGTGGATTCAGATTGGGTAGTTGATATTGATAGCATGATATCCACCAATGCTTATGTGTTCACTATGTTTGGTGGTGCCATTAGTTGGATGAGTAAGCGACAACCTGTGGTTGCTTTGTCCACTACAAAAGCTAAGTACATGGCTACTACTCATGCTTGTAAAGAAGCTATTTGGCTTAGAAGATTGTGTTCTAATGTTGGTGTTGATGCAGAATAGATTACTATTTGGTGTGACAGTCAGAGCACTATTTGCCTTGCAAAGAATCCAACTTTCCATGCCAGAACGAAGCACATTGATGTGCAGTTTCACTTTGTGAGAGATATGGTGGAAGATGGAAAGGTAAATTTGGAGAAGGTAGATACTATGAAGAATGTTGCAAATGCATTAACGAAACTAGTGGGCACTGATAAGTTTAGATGGTGTTCGGAGTCTATGGGCCTTTTGGCCTATAGCGGTTAAAGTTCCTGTTATGTTCCTGTTGCTCTTACAAGGTGTTCAACAAGTGGGAGAATGTTAGGAATAAGGTGTCTCAACCTTGGATAATTCCTATTCTTATTATTTGTTTTTTAAATGTATTTTTTGCAAATAATGTAATTAAGTGTTAGTGTACATGTCTAGTTGGCATGTTGATGTGTCACTCCACTTGATGTGTAAGGAGATCATGACTGAAATGGTCATGACAGATTCCTATGATGCATAAGAACTATTTAAGGAATGTGCTATGATAGGTGTAAGAGCATCTTATGACTTGGGCCTATTTGGGCACCCAAGAAGAAGTGGTTGGTGTGTGTAAGAGAATATGCCAAAAATAGGTTGGTATGACAGATTCTCTTACACTTCTCTTGTGACTGTTATTTTTGGTGGATTCTATGACAAGCTGTCATAGTCTATTCTAGGGATGGACACCTATTCTTGGGATTGCATGTAACAACTATGTACATGTGGCTTTGTGCATGGGTCTTGGTGGTAGTGTCTATTTTTGGGTCTAGAGGAGTCTATATATATGATGCTGCTCCTATGGGAGAGATATAACAGAAGTTTAAGTCTTGTTAGCTTTGTCTCTCATTTCCTGAAAGAACTTGCATTGCAAGTGTATTGTAATCTTTGTGTTGAAGATAATACATTGTGCAGGTTTCGGAGTGCTGCAGTTTTTTACCGAAAGGTTTTGCCCAGGGTATATCTTTGTGTCATTCTCTATTTTTTCTGTATGCATGGTATGTGGTTGCAATATCTTTGTTAAAGTAGTTAATGAATCTGAAATTGTAAGGATTTATAAGAATTTGCACAATACTTTGCTATAGAGATTAGCGTAGG
This sequence comes from Chamaecyparis obtusa, assembly GCA_027943335.1. NCBI lineage: Eukaryota > Viridiplantae > Streptophyta > Pinopsida > Cupressales > Cupressaceae > Chamaecyparis > Chamaecyparis obtusa. The sequence continues at coordinate 131,048 of BSBK01004415.1, forward strand.
AAGCTGTTTCCGCACCTGAGTTTCCTTACAATTACCATTCTTTACGTACTTGATATAATCATATGTTAGGTAGAAAAAAATTATATCAAAATAATATTACCATTTTCTGATCTATATCAGTTGCCCAATTAAGTTCATCTTCATAACATCTTACTTCTACTATTTTTAAACTCATTCACACTTATATAATAAACCAAATGATATGACAACACAATATAAACCATATATCAATTGCTTGACATCAATGACAATATAATAATCGATCTAACGTTTGTACTATCATGTATTATTTTGATCTTGGTCAATCTTCATCATCATCACCATGAGTTATAGTAATAGATGGTGAGAATATCTTTATCATAGATCGAGTATAGTCATTCGGTTCCCAAGAACTTTTGAATCTCAAATGTGATCGGCTGATAATGGTCTTGCATTAACACCACTCAAATGGCTTCTCCCATTGCTTCATAATTTAGGGTGAAGGGCTGAGTAAGATCTTGTAGTGTTAGTTTAGACATGTACTCATGACTTACTTTAATCCGTTGTAGTATTTTTGTGCCTTTTCATCTCAATATAAATCCCCCCTCTTTATTCGGTATGTCAATGGTTCGCTTAGCTTGGAGAGAGCTTTCAAATATATTTTGTAATTGCTACATAGTTTGAAGTACCCATGAATCTCTATGAGTTTCCTACATGGGGGCCAATCAATATTTCCCCAAATCTTCTCTTGGTGTACCAGTACCCCTCAGGTACTAATAATGTGACCCAAGTACAAGATCTTAGTCTTCCCAAATTTACATTTGGAACTCTTTGCAAACAACAAGTTTAACTCCATGATTCCTAATACCTTATCAAAATATATATGATGTTCTTCCCATGTCTTGTTGTAAATAAGTATCTCATCGAAGAATGCAAACAAAAATTAATGCGGCTTCTTGTTGAACATGTGGTTCATGCAAGATTGGAAGGTAGCTAGAGCATGGTGAGCCCAAACAACATGACTAACAATTCATAGTTGTCATAGTGGTAAAAGAATACTATCTTCTTGACATTTTTTTCTTTTTAATAGATTTGGTGGTACCTAGAACAAAGATCAATATTGTAGAAGTAAACTTCTTTGTGTATTTCATCGAACAATGTGTTGATCCTAGCAATGCGCTATCTATTTTTTATGGTCTTCTTATTTAATATCTCTAGGAAATGTACATCATGATGGTTCCATCCTTCACCAACACTAATAAGGATGAAAAAGAATTGTAGTTCAGTCTGATCCATCCTATTTTAAGGATCTCTTGGTTCATCTTATCTATCTCTTCTTTGAACTTCTTAGGATGGCGATAGGGCTTGGTGATAATAGGTTTGGAACCCTCCTCCAACTTGATAATGTACTCAAAACCTCGATGTGGGGGTATACTAGGTGGAATATCTACGAAGACCAAACTATGCTTGTGCAACACTTCTTGAAGCCCATCATCTTGGTAGTAGGATTGTTACCTTTTCAAATTTTTAGTTCAAAACAATAATTGTGCTTCCCCTATAACCTCATCATGTTTGAAATTGCTTCCATCCATTTTGCTAAGATCTTCCTTGGCCCACCATTTAATATTCCCCTCTATACCACCTTCTTTCCATCCACCTCGAATGAGAATTCCATCCTTTTAAAACTCTATGTGTAATGGTCAAGGGTCTCCATCAATTGAATGTCCAAGATGACATATGTTTCATATAAATATACCATGAAGAAATCATTTGTCACTGTGTAGTTCCCCATAGTGATGCTGAATTATGGAACTAGATGAGTACACAACAATAGATTTCCTCCTCTGACTTTGAAACCTATATGTTCCTCCATACGCAAACCCCTCCTAGTGACGGATGGTGATTTTATGAAGTTGAGAGTGACCCTATTGTCCAACATGAATATGACCCATTGTCCCTATAGTGTACCATAAATGCAAAACACACTGCACCTTGGATTGCTAACCAGTTACACAATGAAACCTCCCCTCTGTACCAATGTGGAAATTTTCTCTATATGATTTGTCTTATTTAGCCTTCTATTTTCTCTATAGCTTAGATTCCTCATTCTGCTCCTCACTTTTGTGTACAGCCTCAGCATAGTGGATCTTTCCCTTCACCATGCATTGGTGCCCGACTTCCCATGGATCCTTGAAAGTGTAGAAAATATTTCTCCTTGTGAGCTCCTATCTTCTGGCTTTGTCCAATGATGGATTCTTAGGGTTCAATTTTTTTTCTCTCTCCTTAAATGCAAGGGTTGGTTTGGCATGGATTTAACTCTTGGAAGAAGATGAGGTGGCCATGTCACGTGCCTTCTTAATCACTCGTGTAAGCATGTTGGGGTTGAACCCTTTGACCCAACCCTTTAGGGGTTCCATCAATCCATCCATGAACAACATAAATAGACTCATCACTAATATGTCAGTAACCAACACTAAAAATATATGAAATTCCATGATGTAATTGTCCACCCACCCGGTTTTCTTCAGTAGAGCCAACTCCTTGAAGTTGAGATTCTAAATCCTTCCCATAAAAGAAGTTTATAAGTCTCTTTGTATATTAGTCATATGAAGTGACTCTTTCATGAATAAGGGTGACCATCCCATGGTGCCACTTTTCCTGAGCAACTCATTGCAGGTGAATTTCTACAAACATGATTGCCTAATTTTTAGGCACTCGAGGGAGCTAGATGTAGGTGTTTGCTTTATGTAACTACGCTCATACTGATGTTTCCCCAAAACCATCAAGGGATGATAAATTTACCTTGCCAATATTATCTCTGAAGTCATCATTGCAATGATAGTCTCTTAAAATATCTCATGTGAAAGTTCACATAATCCTTAAAGGGTAGTTCTTCTACAAATCTGACATCAAACTATTCTTGCCTAAACTAATCTTGCATCTTGAAGAAGGTAGGATATTGGTCTCCATATTATTCATTCATTTAAGTAAATGTCTCTATCATTAAGTACATGTGTGGGTATGTTCAGTATGCCAGATCTAATTTATACAATCATCATCATGCCCATTATAATTTCTATTTGTCCTTCCTTCTGCCAAAATTTGTAATGTTTCGCTAATTTTTTCTTGTCCTTTTGCCAATGGCTCACCAAGTTATTGTTGTCCTTGCACTAGGGTCTCACTAAGTTGTTGTTGTCCTCCTATTAGTTATCATAGAAATGTCATCATTTTAGTGCTTGATTCCCCCATCCTATCCACTGGTTGGGATCCTACAAAATATCTTATATATTTTATCCTAAAAAGGTGGTGATAATTTATAGTAAGAAGAAATAAGATGACATCAAAGTAAATCTCACTAAGGACTACCCCCACTATAGACAAAAGAAGATGAATTAGAGATGCAATAAGATATCCTATCTTAGAGGAAGATGAAAGTTGACTATAATTCTATGTCTCGAAAGTTTGAGAAGGGAATTTTTTTGAAATAATTTAGTGTAAACCATTAAAACAAAAGGAAGGTATTCATCTAGACCACTTGTCCTATAATATTTTCTTGCTAGAATCAATTCAAATATTATAATATGGAATTACAATATTTTGAAATAAATGCCTAACCAACCGTAGATAGGTAGTTTAGCATCAAGTTGTATCTCAAAGAAAAGGGAATGGAAACAATAAACTTAATATGAATTTTCCATTCATAATCAATGACAGTCCCCTAAAAAAATAGTCACAACTATAGAGAGAAAAATAAAGATAAAATAAAACCTTTAATATGTCTTACCAACAATAATTGTAGAAATCTACTCTATTGTCTTTTCACATGCCTAACACATTGCCTCAATTGAAAATATCATGCCAAATCAAAATATTATTTCTCCTATCCACTAAAGGGCACCATAATTTCATATCCAAATTGCACCCAATCCTAACAACAAGCATGTTTAGTAGGCTTAATCAATTGTGGCTACATAGTGTTCAACCTATACAATTGAAATCATTAATGTGCACATGGTCTTCGAAAAGAATATTTCTAGTCCTCCATTTCCTGATTCGTAGAACCATTTGATGATGAATTAATAGTGAACATCCTCATCCACATGTTAAAGTCACCAATAAAGAACCACCATTTCTATAGAGGTTGACTACCCAAAAATACTGCATTGAGTTTAAGTTGACCTTATCGGAGATTATATAATTTTTGGATAAAGATTCCCCTCATCCAAACCATGAAATATGTACCACTTTATACCAAGGCCATCGAAGAGCTTTTTCTTTAATGTGTAGGTAGAAAGAGGAAGGATCCTTAGGTTGTCCATGTTATAGGATGGTTGGCTGATATTAGTTTGGGTACCCTAGAGGTTTATAATTTCTTAGATCCTAGTAGACAAATTGTAGATTTGCATATCAATGACACCCCTACTAATAATGGGAAACTAACAACTCGAAATATTTAATGTATACATGAAATTAATCAAGATAATTTCTATGAAAAGTGGAAGGGGTTTTCAAATTATAGTCAAGTACATCTAAAATTTTATTTGTTAGTTTATGATAATATCTATTCAATTCGTTGGTGTACACAATTTATATCCTCCCTAGTTCTATATGTATTTATCTGTATTATTCAATCTCATTAATGACTAGCTCTATTTATCCTAAGAATAATCTTATTATTGAATTCTACGTCCTATTTAATTTTGTAATGTAAATAGTTAATCATGAATTAAATCTTTAAAAATTATTTCATTAACCTTTGAAATATTATGGTATTGATCAATCACGACAATCAATGTTTCACATGTGACTCTACATGAAAAACATAGATATTTTCCTTATCTTGGGACCAAATTATATTGTATGTAGTATGAGGTTTCAATATACCAAGATCAATATCTGACAGATTTTATCCCTATATGCCAGAAAGGGATTGCTATGTTAGACTAATGAAAGAATGTTTCATATGTATAAAAAAATGTTTGTATATATAGATAAATTGGTACTTAGATGGGTGAATGTAAAGGGATGCACTCACAAAGAGGTGAGATAAGAATATCAGTATGAGAATATGTCAATCAAAAGGAGGAGGTATGACATTATATCCATAATTGAATGAGATAAATGCAAGATAAGGTGAGTGTATTAAAGCGTTTCTAAGACAACAAAACACACTTGAAGATATGGAGATAGTCAAAAGGAGTGTAACTGTTGAGATGTTAGATGATTAGATATATATGTAGTTATGAACCAATGACTAAAAGAATGAACTCCAACTTTACACAGGAATACACCATTACCATATGTCAGTATACATTTATATTAAAATAATTCCTCAAAATAGATCCAAAACTGAAGGATAATGCTGACCATAGACTTTAACTATGAATGTGGTAAATACGTAAAGGACACAAAGGACACGGCTAAGCTCCCTACAAAATGTACCATTGACCAAATTTCAAAAATCACAAAATACAACAGCTTTTTGTGAATTTTTCAATATCTGTTCTTCATGATCTCCATATTTAATAGTCGAAAACCATAAAAAAAAATTTAAAAAAATCAATGTATTTTCGCAAATCTGGAAAAAAGATTTTTTTTTTTAATGCGTTTTGCTGGGAGCTTAGCCCGTGCCGTATGTAAATGAGTGAGTATTAACTTTCAGCGTTCCTGGAGCCCACGTACGTTCGTACGATTGACTGAAATAGGCAATCATTGAAAAGGAATCGGAATCTCTATGGCTACATAATTCCTAGCCTTTTGCCAGTTTTACTTTTGAATGTAGAGAGAATATTGTAATCGTGTGCCCGATTACAGCAAGGAAAGCAAGCATTCAGTTCTCAACTGTTATTTAGTAATCCTAAGGGGAAAATCATTCAAGGAATAAAGCTTGGAAGTTACGTATCGGTACAATAAACTGATAAGCAAAAGTTCAGATGCGCAGAGAAACTAGAGAAATGTATATCATTTTCAGGGAAGTGGGAATTGCGTACCTCAATTAGAATAAAATAGTGGAAGAATATGCCCACTACGCACTTTTTAATATCATTCCCTTAGAGTGGTAAAGCAATTGGCAGCTTTCGGAAAAGCCAACCGAAGGTAAGGCATTCGTCCAAATTCTTATCCATTCACGTTTTAACTCCCAAACATGTGAAACATGGTCGGTTTTGAAGAATGAGCAATGAGCGCAAAAGCTAAGTCATTCACATGTCTATAAATTGGAGCTTACACTTCTCGCAAAGCAAGTCATACTTACGTCTACTATCTACTGAAAAAATAAGAGAAGAGAGCGAAGCTTTTCGAACATTAAGCTTCTTAAAGTCTGAAATTGCCATCAAAGCGAAAAACATATCTCAAGAATAAAATGTCAAATATTACATAATTCGATCATAAATGTCAAAATACAATAATGATAAAATGTGTTTACAAATTACAACATTCAACCATATCATTGAAAAGTACAATCATATGAACAGTGTAAATGCAACTTTATTACAAAATTTTGACTATCTGCCAAAATTCAAATATATAAATCAAATATACAATAAAACAAGAATAAAATTAATTTCTCAAACCGTCATATAAACGGTAACAAGGCATCACACTGAAAATAATCCCTGTCTCCTAAGCCTCTAGACAGCACATCCACCTGCAAATCCTGAGACAGAAGTGTGGCCTAAGCACTTTTTCCGCCCAACCATGTAGTGGTTAGCTCCCCCCGTGGCTTACCCTGATATGGAAGCACATCGACCCTGCTTGAGAAGACTAGCAACTCGGCACTGATGAGTCAGAAGAATATGAAGCAACTGTGATTCTATCTACTACAACAGCTTTTAGTCTAAATAGAAATCCTAATCATAGGGTGGCAGAGAGAGAAAATACATAGCTAACCAAGCATATTAAAAGTACGTATGGTGAAAACAAAACTTTGGCCAAAGTGTCTTTTTCCAAATCAGATTTACTGATAGGTAATTAATACTAAATTACCCTTCTCTTTCTATTCCACATTACGCCGATATTCTTCAACAAAGAAGATAATAATCTGTAATACAAAAATAAATTACCACCCTCCTTAAGACAAATTCTGGTTAAAAAAAAATCTTCTTCATATAGTACTCTTAACTGAAAGAACATAAAGAATGATTAACATATTCTATGTTATGTATGTTGAAAAGTAAACAACCAAAAACTGAAAATAAGAACTGCAATGTTTCTACAAATGGTTTCAACATTTTTACTACATTTCCAAGTTCCTAATAAGGTTTTAATGGTCTTTAATCGAATTTAGATTAAAATAATTCAGGGAACTAAGATTTGATAGGCTATCCTTTATAAAAGAGCATACATTCACGGATTTTCATACAATTAGATAATTACTTTCATGCAACGAATTACAGATCATTCTCAAGCTAAAGTGATTCTTTACAAATAGAGTTGAAATTAAAATGTAAGCATGGACTTTAATTCAATTTGTTCGTGATATGATTTTCTCTTAAATAAACAAATTAAAAAGAATTTCCAGGTAGAGATTTAGTTCATATTAACAAATAAAATGAATCTATAGGAAAATAAAATGAATCTATAGGCAGAGATTTAAAATGAATTCTAAAGCAAATAAAATGAATCTACTGACAAATAAAATAAATCTACATTTAAAATGAATTCTATAGAAAATAAAATGAATCTATAGGCAAATAAAATAAATCTACATTTAAAATGAATTCTAGAGCAAATAAAATGAGTCTACAGACAAATAAAATAAATCTACATTTAAAATGAATTCTACAGCAAATAAAATGAGTCTACAGGTAGAGATTTAAAATGAATTCTACAGCAAATAAAATGAATCTACAGGCAGAGATTTAAAATGAATTCTACAGCAAATAAAATGAATCTATAGACAGAGATTTCAAATGAATTCTATAGGTAGAGCAAGGATAAGGATATTTCTAAAAAAATTCCTAAATCATAAAATCAGACTTTTGTTTTTAAACAAACTAATTTAAGAATCAAACAGAGATTCAATTTCAGAATCATCCACTACTTTAAAAACATAGAATCATAAGATAAATACTTGTAAACTGAGCACAAAATAGATTGGACTTCCCCTATTTCTTTATACCACCCAGCTCTACTCTAAAATATGTAACTCCTTCACAAACTATGTAGTCTCCTTCTTAATACTACACCACCTCCTTAATTATTACACATCCAATCTCCAAATTTTCCAGCTCCCTCTTTGCTACGCAATCCCCCTTTTCAATTCCCTTCAACAATTATGCTCTCCTCTTCTTAAATTTTTTTTTCTTCAGCAAATACGCCCCCCTTCATTTATGCAATCTCTCCCCCTTTTAAGTATTACACACTCCCTTTCTTTATTACGCACTCTCCTTCCCCAATTAATATGCTCTTCATCTGTTTATATTTACGCATTCCCTGCTTTAAAGCTCGAACTCTCCCTATTTAAATTGCAGTTCTTCCACACAAATCTAAACTTCTCTCTATTTACGACAGCCAACTGCAGTCATTTGCAAGTTTTTAAAGAGTATCCTCTCCCCATCATGCTAGCATGATAAGGATGAACTAAAAGGTTTTTAAAAAAATTCATAGAAACATTCGACTCTCTCTCTCTATCCATTTAAACTGAAAGTAATTATAAATCCCCCTAAATTCTTTCCTACAAACTATGGTTAATAACAGAAGTTCAACTAGATTCTAAAAATAGTCAACCACTCTCAAAATAGTATAAAATATATGCAATATAATTAAATATAAGAGATAATTTCAAATTGCATTGAATCACTATAATTTATAAAGATTAATAAATAAAAAATTAGCCACACCATTATTTTGAAAAGATCAAATGTTATCTAAACTTCATCTATAACGCTTACATATATGATTGAGCAAGATATTTATTTATTTTTTTACATTCTTCATCCATAATTTGTTTCTGAAAACTTAATAAAAATCTAAGTGGTGTGTGATTTAGTCAAATAATTCCGAACTCATCCAAACCGAGGAGCTAGGCTCCCCTACCTCAACCACACCCTCATCCTCAGATCCTGTCAATAGACCAACACTCAAATTTTGATCAGTAGGTTAGTTCCCAAAAATCCATAACCAAATCAACTTGAAAAATCTTTCAATGTAAGCATATTTAATTAATTAAGAATTGATATACTTAATCAACATATAAAACACATCATTTCTCATTAATCATTTTCAACTTCCAATTAAACAATCAACAATTTAACCTTTAATAATTATAGCAAGCATTTAGCATTTAAATTTATTCATCTAAGGTCGCCAAAACTCGACCAAGCCAAAAAGTCCTCCCTAGTCACAAAATAACTAAAACGTCATAGGTCTACAAAATTAGTTATGACATCCTTCCCCTCTAAGAGAAGACATCATCTCAATGTCTTATTAAAATATAACATATGTTCTCAAATCATAAACTAACTAAAAAGCATAAATCAAATTAGCATATATAAGTCTATGGAAGTAAATGCGGAAAAGATCTAATCATGTCATCTACATCCTCCCATGTAGCGTTGTCAATAGAGAATTGATCCCATTGGACCTTATACTACAAGATCTCTCTATCACGCACCCTGATGGTACGTTGGCTAATGATACTGGATGGCTCTACTAACACCACTCCCGGATCCTATACCTATAAAGCACGCCAATCAAGGATATGAGAAGCATCTGGATGGTAAGGTTTTAGTAAAGATACATCGAACACATTATGAATATGGGCAAGGACAGTTGGCAAAGACATTCTATATGCAATAGGATTGATAATCTCCAAAATATCAAAAGGCCCGACATATGTAGGTGCGAGCTTAGAAGCTCTACCAAAAGATATGTAACTCTTATGTGGCCTCACACAAAGAAAACCTTTTTCCCCCACTATAAATTGCCTGAAGGTACGGTTCTTGTCTGCATAACTCTTCTTCCTATTAGCATCTTCCTTCAATCATTCTCTAATAAGAGACATGTTCTCTTGCATTTCCCTTAATAATTCAAGACCGACAATGATCCTGTCCTCTACCCTGTCCCGACTGATAGGTGTTTGACACTTTCTTCCATATAGAGCTTCAAAAAGAGCCATACCTAATGATGAATTATAAGAATTATTGTAAGCAAATTCAACCAAAGGAAGATACTCTTCCCACTTGTACTACTGATCCATGTAATACATTCTCAGTAAATCCTCAAGAACCTAGTTAACCCTCTCTGTTTGACCATCCATCTAAGGATGATATGCTGTACTGAAATTCAACCTTGTTCCCAAAGAAGCATTCAAGGTTGTCCAAAACCTTGACATCATTCTTGTGTCCCTATCTGATATTATGGTCTCTGGTACACCATGAAGTCTAAAAATCTCCTGGACAAATTTCTTGGCCAAAACCAAAGATCCATCCCTCAGACTACCTGCTATGAAATGTGCAACTTTAGTCAGTTTGTCAACCACAACCAAAATTACATCATGTTTGCGCTTAGTCATAGGCAAACCTTGAACAAAATCAATAGTAATAACCTGCCACTTGTATTTAGGTATCTCACGAGGATACAAAAGTCTAGCTAGATGGACATGCTCAACTTTAACTCGTTGACATTCTAGACACTAAGCTATAGACGTTACAACATCTCTTTTGAGTCCAGGCCAAAAGTATAATGGCCGCATATCAGCAAGCATTTTATTAACTCCTGGATGTCTTGAATATGGAGTGCAATGCATCTCCTCAAGAACCAATTTCCTCAACCCATCCTAGTTGGGAATATAAATCCTCCCTTGGTATCTCAAAATACCATCATCTGTTGGAAATATTCAAGATTATCCAGGTTACTGAGAGGGGAGGGGTGAATCAGTAACTTCAAAACTTTTAACAGATTCAGATCTTAATAATATTAGATTGATAATCTGATTGCATGCATGAGTAATAGAAAGAATAAAACATTCATAACACTTTGAACATAGAGATTTGGTGACCCAGAAACCTTCGAAGTAGAAAGTAAAACTGGGGTGGGGATGATACCCACAAAACTTCAATACTGCAGTATAAAGTTTGCCGATTAAGGCTTACAATGATCACTTCTGATGATCTTCCCTGTTACGAGCAATAAGGACTACTAGGTCCACCTTGTTAGAAGATTTACAAACATACAATGAAGTATGCACTTGGTTAAGAGATTTTACAAAGACTGTTAAGTCTACTTGGTTAAAGAATTTCAAGTTGATTCACCTATTAGGATGAAATAGTAGATCTCTTGCTTGCAACTGTACTTGCTGATTGAGATTCTTTGATGTACTAATCACCTTCTGTGATGGATAGATCTTTGCTGCTTCTTATACTGTTGTAGCCCTTTGTAATTCGCTTATCTCTGCCTTTCTCTCTTTTTCATACTTTGCTATTTTTCTTCTCTTTGGATATGATATAAAACATTGTTTATATATCAATCCAAAACAATTACAACATAATTACAAAGTCGGCTCTTAAACAAGTTAACACAAATATTACTGAGTCGGCCCAAATATAGTGACTCAGTTACTGCAAACTAACTCAGTGACTTTCTGATACTCGGCATCCATTGCGTTACTCGACATCATCATGCACTCGGTAGAAGTGGAGGCACGGTCCATACTAACCACTCGGTTGTAGTTTCGAATACGATATATACTGGAGACTCGGTAGATATAGTGTCACTCGGTAAACACTATCTTGCTCGGTAAGCATTGTCCTGCTTAGTAAGCACTGTTCTGCTCGGTAAGCACTGTTCTGCTCGGTAAGCACGCAGAGTCTGAATAAGTGTTGTCACTGATAACAATCATACTTAATGCCAACAATCTGCCCCTTTGGCATTAGCGACAAAACACTTATTGCCCAAAACTTATATACACAATCATGCTGACACTGGTTTTGTATATACATTTCATGTTTCCCTTATACAGTATATATACAAATATCTTATTTCACCTTATACTCATATTTTCTATTTATATTTTCTCCCCCTTTCATATCTCATATACTTTCTCCCCCTTTTTGATAATAATGCCAAAGATATATATACAAATATTTTACACGGAGATACCAAAACGTGAGAGAAAATCAGAATGTACCTTTCCAATTAGTGCTAGAGTTCTATCCCAATTCTCTTGCAAAATTTTGCATGTATGGACTGCAACTTGGACTTCTGCAGAGAGTTCAATCATGTGATCTGCAATTGAAAAATGATTGTCATGGATCAATGTTTTTGGGTATGCAATATGCTTCTGCATTGTATACATGATTGGAAGGATCATGTTCTAAATATCTATTAATGTTAATCTGATCCTTGCATCTTCTTTCAATAATTCTGACTGCTTATCGGATAGGAATATGACTGTCATCTGATGTGCAGAGCTTGAACTAGGTTCAAGTTGCAAATTTTGTGCACTGATCTTTAGATCCTCATCAATCTTATTTATTTTGTCTTTAATTTCCTTTGAGAACTCAGCAACATTACAGATTTTGACAAAAAGAGATGTTACCTTGGAATATGAGGACTCAATGCTAGTCAAAACTGAAGATAACCCTGCCTGATTGATAGCTATTTGTTGAGCAATGTGCTCAAGAACTTCATTTTCAAACTTCTTCTCAGCCTTTTCAAGAAACTTGTTTGTTCCAGGGGAATCATCATTAAACCTATTAATTTCTTCTGCCAACTGCAACAATATGTGTTGAGAGGAATCAACTTTAACACCTATAGCTTCTGTCAAAATGTTCTTGGCATCCTCAATGATCTTATATTCCTTATCTCTTTCTTCTTTTAGTTTCTTCTACTTTTCTTTCTTCAGGAGGAGTTCACCAACTGTTTGCATTTGATCTTTAGTGAGGTTTGCAAAATCTAGCTGGGGAATTTGTATCTCCTGATCTAGATCTATACCTTCTACTACACTCTTACTCAGAAATTTTGTACTCTGTTGATTCTTTATACTTATTGCCTTTGTAGTAGAAATTATCGTAGACACAGTAGGACTAGTAGTGAAAAATGATAAACTTCTGACTGATGGGATGCTAACTAGAATATTTGATAAATAAAAAACTAAAGTATTTACAACTGTAGAATTTGAAGTACTTACTACTGAAAAACTCAAATTTGAAGAAGGTATAGAAGACTGCAACTCGGTGGAAGAAGGAGGCTGAAGCTCGGTAGATGAAATGGTAGCCACTTCTATCTTTGATACATTGAGCCGTGCTAGTGATGATTGGACATTTGATGTATCTAAGGGAGTTGTTACAATCACACTTGAAGTTTTCTCCGAGCTAGATGTAGCAATTTTTACTGGAGAGTGGGGAAGTGAGGCAATTACCTCTGCGACTATCTGAACTAGATCATCTTCCTCAACATTCTCCTTAGCTTCCTCAGTAGCTTCTGTCCCTACTTCCTCTGACACAACATTATCAATCTGAACTATTTCTTCTTCTTCTTCTTCTTCTTCTTCTTCTTCTTCTTCATCACTGTCATCTTCAATATCTTTGATTATCATAGTTTCAGTACTTGGTTTGTGAAGATGATAGATGTTTTTCCAAGTAGAATTTGCACTCTTCACAACCAACTCTATATCTTTAATCAAAACTAAACAACTGTTCAATTTTCGTGTCATCTTGTGCTCATTTTCTATCAATGCCTTATTTATTTCATCATCTTTCAAACTTGGCATTAATTGTCTTAAGGTTTGAGCATATATGTCCTTGACAGTTTGTCTTGCATTGGACCATCTCATCTTTACTTTATCCAATAGAACACCTAGAATTTGAGAAGCCATATCATCAGGTGAGTACTTCCATTTTCCCATTTTCTCAATGACAGCATCTTCTATTTCCTACTGCTCTACCTTTGATTTAATTTCATATTTGAGAGATTTGAAATTTGCAATTCCAGATCCTTCTCTCAAATCCTTAATCTTTTGTTCAAATGAGGGAGGAGGCCTTTTGAGTACTATATCATCATTGATTTTACCTGCCTTGCCCCTTGATCTTTTCCTTGTGAATACTGCAGTGGGTTCTTTGGTGATAGTTACCTATCCTTTCTTCTTTACAGGCACTTGTTCTTCTTTATTCTCATCCTTTTCTTCTTCTTCTACAATATCTTCTCCTATGCCCTCGGTTAAAATTAGAGGTGTGCTAGATTGCATCTTGGCCATCCTCTTTCTGCCTTTGTTAACCACCTGTAGAAGTTTTATGCTTAGCTCAATTCTTATCTTAGCTTCATCATATGTTCCAAAGTATGGAGCCTTTGGATCAATAGGTTGATTTACTAGGGCTTCAATTATATCCTTTGTTTGATCAATGTCTACCTCATAAGGAAGAGGTTTCACCCATACAATCCTAGGCCTTACTGTCTGAATGTATACTCTATCACAATCAACCATGAAACAAACATCATCTTTATAATCTTCCACCAATTTTAGTGGAATTCGGAATCTATTATTCATCTTCTCCTTAAAAGATTTGAAATAGTTATCCATTATGCTTGTAAAATTCTCACCCATTTCTGCAATATGCTCATTTATCTGATAAAGAATAGGTACATCCTTTCTCCATTTTACTGTGTCTTTTGATGGGAAAAACTTTTGAGCATAGAAAAATAAACAAACCAAGAGTGAGCCAAACTTACATGGATTGTACTTTGAGGTTTGGATGCTCTCCATGTTCTTGTTGAACTATTTCAACAAAAGATCTGCTAGGTCAAATGACAGATTGTTCTTCACAATTTTATAGGCTAGATCAACTGCTTCACACGGAACACTATTCTGCCAACTTGAACTGTATATCTTGTGAGCTATTACATATGTGCCAAATTTTAGTTCTACATCAATAATACTATTAATTTTCATACCTCTACCGTCCCATTCAGCTAGGTTTTTCTTTTCCAGCTCTACCCGACCTAGGGTTTTTGTAGATTTAGCATAGGAAAGCATGGGAAGACCAGTGATTTGGTGAATCATCTTCTTTGTTATTTCCACTGGTTGCTCAAGCCAAATTTTACCTTCATGTACTCAGCTCAAAATATATCTTATCCATTTTATCTGGAAACCCCGAGGCAAGTGGGTGATATGTGTTAAACCCTTTTCTTCCAAATGTTTATGTCCCGGTTTGAGAACACCATCAACACATAGTTCATCACGAACAACATCTATCTCTAGGGTTCCAAGTTCTTGAATTGTACCTTTAAAATGACTGTGAATGTCATTTACAAGAATTACCTTTGGAGGAATTTGAGACTGAGCTCCACTTAGATCTAGGGTTTCTGCAATCGTGGGCATGAGTTTGAAATCTGGCGCTTTCCATTCTCCATGAACTAACATTTCTGAACCTTTCTTTACTTTGGTGCTGGATGAAGCCATGGTAGCACGTTTGAAAAATTTTTGCTTTAAAATTTTGCTTTGAATCGCTTGATCGCACTAGAAATTTCTCTGCTCAAAATGTTGATATTCGTGGTGAAGAATGAACTTGATTTCATGCTTTTTGTTAAAACTTTGTCATTAATGCTCCATAGGAATTAGGGTATTGAATTCGACAGACTGTCATCCACTATGCATTAAATGCTTGGTGAAGATTCTGCAACTCGAAGAACATACGAATTCATACTTCTCTGACCTTACTCGATAACCAAATGAAGTTAGGTTACTCCTGACCTTACTCGGTGGTAACTGATACCGACCTTCTTGTGATCCTACTGTATCTCGCATATTGATTTGGATCTATCTTCCTTTCAGTTCAGGAACTGTTTTGGAATATGTCTATGAAGATACAGTTCTAGTGCTTTCTTGGAGACTAGTTAGAGTTCATAGAGCCACTCCCTTCATGAGTGACTTCAGGACTGGTTTGCTCGGTAGGTTTAGGAATCCACTTCTGTCTCATCTTCTTCCTAATGCTATTTTCTTTTGCTTTCTTTTCATCTTCAACTTTGCCTAAATTCATGCAGTTTTTAGCTATGTGACCAAGCTTAGTGCAATTATAACATCTTATGGTAGAATCCCTTTTTCTCAAGTGGTGTCTTACACAATTCATGTCAATGTGTCCATATTCTCCATAGTAATGACATCTACACCAAGTGTTGTAATCCCAACCAAACATTGCTTTAATAATTTGTTCCGCTGGATTGGGTGTTTTAGTTCTGCATTCTGATGCCTTATGACCTTGTTTGCTACATTTGTGACATTTGCCTTCAAATCTTGGTTTCTCCTTGCATTCATTTTCTTTATGACCAAGTTGATTGCAATTGTAGCATTTTCCATTGAATTTTGTTTTTCCATTGCTCCAACATTTGTTTGAAGTATGACCAATTTTGCCACAATGATTACAAGTAGGTTTCTGATTCTTTTGAGTACCTTGTTCGGAGGATTCACCTTCTTCTTTGTATCCAAGTCCTACTTTTCCTTTTTGCCTATGAAGGTTTCATTCATACACCTGATTCATATCTTCTTGAGATTTCAACATTCTCTCATTGATTTGCCTTTCAGCATCTAGGTCACTCATCACTCTTAAATTGATTTGCTTTTCAGATCTCAGCTCCTCTCTTATATTTTCATTTTCTGATATCAGAGTCAAGATTTCTTCATTTGCATTGGAGATTTGATCAATAAGGTTCTCTAGCTGAAGGGTTTGATTCTGGATTTCATTGTTCTTTCCATCTATTTCATCTTTCATCTTGTTTCTTTGTTCCAAGATTTCACAGAATCTTGTTGACTGAATTTCCTGTTCTCTTTTCAATTTTCTCACTTCTTGCAGAGATCCACTCTTTTCTAGAAGTTCTTTGATTGCATTGTTTGCTTCATCTGAGCTACTTGAAGGAAAAAAGTCTTCAATCTTTTCTTCAACATACTGGTGGTCATTGATTTGATTTGCAAGTTCCTTCCTTCTTTTTAGGGAAAGGGAAAGATGCTCTCTTGCTTCTTTGAGTTGAGTTATGGCCATTTCCAGATCCAGCTTTTCATTCTCAATTACTTTGTTAAGTTTGAATATCTCCATTGTTCTGAATCTTTTCTCAAGCTGTCAAACTTTATTTTGAGAACCACGGAGCTCTGATACCAATTGTTGGAAATATTCAAGATTATCTAGGTTACTGAGAGGGAAGGGGTGAATCAGTAACTTCAAAACTTTTAACAGATTTAGATCTTAATAATATTACATTGATAATCTGACTACATGGATGAGTAATAGAAAGAATAAAACATTCATAACACTTTGAACACAGAGATTTGGTGACCCAGAAACCTTCCAAGTAGAAAGTAAAACTGGGGTGGGGATGATACCCGCAAAACTTCAATACTACAGTATAAATTTTGCCGGTTAAGGCTTACAATGATCACTTTTGATGATCTACCCTGTTAGGAGCAATAAGGACTGCTAGGTCCACCTTGTTAGAGGATTTACAAACATACAATGAAGTATGCACACGGTTAAGAGATTTTACAAAGACTGTTAAGTCTACCCAGTTAAAGGATTGCAAGTTGATTCACCCGTTAGGATGAGACAGTAGATCTCTTGCTTGCAACTGTACTTGCTGATTGAGATTCTCTGATGTACTGATCACCTTCTATGATGGATAGATCTTTGCTGCTTCTTATACTACTGTAGCCCTTTGTAATTCTCTTATCTCTGCCTTTCTCTCTTTTTCATACTTTGCTATTTTTCTTCTCTTTGGATATTATATAAAACATTGTTTATATATCAATCCAAAACAATTACAACATAATTACAAAGTTGGCTCTTAAGCAAGTTAACACAAATATTACTGAGTCGGCCCAAATATAGTGACTCGGTTACTACAAACTAACTCGGTGACTTTCTGATACTCGGCATCCACTGCGTTACTCAGCATCGTCATGCACTCGGTAGAAGTGGAGGCATGGTCCATATTAACCACTTGGTTGTAGTTTCAAATAGGGTATATACTAGAGACTCGGTAGATATAGTGTCACTCGGTAAACACTGTCTTGCTCGGTAAGCACTATCCTACTCAGTAAGAACTGTTCTACTCGGTAAGCACTGTTCTGCTTGGTAAGCATGCAGAGTCTAAATAAGTGTTGTCACTGATGACAATCATACTTAATGCCAACAATCATCATCAAAAGAGTAACCATCAAAACGGTGGTCTGTCACATCATTCTACAATGCTTATTTGACCAACTCATAATGGTCATCTCCTTGGAGATTCTGCAACACTTGCTCCTTTAGATGAGTTATGGTTGTAGAAATGGATGCAATGTGTCTCCTTCTACTCAAAGCATCAGCTACCCTATTTTCCTTCCCTTTGATATATTCTATACCAAAGTCATACTCACTAAAGAATTCTATCCATCACCTCTATCTAGCATTAAGATTGGGTTGAGTGAAGATGTATCTCAAACCCATGTGGTCAATTTTCAACTCGAAGGGCTTACCTAAAAGGTAATGTCTCCACATCACAAGAGCATGAACTATGGCAGAAAGTTTTAAATCATGAGGTGCATAATTAACCTCATACTGCATTAACTTTCATGACTCATAAGCCACTACTTTATCATTTTGCATAATTACCCCTCCCAAATGTTCACCTGAAGCATCAGTGATTACTGTAAAATGGCCATTAGGATTTGATATAACTAGGATAGGTGCAGATGTGAGTTTTTGTTTCAATAACTTGAAATCCTTCTCACAAACCTTTGTCCACTCATACCTCTTTCCTTTCCTTTGTAAGGATGTAATGGGTGCTGCAATTTTGGAAAATCCCTCCACAAATTTCTGATAATATCCTGCAAGTCCCATGAAACTTCTAACTTCACTTACATTCGGTGGGGTTGGCCATTCAAGAATATCTTGGATCTTTGATGGATCCACCACAATGCCCTTAGCAAAAATAATATGCCCCAAGTAGTGAATTTCTTCCTAGTAAAATGAACAATTGGAAAGTTTTCCATACAATTTCCTATCTCTAAGGTGCTGCAAAACTATACTCAAGTGTTCTTCATGTTCCTTGAGATTCTTGGAATAAATTAATATATCATCAATAAAAATCTCTACAAATTTATCCAAACAATCTCAAAACATAGTGTTCATCAAGTTCATGAATGTTGCAGGAGCATTAGTCAACCCAAAAGGTAACACCACAAATTCATAATGACCATACCTTGTTCTGAAAGCTATCTTTGCTATATCCTCCTCCTTGATCCGGAGCTGATTATACCCAGATCTTAAGTCAATATTTGAGAACACCATTGCTCCTTCCATTTGATCAAAAAGCTCATCAATTCTAGGAAGTGGATATCTACTCTTAATAGTTACCTTGTTAAGAATTCGGTAATCTATACATAACCTCAAAGTGCCATCTTTCTTCTTTACGAAGATCACATGTGCTCCCCATGGCAACACATTGGGGCGTATGAACCCTTTGTCTAAAAGTTCCTACAACTGATTTTTCAACTCATACATCTCTATAGTTGTCATTCTGTATGGAGCCTTAGATTGAGGTTCGGTTCCTGGTAACACATCTATAGAGAAGTCAAATTCTCTCTTAGGAGGCAATTTAGGTAGTTCCTCTGGAAACACATCCTAGAACTCTTGCAAGATAGGATAGTCATTAAGACTAGAAGGAGTATCTAAGTCTTTTTCATAAGCTACATAGATTGTACACCCCTTCTTCTAGGCTTTCTTCATTTGCATTGTGGATATTAGCCTTAGTTTCAAAGGTTTCTAAATACCCTTAATAATTGTAGGCATACCTGAATCATCTAAGCATTTAATTGACTTGTCCTTACAATTCACAATGGCCCTGTGCTCAATTAGCCAATTTATGCCCAAAATAACATCATAAGATCCTAAAGGAGCGACAAATAGGTTAACTTGTGTTTGAAAATTTGGAAATTCCAAATTGCTGCATGCTAGACACTTCTCAACCCTACGTTGTGTCCTATTGTTGTATTCAACCATCCATGGTTCAGATAAATAACCAGCTCTAACAAATAACTTTCAAACAAACTTAGGATCTATAAAAAATTTAGTAGGTCTAGTATAAATTAAAACAAAAACATCATGTCCATAGAGCTTACCAACTATCTGAATAGGAGCTTCCTGAAAATCTGCTTAGCGATGATCTACCATTGCATGAATCTGGTGTTGTACCTGAGGAGCTTTACCCTCTCTTTGTGTCACATTTTGAGGGCAATATGTAGCATAATGATTGCCCCCATAATTAAAACACCCATTTCTCGGTCCTTGCCTATTTTCAGCTCTATTCCTCCAGTTGTTTCCATTCCTGTTATTCCCATTCCTGTTATTGTTTCTATTTTGATTTTGATTTTGAGGATTGTTATTATTTCTGCCTCCATTTCCTCTACCTTTACCTCTCAAGTTCCGCACTTGTTGACACCCATTGTTTCTTAATTTATCATTGTCATACTTCCTCTTGAATCGTTGTGAACCATTGTTTCTTTGAGTGACTCTAATTGTAGGTACCCTTTTTAGTTTCTCCTCCTACATCAGTGCCTTCGCATAAGCGAACTCCATAGTTTTAGTTTCATGCAATTCTACCTCAGATCCAATTTCTGGATGTAAACCCAAAATGAACTTACGTGTCTGGAAACGTTCATCCTGCAAATGTTGAGGAACATATTTCACCAAATTCCTAAACTTCTCATGGTAATCAGAAACTGATAAAACCCCCTGAATCAGATTTTCAAACTCAGACACTTTCCTATCATAATATAGTTGTGGCAACCATCGTTTCCTCAAGCAGACAAGGAAATCATCCCAAGATATCCATCTGGCTCATAATTTCTTTTTGGCCATTTCATTATTCCACCAAGTAGCTACTTCTCTAATCAGCTGGAAAGCTCCCCATAATGCCCTTGACTATCCTGAAAGATTCTGAACATGGAAATACTTTTCCAAGGATATAATCCATGCCTCAATAGCATCCCCTATAGTCTTTCCATCAAAGGTAGGTGGTGTGACCTTTTTAAGGTCCTTGCTCAATTCCTCAGCAATCTGGTCATTGTTCAGATTTCCATCATTTGCCCCTATAACGACATCTCTCTTACAACATTCCTCATTCATCCTATCCTCTTATTCTTTTTGAAGAGCCTCCAGCCTCTATTCTTCTACATGTTTCCTTCGAGTTTCATCATCCCGATTACCCTCATTCTGTCTGACCCTTAAGTCATTTTCAATGTCATTCATTCCATCATTTTGCTACTGCAAAATGTTCCTCTGTTCAGCTAGGAGGGCTACAATTTCATCAAGCCTTTGATTAGGAATATCATTTTGTTCATTACTGTTTCTGGCTTAGCCACTATTTTGGGTCTGCATGATGAAGGTCTATCCCTAGACCATGCACAAACACAACTTTAGCATAGAAGACCAAGGCCCTAGGGTTTAAACTTGGCTCTGATACCACGTGTAAAGTCTCCTATTGCCATCAAAGTGAAAAACATATCTCAAGAATAAAATGCTCAAGGTCGATAAATAAAATTCATGAATGTCATCAATATTACATAATTTGACCATAAATGTCAAAATACAATAATGATAAAAGGTGTTTAAAAATTACAACATTCGACCATATCATCAAAAAGTACAATCATATGAATAGTGTAAATACAACTTTATTACAAAATTTTGACCATCTATCGAAATTCAAACATATAAATCAATTATACAATAAAACAAGAATAAAATTCATTTCTCAAAGCATCATATAAACGGTAACAAGGCATCACACTAAAAATAATCCCTGTCTCCTAAGCTTCTAGACAGCACGTCCACCAGCAAATCTTGAGACAGGAGTGTGGCCCAGGCGCTTTTTCCCCCCAACCATGGAGTGATTAGCTCCCCCAGGGGCTTACCCTGATATGGAAGGGCACCGACCCTACTTGAGAAGACTAGAAACTTAGCACTGATGAGTTAGAAGAATATGAAGCAACTGTGATTCTATCTACTACAACATTCTTTAGTCTAAATAAAAATCCTAATCAGAGGGTGGCTGAGAGAGAAAATACATAGCTAACCAAGCATATTAAAAGTACCTATGTTGAAAACAAAACTTTGGCCAAAGTGTCTGTTAGGGCTTTTTCTTGCAAGACCAAACTTGAATAAATAGATGGGTTTGTATCTCAGTTCAGGCACTCAATTTTGACAAGAAAATAGTCCAATTGATGAGGATTGAAAGGAACCCTACTTCTTCTTTGAGCTCCACATCACTCAGGTGGGTATTGCCTTATCTGCACACACAAGACACCTTAAGATAAACAATAGGCCCACAAATAGATTATTGTGGAATAATCTTCAAACCACTTTAGGTAACTTGTACCCCAATGAAGCCAATTCACATGCAATAACCTTACTTGCATAGAATGAGTCTGAAGACTAGAAAGGACCTCCTACTACTACTACCAACATGAAAGGGAAAGGTATTTGATTTGAATGATTGATGTTGGGTTGAATGGACCCTTCAAATACCCTTAGTCTCTCATAGACTACTACCTTATCCAATGGGCAGCAGAGTCAAATACCTCACTGCAATAGAAAGCTATGAAATAAGAAGATAGTACATTAAAATACAGTGATGCCTTACATCAGCCATACACCATTGATCAGACCATACATTATCAAACCACTTGTGTACCCAAATGTGCTATCACCTATTCGAAGGACATTAACTCTCCCCTTAGAAGAGACCTATAAATAAGTAATACATTAACCAACATCCACTGGAAGAAAAACATGAGATACCCTTAATACCCCAGTTTATACACACATGAAAACTAGTCCTAGACCTAGCTACTTCCAGGAAAACAACTCCATTGTAGACACATAAGAAATGCATATAGAAAGATCACAACACCCTTGATGCCATAATCAATAAGTCTAAAACTTAAGATGGAGACAATCTGATAAGAGTAGAAACATATTGAATCTCAAACATAAGACAAACTATCACAATTTGTATTATATTCTCCAAACCTAGAGAGAAAAGAGGGAACCCTATATGTAGAGAAGAAGGCAATATATACCAGGTAGAACATTCATGGATCCAGCTCTCAGAAGAAAACTTGAACCCTTACAAAGTTAAAAATATAGCCATATATACCCCTGGTTATCTTGGAATCCTACACAAGTTAGGATGCAACAAGCTGTGGATAACCATGGTAAGGGCTAGGGTTTCCACCCACCAAAATAATTCAAAAGATTAGAATCAACTGCACTTTGGGGAAAACCAAACAACCTGCTAAATAACAGATCAAAATTTGATCTCCAATTTTGATAATTCTCAGAACAGTGTACAAAAGATCATAAATGCACCATGAAAACTAGTTTGTTCAACCACCCGCAACACACCTAAAGCCATTCATCACATTCCTTACATCGTACAAATCTCTACAATTGATCATGGAATACCCCGAACCACACTACAATAGCAAGCACCACCAAACAAATCAAATCCGGTCGTGAAAGAAATTAAAATCAGTCCTTTCTATCATTGGAAACCCTCAAAGAATTTGAATTTGAATTTAAATAGCTACATTCATGGTGCCTGCAACATATCAATGGTCAAAATTTGAATCTGAGCCAACTTTAAGTCCTGGCCGTTAGATCTTTCCTCTTCATGGTCTTTATGTCTTAACTCAACTACCACCCTCGGGTTAACTCCTAGCAACCATGCAACTAGGCATTTTATATTTGCAAAATGAAAACCTTAACCTGAGCTTAACCCAATGACCTGGTGACTAAAGCAAACATTCAACCTCGGTCCCATATTTAGTGAACTAGCGACAAAAGGTTAGTGCCTATTCGCCGAATGTTTCACCTTTCTGCCAATTCATCTAGCTATTACACGAATGCTTGTTCGCAGGATCACCAGTTGATTTACAATATCACCACTTTATTGTGTGAATGAGCGAGGCCTTTGAAAATTTTTCAGGCTGTTAAACACTTTTGTCTAGACTGCTAAGACCTTAGAACCCACCTAGGCCTGCTTTGTGCCACTTGTCGCTACTTCATTCGCTGCTGATGCTCAGTCATCTATGACACAGGACCCACCCACCTATATTCCTCATCATCCTCTAGATCAGCCAATCAGAAACTAACACCTTAGTGATGAATCATCATGCACTCCAACTATCCTCGGCTAACCCTTAACATTCTATCCATTTGGTGAACACACGACCAAAGAAATCATCGCCCATTTGCAAGAACTTTGAGAGCATGGCTAAATCATTTGGTGACCACGTGAACACTATTTTCCAAATAGCTAAGTCCTTAGACCCTTTTCTAAAACATCATGCAAACCAACGAACCAAGCAAACATTTGTTAGAACCACCAAAAGACTGATAAACTAATTGGGCCCGCATCAAGAAGATCAACGGCCATCTCAACTTCGCATAGACCATGAAGATTCTATCAGAACTTAAGACAATCGTTAGATCAAGAATCTTTCCCTACCCTGACAACCCTCTGACACCGGATGAGATCAATGGTTGTCGCATAATCTCAAGCCTCTGACAAAATTGATGAGAACTTACATCGTTCATCAATTCTCTAACAAGGTCAAGACCCGCTGACACGTCGGATACCTGGACCCACTGACACCCACCAAGTCACTGCTACATGGGCCAATCACAACCATCCATTTGTACTTACGTGTCACTTTGGACCCCCCGCTTATTGATCATAACACCTGGACAATCGGATGGACGATGCATGATCTGAAGGGCTCTTGAGATTCTATGTGCTTATACGCCAACCGTCGATCTGGAATCTACTTGAAAATGGGTCCCACTGATAGAATGTCCAACTCACTATTCTTGACCAATAAAGAACTACCATCTATGCTTACATGGTAGTCGACCCACTGATATGAAAGGCTGCGTCACAGAGAGAACGAACGGTTGTCTCATCTTCACAAGCCTCTGACACATCAGTTGTGCTTTAATGACAGTCGTCGGATCAAGATGTTGTCAGAGCCAGGCCCAAGAAACATATAATCCAAAGCATTAGAAAATATTAATGCAAGGACTTAGGGAAAAACTAAAGGCCGCTAGGGTAGAAACTTAGGAAAGATTAAAAGGGACCCCGACGGACATGAAAACCTAACCGTCGAACAACTTAAAGGACTTTAATTAGCACATGCAGATTAGGATTTTAAGTCACCCGAAAAAGTAACATGAAAATAGAATAAGGCCAGGGAATTTTAGGTTTTTCTTCTCATGTAACGGCTAGTAAATATGAATTTTGAACTAGGGTTTGACCCAGAGACCTAAAAACAACTGTAGAGAGTGGCAGAAAAATGCTAGAGCCATGAAAATTTTTCTATTTGCTAACAGTGGCTCTAGTTGGGGATGATGGGCAACTTGTGTCCATGCAAGAATTTAGCTCTCTGGGAAAAGTAGACCACCGACTAGAATAAGGGCACAAAGACCTCAAAAAATGTAGGAAACACACCAGGGAGAACATGAAGGGAAACTATATACAAAGTGTACACATTTTTTTTACAAAAGCTTGAAACCTCAAAACTTGAACCAATCTTTGTCCCTGTCAAAAATCTAGTTTTCATTTCTTTCTTCTTGAGGTAAACTGGATACCTTATTCCCATTTGTTTCACCAGGCATATCAATACTTTCAATCAGCCCTTTACAGCCCTTTAGGAAAAACAAAAAATTTATCTTCACCTTCATAGTGCATGTAAAAACTTGGAACACTTTTGTTATCCTGCTCACTATGAAAGTAAAACTCAGCATGCCAATGAATACTATCATCAAATTGAAAGTGTTCTTTCTCTACTGATTCATGTATGCCATCAATCTAAAATGCAAAAGTCACATACTTTATTTGATAAAAATCTATATTCATACCTCGACTTTGCGTATCCTCAGGTGTAGCTAGTTGGAGTTCAAATGAGTAATCAGGTTTATACTCACACATGTCATTATTATCAAATTCTGTAACATTTGAGACCTCCATGTGTTCTTCAAACAATGGGTTGATAATTCCATGTAATACTCCTTGTTGCACATTATAACAAAAAATGGGCTGATCATCATCATAGTCCTCATCATATAAAGTATTAGAAAACACTTTAAACTCACTACCAATTTCATCTCCATGGAGATTCTTAGCACACAAAGAAAAATCAAAACTATATGAAGATTCACAGTCAATATCACCTACTAAGCATATAGTGTCAATGATTATATCTTCTTCATTATCTTGTTTGAGAAAACCATCATAGCAAAACCATGGTTCACCCCTAAATTTTCTACTATATGCTATAGCCTCATTATCCAATGCAAGACCATTAGATAACCATTTACTCAAATCTTCATGTTCATCCTCACTGATATCATATTGAATTACCATTTCCTTATCTTCAAACTTTGAGGACAAATCATTCTCAATATCTTCATACACAAGCTGATTTGCACAATGTACAAATTGAGATGCACTATTACTTTCAGATTTAGAAAATGAAAACATACCTTCACTGATAAAGGAGTGTTCACTTCCATCATTACTTTCTTCCTCCCATGTTGCATCTGACTCATATGAAGACACCTCAACATCACTTCCTTCATCACTCTCACTTGAGTAACCACTTTCAACACTATGTTCCTCAGACTATGATTGATATATCTGTGAATCACATTCCTCATCTTGTGCAGCAACTTCAAACTCATCATTAGAGACATAATTTTAAGCCTCCTCATTTGTATGATATTGAGATATAGAAGCAGCGACCTCATGCCTAGGAGCACTAGCAAAATCATGCTTATAATCAAAATTATAAGAATTGACTGCAGTGGAAAATTTACAACTCAAAACACAATCACACTGCTCAATTCTACCAAGGTCTGGAATATATCTTACTGTTGTAGCATCCTGAAAACATGTCTCATCAGTAGCAAAAGACTCCACAACATTTATACACACATCTTGATTTGACATTTCAACTTGATTACAAATTATAGCAGGAGCGTTGATACACCGATTTGGAATTGTGGTATCAACACTACATTCTTCTCTTCTTTCATATTCATTATACCAGCACACACTCATGGCAAAATGACCTCTAGTCAATCCATATTTAAAATTGTTCTCAATGTCCATCACAGTTATAAATGTCTGATATAATGACATAGGTTCTTTATCCCTCAGCAAGTAGTTCATTTTCTTACCAAATGCATCAAAGTAGACATTCATACATACTTGATCATTGGGTCTATAATTTTCAAGGATTTCATTCAATACTTTTGCAAATCTGATATTGAAATGACGAACAAGTTCATCATTCTCAATATGAATCTTTAAAAACTTATCATAGGAATCAGATATGCTTACCATTTCTCCAAATTTTTCCATGAAGGTCCAATGCATCTCACTCTAAGATGAGATAGAACATGCTAGTAGAAAAGAGAACCAGTCTCTAGCATCACCTTCTAAATTTTGAACAAACAATTTCATCCATAGGTCTTCATGGCAAACATCAAAATCACACATTACATCAACAAAACATTGAACATGTTTCCTTGCTGACTGATACTGGTCCCTATTATACCTTGGTAAATATCTCTTGATTCCATCAGGGATCTTATTAGGGAAGCCAGGTATGCCATCATAAAAAAATGGCACATATCCTTTGACAAAAGAAACTTTGTGAACATTCATCACTAACTACAACTTTTGCACATCCACTTGAAAATCTTCAAGACTAATGATAGAAAATCTATACTTGAACCTAATCTTCTTTTGTCACTGAACCCCTCCTACATACTTCACACCTTATTCCTTTTCGTAGTACTTGATCACTTAATAAGGAAACATTTCTAAACATGAAAGCATGATACCTAGAAGTTCTGTAGCATAAAATATTTGTTGACCGAAAGGCAAGGGAAATCTAGAGCTCATCATGTAGCTCCATCAGATTCTTTGCAATGTAGAGTCACCACCTCCTTGAAGAGGAAAAAATAATTCACCTTTTGTGTCTTCTTCCGATCAACCAAGAACTTCACCAGGCCTCACTGTTTATCAAAAACTACACTGATCAAATAGAGAACCTCAGAGCTGCCACTCAATACTTATTGAGAAGATATTAGAAAATGCTTTATTTTTGTATCTGACTCTTTGATCATATAACCAGACTCTGGGATAGTTCAGAAAAGAAAGGAATTAGACATCTCAAACTTGTTGTCATTTATTATTTTCCCTAGTAGAGTCACCAATTTGTTGGGGCTTTTTCTTCTAGGACCAAACTTAAATTAATAAATGGGCTTGGATCTCAGGTCAAGCACTCAAGTTTGACAAGAAAATAGTCCAATTGATGAGGATTGAAAGGAACCCTCCTTCTTTGAGCTCCACATCACTCAAGAAGGTATTGCCTTATCTATACACTCAAGACACCTTAAGATAAACAATAGGCCTGCAGATAGATTATTGTGGAATAATCTTCAAACCCCTTCAGGTAACTTGTACCCCAATGAAGCCAATTCACATGCAATAGCCCTACATGCATAGAATGAGTCTAAAGACTAGAAAGGACCTCCTACTACTACTACCAACATGAAAGGGAAAGGTATTTGATTTGAATGATTGATGTTGGGTTGAATGGACCCCTAAAATACCCTTAGTCTCTCATAAACCAGTGCCTTATCCAATGGGCAGTAGAGTCAAATACCTCACTGCAATAAAAACCTCTGAAACAAGAAGACAATAAATTCAAATATGGTGATGCCTTACATCATCCATTCACCATTGATCAGACCATACATTATCAAACCACTTGTGTACCCAAATGTGCTATCACCTATTCAAAGGATATTAACTCTCCCCTTAGAAGAGACCTATAAACAAGTAGTACATTAACCAATACCCATTGGAAGACAAACATGAGATACCCTTGATACCCCAATTCATACACACTTGAAAACCAATCCTAGACCTAGTTGCTTCTGCGAAAACAACTCCATTGCAGACACATAGGAAATGCATATAGAAAGATCACAGCACCCTTGATGCCATAATCAATAAGTCTAAAACTCAAGATGGAGACAATCTGATAACAATAGAAACATATAGAATCTCATACATAAGACAAACTATCACAATTTGTATTATATTCTCCAAAACTAGAGACGAAAGAGGGAACCCTATATGTAGAGAAGAAGGCAATATGTACCAGGAAGAACATTCACGGAACTGGCTCTTAGAAGAAAACTCGAACCCTTACAAAGTCAAAAATACAGCCATATATACCCCTGGTTATCTTGGAATCCTACACAAGTTAGGATGCAACAAGCTATAGATAACCATGGTAAGGGCTAGGGTTTCCACCCACCAAAACAATTCAAAAGATCATAATCAACTGCACTTTGGGGAAAACCAAGCAACTTCGTGAATAACAGATCAAAATTTGATCTCCTATTATGATAATTCTCAGAATAGTGTACAGAAGATCATAAATCCACCATGAAAACTAGTCTGTTCAACCACCTACAACACACATCGAGCCATTCATCACATTCCTTACATGGTACAAATCTCTGCAATTGATCATGGAATACCTTGGACCACACTACAACATCAAGCGCCACCAAACAAATCAAATCCGGCCGTGAAAGAAATTAAAATCAGTCCTTTCTGTCGCTAGAAACCCTCAAAGAATGTGAATTTGAATTTAAACGGCTACATTCATGGCACCTACAACATATCAATGGTCAAAATTTGAATCTGAGCCAACTTTAAGTCTTGGCTGTTAGATGTTTCCTCTTCATGGTCTTTATGTCTTAACTTAACTGCCACCCTCGGGTTAACTCCTAATGACCATGTGACTAGGCATTTCCTATTTGTGAAATGAAAACCTTAACCTGAGCTTAACCTAGCGACCTGGTGACTAAAGGAAACATTCAACCTTGGTCCCATATTTAGGGAACCGAAGACAAAAGGTTAGTGCCTATTCGCTAAATGTTTCACCTTTTGGCCAATTCATCTAGCTATTACACGAACGCTTGTTCATGGGATTGCCAGTCGATTTAGAATATCACCACTTTATTGTGCGAATGAGCGAGGCCTTTGAAAATTTTTCAGGCTACTAAACACTTTTGTCTGGACTGCTAAGACCTTAGACCCCACCTGGGCCCGCTTTGTACCACTTGTCGCTACCTCATTCGCTGCTCATGCTTGGTCATCTCTGACACAGGACCCACCTACCTATATTCCTCATCATGCTCCAGCACAGCCAATCAAAAATTGACACCTCAGTGATGAATCATCATGTGGTCCCACTATCCTCGGCTAACCCTTAACATTCTATCCATTTGGCAAACACGCGACCAAAGAAACCCTTACCCATTCCTGACAACTTTGAGAGCACCACTAAATCATTTGGCGACCACGCAAACACTGTTTGCCAAATCACTAAGTCCTTACACCCTTCACTAAAACATCATGGGAGCCAGTGAACCAAGCAAACATTTGTCAAAACCACCAAAAGATTGATAAACTAATTGGGCCCACATCAAGAAGATCGACAGTCGTCTCAACTTTGCATAGACCATGAAGATTCTATCAGAACTTAAGACAACTATTAGATCAAGAATCTTTCGCTGCCCTGACAACCCTCTGACACCAGATGAGATCAACGGTTGTCGCATAATCTCAAGCCTTTGACAAAATCGATGAGAACTTATGCCATTTGTCGATTCTCTGACAAGGTCAGGACCCACTAACATGCCGGATACCAGGACCCACTAACACCCACCAAGTCACTGCTACATGGGCCAATGACAACTTGTCATTTGTACTTACATGTCACTTTGGACCCACCGCTTACTGATCATAACACCTGGACAATCAGATGGACAGCGCACGATCTAAAGGGCTCTTGAGATTCTATGCGCTTATACGCCAACCGTCGATCTAGAATCTACTTGAAAATGGGTCCCACTGACAAAATGTCCAACTCACTGTTCCTAACCAATAAAGAATTTCCATTTGTGCTTACATGGCAATGGACCCACTGATATGAAAGGCTACGTCACAGAGAGAAGGAATGGTTGTCGCAACTTCACAAGCCTCTTACACATCGTCGGGCCTAGGAAACACATAAGCCAAAGCATTAGAAAATATTAGCGCAAAGAGCTAGGGAAAAATTAGAGGCCGCCAAGGTAGAAACTTAGGAAAAATTAAAAGGGACCCCGCCAGACACAAAAACCTAATCGTCGAACAACTTAAAGGACTTTAATTAGTACATGCAGATTAGGATTTTAAGTCGCCCAAAAAAGTAACATGAAAATAGAATAAGGCCAGGGCATTTTAGGTTTTTCTTCTCATGTAACGGTTAGTAAATATGAATTTTGAACTAGGGTTTGAGCCAGAGACCTAAAAACAACTGTAGAGATCGGCAGAAAAATGCTAGAGCCATGAAATTTTTTCTAGGTGCTAATAGTGTCTTTTTCCAATTTAGATTTATTGATAGGTGATTAATACTAAATTACTCTTCTCCGTCTATTCCACATTACGCCGATATTCTTAAACAAAGAAGATAATAATCTGTAATACAAAAATAAATTACCACCCTCCTTAAAACAAATTCTGGTTTAAAAAAAAATCTTCTTCATATAGTACTCTTAACTGAAAGAACATAAAGAATGATTAATATATAGTATGTTGAAAAGTAAACAATGAAAAACTACAAATAAGAACTGCAATGTTTCTACAAATGGTTTCAAAATATTTACTACATTTCCAAGTTCCTAATAAGGTTTTAATGGTCTTCAATCGAATTTAGATTAAAATAATATAGGGAACTAAGATTTGATAGGCTGTCCTTTATAAAAGAGCATACATTCACAGATTTTCATACAGTTAGATAATTACTTTCATGCAAGGAATTACAGTTCATTCTCAAGCTAAGGTGATTCTTTACAAATAGAGTTGAAATTAAAATGTAAGCATGGACTTTAATTCAATTTGTTCGTGATCTGATTTACTCTTAAATAAACAAATTAAAACGAATTTTCAGGGAGAGATTTATTTCATATGGGCAAATAAAATGAATGTATGGGCAAATAAAATTAATCTATAGGCAGAGATTTAAAATGAATTCTAAAACAAATAAAATGAATCTACAGGCAAATAAAATAAATCTACATTTAAAATGAATTCTGTAGCAAATAAAATGAATCTACAGGCAAATAAAATAAATCTACATTTAAAATGAATTCTACAGCAAATAAACTGAGTCGACAGGCAAATAAAATAAATCTACATTTAAAATGAATTCTACAGCAAATAAAATGAGTCTACAGGCAGAGATTTAAAATGAATTCTACAGCAAATAAAATGAATCTGCAGGCAGAGATTTAAAATGAATCATACAACAAATAAAATGAATCTACATTTAAAATGAATTCTACAGCAAATAAAATGAGTCTACAGGCAGAGATTTAAAATGAATTCTACAGCAAATAAAATGAATCTACAGGCAGAGATTTAAAATGAATCATACAACAAATAGAGATTTAAAATGAATTCTACAGGCAGAGCAAGGATAAGGATATTTCCAAACAAACTCCTCAATCATAAAATCAGACTTCTGTTTTTACACAAACTGATTTAAGAATCAAACAGAGATTCAATTTCAGAATCATCCACTTTTAAAAACATAGAATCATAAGATAAATACCAGTAAACTGAGCACAAAATAGATTGGACTTCCCCTGTTTCTTTATACCACCCAACTCTTCTCTGAAATATGTAACTCCTTCACAAACTATGTAGTCTCCTTCTTAATACTACACCACCTCCCTAATTATTACGCATCCAATCTCCAAATTTCCCAACTCCCTCTTTGCTACGCAATCCCCCTTTTCAATTCCCTTCAACAATTATGCTCTCCTCTTCTTAAATTTTTTTTTTCTTCAGCAAATACGCCCCTTCATTTATGCAATCTCTCACCTTTTTAAGTATTACACACTCTCCTCCCCCAATTAATACGCTCTTCATCTGTATATATTTACGCATTCCCTGCCTTAAAGCTTGAAATCTCCCTATTTAAATTGCAGTTCTTCCACACAAATCTGAACTTCTCTTTATTTACGACAGCCAACTGCAGTCATCTACAAGTTTTTAAAGAGTATCCTCTCCCGATCATGCCAGCATGATAAGGATGAACTAAAAGGTTTTAAAAAAAATTCACAGAAACATTCAACTCTCTCTCTCTATCCATTTAAACTGAAAGTAGTTATAAATCCCCCTAAATTCTTTCCTACAAACTATGGTTAGTAACATAAACTCAACTAGATTCTAAAAATAGTCAACCACTCTCAAACTAGTATAAAATATATGCAATATAATTAAATATAAGAGATAATTTCAAATTGCATTGAATCACTATAATTTATAAA
Source organism: Chamaecyparis obtusa (assembly GCA_027943335.1). NCBI lineage: Eukaryota > Viridiplantae > Streptophyta > Pinopsida > Cupressales > Cupressaceae > Chamaecyparis > Chamaecyparis obtusa. The sequence continues at coordinate 164,455 of BSBK01004415.1, forward strand.
GATTAATAAATTAAAAATTAGTCATACCATTTTTTTGAAAAGATCAAATGTTATCTAAACTTCATTTATAACGCTTATAAATGTGAATGAGCAAGATATTTATTTATTTTTTTACATTTTTCATCCATAATTTGTTTCTGAAAACTTAATAAAAATCTAAGTGGTGTGTGATTTAGTCAAAAAATTCCGAACTCATCCAAACTGAGGAGCTAGGCTCCCCTACCTCGACCACACCCTCGGCCTCAGATCCTGTCAACAGACCAACACTCAAATTTTGATCAGTACGTTAGTTCCCAAAAATCTATAACCAAATCAATTTGAAAAAGCTTTCATTGTAAGCATATTTAAATAATTAAAAATTGATATGCTTAATCAACATATAAAACACATCATTTCTCATTAATCATTTTCAACTTCCAATTAAACAACCAACAATTTAACCTTTAATAATTATAGCAAGCATTTAGCATTTAAATTTATTCATCTAAGGTCGCCGAAACTCAAGAGAGAGTTTCAAAACTTCACAATGGCTGAGAGACCAATGCAAGTGCAATTGAGGAGTTTTTGTATGGGTGACATGGATGATTTCTAGGAATGGGCAAGCGATGAATAAGTCACACGCTTTATGGCTTGGGAGCCCTTCAAGTCTAAGCAACAGGCTAAAGAGTATGTTGCAAACGTGGTGATTCCTCACCCTTGGTTTAAGGCCATCTGCATCCAAGGAAACAATAAGGCCATTGGCCACATTATTCCGAAGCAAGGCAGTGGAATGAATAGTTGCAGGGCTGAGATGGCGTATGGCATCTCCAGGAAGTACTGGAAAATGGGTGTTGCCACTCAAGCTGTCATCACTGCACTCAAAATTGCATTGAAGGAGTCGAAAGGAATAACAAGGATTGAAGCTCAGGTTCTCCCAGAGAATGTGGCATCCGCAAGAGTGCTGGAGAAGGTAGGGTTTATTCAGGAGGGAATGCTACGTAACTATGTGTATCTTAAGGGAAGCCTCAGGGACTGTTTTCTCTTTAGCTTTGTCCTCGCCTCGGCTACCAACTAATATCTTATTCAGATCATTATAACCTAATGTAAGCTTACTGTGTGTCCGTTATGTCCAATAGACTAGTAAGTGTTGTAGCATAATAAAGTATTGTAATAAGGGGAGATAAATTATTGTAGTGTAGGGTTTGGTTTTAATTAGAAGGAATTCTTCAGCTTTGGTACTATGTCTCTATCATGTACGCTCTTATCACGCTTATTAGGTTCAATGGACTCTTCAGTGTTGTAGCGAAATAAATTACGGTAATTTAGATTGTGGTATTATGTTGGATGAAGTTTATCATTCAAATGTCTTGTATACTGTATGCCAACATTACCCCGATGAGTTCATAATGGATTTGAAGTCTATCAGTTGCAGTTGAAGATGACAGTCTCTCAGGATAAAGAAAACTCCAAGTGATGTGGGAGATGACTGACCAGAAAATATTGGAATTTATTTAAAAATGAATCTGTATTTTGTGTCTACGTTTTTATCAAATCTCAAGGAATACCTTCGTTTACTAGTGCTTGAATTGAATACGGTGCCTATAACTCATCTAATCAAAATAATTAACTCTATCTCTAGCAAGATGTCAAACCTCCTATATGGAATTATACAATGTTCTAGTATATTAATCTAGTTGTTAAATATGGGAGCTTCTATGAATATTCTTTAAATAATATGTTAATTCTATATGGCATATATCAGGGTCTAAAAGTAAAACTATTATAAAATAGTTTAAATGGATAAATATCTAGAGTAGTTATATTTACCAAGGATGTTAGAAATGGTCACGCACCTTGGTGAGCCCCTACTGAAGTTGAGTACCTTATAAGGAGTGTTCCTAGATGAATACGATAACTAGTATCTAGGTTAATACCAAGTGGTATTTTACAATCCCTTTCTTTTATGACAATTGTCAAAATACATAGTTAAGAACATAAACAATGATTAGGTACATGTGTTTGATTTTAGGAACAATTTCACTATAGCAATTATGAAGTATACAAGTATGCATGATCCATAAATGGAATGTAAGATTGTTATTGGAACTTTAAGGAACCACATTAAGAACACTAATTCATATCATGAAGAATGGTCTAAAAGTTCTTGTTAAGCATAAAGAGAGTCATGAAAATTATTTTTGACTATTGTTTCTATACGGTTTAGAAAAGTACGTAGAAAAAATTAGTGGATAAGGGCTAAAAATGTACATTTAATAGGATAATTCATGATGATATAACCTAATGTAAGCTTACTATGTGTCTCTTATGTCCAATAGACTAGTAAGTGTTGTAGGATAATAATTTATTGTAATAAGGGGAGATAAATTATTGCAGTGTAGGGTTTGGTTTTAATTAGAATGAATTATTCAGCTTTGGCATTGTCTCAGCTTCTAGTTGAACACAACCATGGTTATTAGGTTTAATGGACTATTCAATGTTGTAGCGGAATAAATTATGGTAATGTACTTTGCGGTATTATGCTGAATGAAGTCTATTATTCAAATTTATTTCATATTGTATTCCAATATTAGCCCCAATAAGTTTGTAATGGATTTGAAGTCTATTAGTTGCAGTTGCAGATGACAATTTCTCATGATAAAGAAAACTCTAACTGATGTGGGCGATGACTAAACATAAAAGAATGGAATTTATTTTAAAATGAATCAGTACTTTTAATGTCTACATTTTTATTAAATCTCGAGGAATTCCTTCATTTACTAGTGCTTGAACTAAATATGGTGCCTATAACTCACCTAATCAACATAATTAATTATATCTCTAACAAGATGTCAAACTTGCTATGTAGAATTATACAATGTTCTAGTTTATTAATCTAGTTGTTAAATATGGGAGATTCAATTAATATTCTATGAATAATGTGTAATTGTATATGGCATATACAATGGTCTAAAAATAAAACTATTATAGAATAGTTTAAAAGGATAAATATCTACAATACTCAGATTTACCAAGGATGTTGGAAATGGTCACAACCCTCGGTGAGCCCCTACCAAAATTGAGTATCTTACAAGGAGTGCTCCTAAATGAATAAGATAACTAATACCTAGGTTGATTTTTAAATACAAATAAATTGTAGTCTATTAATAGAATATGGTACTATGCAATCCTTGTCATTGATGACAATTGTCAAAATGTATACAAATATACATGATGTATAGATGAAACATAAGATTATTATTTGAACTATAAGAACCACATAAGAACACCAATTCATATTATGAGTAATGGTCTATAAATTATTTTTATGGATAAAAAGAGTCATGAAACTATTTTTTTGACTAATTTTTTCTATAAAATTTAGAAGACTAAATAGGAAAAATTAATGGATAAGGATTGTAATGCTCTAAAAATGCATATTTATGAGCATAAATCATGATGATATAGATTATTTGAGGTTTTAGAGATAATGAACTCCATTGATCAATATATGAAACTTAAGATTATGATTTATCCTCTACATCAAGAATAAATTCAGAGAAGTGGGCTGCATGGTCTATAGATTCTTGTTCAATGATAATGATAGTTAATGAATATTTTTTAATAATTGATTCTATAATGTCTATAAAATTATATATGATGTGTTCTTTATGATCATATAAATGTCTAGTCCTAGATCCTAGATGATATATTAAGATTCTTTCAATATGCAAGGCTTAGAACTACCTAATAGATAGATTAATTCTAACATGTGATATAATTAGCTCAATACATTTGCATCTATATTGAAAAGTGTCTTGCTATTACTATCAAACGTAATCACTAAATATAATTAGGATCTTGTGATTTTGTTGACACAGCATCATGGTATGTAATGAGCAAGCAATTTGTATCAAAATTGATAATGTATTCTAATGAAGATGAGATGTTTATTGTCACTAAAAATATAATCGATCTAATATCTATAAAAAAAAATATTGAATGGGATTAAGAACTATAGTTAAGTCATTGAAGTTTCATGCATTAGTGAATAATATTTGCAAATAATATTGGCAAGTCGCTTCCTCAATGCATGTATTTTATTTCTACTCTAATGTACATAGCATGGTTCTCTATACCATTCAACATCATTAAGCATTAGATCAATATTTTTTTATGGAAATTAAGATATCATGAGATATTTATAATAGCTACAATATCCATGTCTCTTTTATCTTCATGCAGTGTAACTTCTCTTTGAACTCTTGAAGTCAGTAGATAATCATAGAATAATTCTTCATAAATTGTTCTATTACTTTGTATTAATTGAGTAGGCTTAACTGAAATTGTACATGTGCTCCTCTCTATAAAACTTAAATATATCCCTTATTTGTCCTTGGATGAAAGAGAAAAAATAGCTAGATACAATATGTCATTTCTCCTTTATCAAGAGCGCAAATTATATAATTTCTATGGCTAGAGGGGGAGGATGGTTATTATGTTGATCTAGGTAGTGCATTTCACATGTATACTCAGAACAACACAGGTCTCTATTTTTCTATGTATAATTTAACATAAGATATTTTTTATTCAAGAGATATTTTGTTCTTTCAATAACCGTCTCAAAAACTATTTTAAACATAGTAGACCCAAAGTTATATTATTCAAAATTATAACACGGTTGACATTTCCTTAGCCCTTGCTAAGATTAGCTCATTAAATTGCAAATTGAATAACCAGTTCAAGTGCAATTTACAAGTTTATTTCCATCATGAAAGTACCTAAAAAGTATTTAATATACATAATCTATATCCAAGAACTTAAGTACATTAAGTTTTCATTATAATCTACTATGTATAAGTGAAGTCAAGATGACCATAAACTAGCGTCTAGAATATCTATATCCAATAATTCTTTGGAGTGATCCACAAGCATCAATGTCCCTCTCAAAGTTGAAGTTAATAAGATGCATATCCTTGAAAGGATGATTTAGTGTAGTATGTTAAAACTAAATTTTACTTAGACAATCGATATTCTTCGTAAGATTAATAAATATACTTAACTAATGAAACATAAAATTCATGTAATTAAAAATATGATTAAAAAATGTTACCACTTATAAGAAACCAAAAAGAAACCAACTTTCATAACTTTTAAAAATAAAATTCAACGAATAGTAATATCACAATAAGGATGAACTTTAGACAAAATGTTATTATTTATCGACACATTAAAAATCCTCCTTAAAATAGATTTAAAACTAAAACATTCTCATACACACCATAAATCTGAAATTCCAAAGGTGGTGAAAATGTAAAGCACGGGAGTGTAACTTTAATCATTCTAAGAAGGAAAGGAAAACTGGATAGCGACATGATCACACGTTTTGGTGAGTTTTACTTGAGTTGAGACAGAACGTTCTAATCATGCACAAAAGAACCCAAAAATAATAACTTTTTTATGTTATTCAGCGATCTTACACAATAGGAGATTTATTAAGAAATAAAGCTTTAAACTTACGCATCCATAGCATCAGCAGAAAAGTAAAACTGCATATTTGCAAATAAATATGAAGAGTGCATATCGTTATCAACGAACTAAGAGAATATACCGACTGCACACATTTGCTTAGTGTGGTATGGGAAAATCCTGCGAGGGAATGATATAGCTCTTCATCCGAAATTCACTCACATTTTACCTTCCAACCATATAAAACATGGTCCATTAGATAACTGGGAATCAATAGAGAAATGCCTTCTTTATTGTAGATTACACTTCATACATTTTTGTATCATTTTCTTAGGGTGGTGAGGGAATTCGTAGCTTTCGGAAAATCCTGCCTAAAGCTATATCAATAGAATTTGCTTATTCTATTATGTTCAATGCACTATTTAGTGTTGTAGCATAATAGCTTATTGTGAACAGGATAATAAATTGTCTTGGTGTCTTATTTTTAACAAAGTCTACTACATGCTTATCATATCTATTTTGATAATGGACTAATCAATGTTGGAGGGCAATAAATTATTGCAAAAGAGATGGTAAATTATAAAAGAAGAGTTCTTGGTTTTATGTTGAAGAACATATGTTGTTGACATGTTTAAAATATTGTTTAGTAATAGATATAATAATTTTTAAACTAATTGGACATATTATATTTATATAGTCTATGGGAAATTGAAGCTTTTTCTTGACATTTGTTCATGGTGTCTCCCACTTGGTTAACACCATAGCATCAATTTTAAATTACTTACCCTAGTTCTCTATTATAATCAATTAATCCATTTAATCAACATAAAACAACAATAATTCTCCACCTAATTTGAGCCCAACTCTTTCAGTAGGTTTCAATATGCACCAATTAAATTTATTTCTCAATTGGAATTTATGTGAATAATCTTGATTCATACTTAGACTAGTGGATCCCCATTCCTTGCCTCATGATATGCTTATGGTTTTAAGCATGAAAATGTAAAAATGGACATACACATTTACTCCTCGCGTAGTGTGTGTGTGTGTGTGTGTGTGCACATGTGCATGTGTGTGCCCATGCGCGTGCGCGTGTGTGCATGTGTGTGTGCATGTTCTAAACTGGTACTGTATTTGGTTCCTTTTAAAAATCATAACCACTCGAATGAAAGATCTTAAGAACACATTTAGAAAAGTAGAAAGATTTCTCCTCAAACTAAGGATTATTGTTTGATGGTAACCACTCCACATTGTTAAATGTAAGAATGTGACTTATTTGATGTCTCACAAATTTGGCATATGGAAATTGGTTGTGGATGGTATATGGAACCATATATAACACCAATGAATCAAGAAAAAAAGAGGGCACGAAAAAAAACTATTAAAGAAATCAATGCAATTCTAACTCATCTAAACAAATCATAATCTGTCAAAGTTGTGCATTTTCATTAATCAAAAGAGACGTGGGGTGATATTTAAAGAAATTATAATAGATATGGAAAGATGAAAAAGGAAAAAAGGAAAAAAATAATAGGAGACAATTTGAAAGTTTGGAGATAAAGCAAGAGGAAAATACTACTACCTATTTTGATCATGTGGATGAATTCATAAATAGTGTCGATGGTCTTGGTGAAAATATTAAAGAGATGCTCCCAAGCCAAGATAATGAGTAAAACAACTTCCATAGAAAGAGAGAAAAGAAATATTCTTGCCATATTTCTCGATAGAAGATTTAGTTTCTAAAGTGTATCAGAAATATGTTGATGTTAAATGAAGTTGTGACTGCATAAGTTTTAGAAGAGAAAGGACACACTGTCAAGAAGTTATGTCATCTGAAACAGAAAATTGTGTAAATCTAGATGTTATTCCTAGATCTTCTTTTCCTTTATTTGGTTTTGAAGAAGATGAAAATAATCTTGCAATGATTAAGCATGAAATTCGGGCAAAGGAAATTGAGTTCCTGAAAATGGAAGTAGGGAGAAGGAAAGATGAATCAGTGTGTCTGTTTTATGAAAGGTTTGTTGTAGCATTCAATCAACTTCAGGTCGATGATGTATTTCAGGAACTTTATCGTATTGATTTGTTTCTAGAACTGTGTTCCTAAATCTATTCATTGTGATGTGAGAACAAAAGTGAAGTATATTGTGTGGGTAGAAGGATCTCAGTTTGGAAATGAATGTGAAAGTATTGCAGTCAAAGCTAAGAACAAGTGTGATCCTCAATCTGAAAAGGAAATTTATGAGGACAAATTTATTTCTCCTATTGCATTCAAAAGTGAAGTATCTCAGTTTTCAGATGTACCTGATGAATGCAATGATGATGCTGATGATGAATGTCAGAGTGATAGGGGTGAATCGGTTGATGATGACTTCTATGACTTTAAAAAGGATAATGATTCTTAGTCTGGAAATGAATGCAGTTTAGAATATGATTACTCGAATGAAGATGGTGTAAGTAAATATAGTAGTTCTCTCATTGATAAATGTGCTGATGTATTGGATTCAAATTTAAGTGATTTAGATTCAGATTTATCTTTTGCTGAGAGTATCTGTGACAGTGAGTCTGAATATGAGTATAATGATATCTCAAATCCTTTGTTTAATGAGAAGATTGATTGTGATCAGCCAGTAATATATAAAAACTTCTATGATTCACATTTTCATTTGGTTTCTAACCCACTGTTTGAAGAGTTTATTGAAGATCGAGTCCATGTTCAACCTGATATAGTACATTCATTTGATAATGAATTTGGATATGAATGTGAATCTCGGGTCTCATCTCAACCGGATGAGAAAGAGGTAATATACAAGGAGCCTCCTAATTGTTTTTTGTCTTTGCATGGGTGTGAATATGAGATTTTTTCTTTCGATTTGCAAGAAGATGCTGAAGATAATGGTAAATCTAAGGGTTGCAATCAGCAAGTTTGTGTGCTCCCATTTTGTGAAAATCAGTCCCATATTAGTTTGTCAGATGTGGTGGATAGTATTTATTTTTCTTTTGTGCAAACTAATGACATCAGTGAATGTGACCAGCACATTTATGAGAATGATCAGTATATCCAGATTGAGTTTGATTCTCAGGCTTTGGATGGATATGAATATATGGATTATATGTTGCATAATGTGCTTGTGGAGAATATTCATCTTTTCAGCCATACAGATGCCATTGACAGTTTTAGTTTATTTTGAAAGCATGGTGGAAATGGAAATCATGTATTTGACCAAGGTAAGCATTGATTTCTGTAAGAAGTTTGTGTATATTTGTATAGTTTCTTTTTTTTCAGCAGTAGTGTAGTTTCTTTCAATAAAGGAGCCTCAGAACCGATTAATGGATTGGAGGAATAAGAAGATGAAGTTGTTTTTGGAGGGATAAGAAGAGAAGCTATTTTTTGGGGTGGTCTGCTCTTCCAGGAGATTCTGATATTCTTGTGCTGATCTTACACTCAACCATCCCCAGATAGAGCCACTGTTAGTCCATTTTCTAGTCAATGCAAAATCCTATGATAATGGTCTCTTCCTTGCTAATTTTGAAGATGTCCCACCCTGCTGCAAGCTTGTTTTAATGTGGGAAGAAAATCCATAATGTTTCATGGTTTTTACTCTTAGCCCTGTTCTCTTTAATGTATCATCGTGCTCTAGTTCAGATCAAATTCCTAAATCATAAAACCCAAGGAGATATTCAAGTTTTAAGGTCTGCAGGGAATAATCTCAAAATTTGCCTAACTGTGGAAAACCCACAATGTTTATGGCTTCCCATGATGTTTTCGTTCTCCCTGCTACTTTTGGTCTGCATGAAAACCCTCAATGTTTTCGCATCCTTTGTTTACCTTTGTGTCAATGTCGAAAACCATGGATTTTTTTGATCTTTCACCGAAAACCCTATGTGTTTCCGATCTCGCACTTTTTCCTCTTTATCAGCGTTTCCTATCTGCGCAGCTGTGACCTATTGGTGGGCCCCATATTTTGACCAAAAATGCATAGGAGGTTTTAAAAATAGTCAAACTATATATCCCACATTCATCTAGAATGGGGAGAATTTGATAGATATAACCAAATCCACGGCCAATGAAAGTAAGTTGAAGCAGCAGAGGCTCTGCCCATACGACCTCCTGCCACTCACCTCGGTTTCCATACCCATGCCCAGGAAAGAAATTTTGTGACAGAGAGAAGGTCAAAGATGGCCACATGTCAAGTGGTCACATGATCGCAAGGGCCAACTTCAGCCTTTGCGAACATTCGACAGGCTGACACGTGGCAGCCCAATGCGGTAGCGGATGAGTCAGTGTTGAGGTGGCACAGGTGGCGATGACTGGTCAAAGATGGCCACGTGTCAAGTGGTCGCATGATCGCAAGGGCCAACTTTAGCCCTTGCGAACATGCGACAGGCTGACACATGGTAGCCCAGTGTGGTAGCGACGATTGTATGGAAGGTGTCTCACATGTTCGCATGGGCCATTTCTAGCCCATGAGATCATGCGACAAGGTGACACATGTCACGCAGTCATGAATTCACCGGATGAAACAGACGGTTAGTCAAACATTCCATGAATTGGAGGTAGAAGTTAGTCGCATGTTTGCGTAATGTCTGGTGGTTAAAGGCTAGAATTCTATGATTCAGAGATGACCGTGTTCACACATTCGCCAACTGCTTGGTAGTTTAGGCAAAACATTCTAGTTTTCAGGTACCTTGTCGCATGATCTCATGGGCCATTTTTGGCCCATGCGACAAGGCGACACATGGCAATTGGCGATGTGGTGGTGGTTAGATGGTGACAAATGGCAAGTCATTTAGGTGGACTTTTCTGAGCGAATAGGAATGCAACACGAGTCAAAGATGGTGATTGAGCACTCAGGTGGAGCTGAGGTGGCACAGGGTGGCAGGCCGACCAATCCAGGCCTGCCACGTGGCATGTGGGTCTTGGCAGGGGCATTCAAAATAATATTTTATTCTTTTCTTCTATGCATTTAGAATTCAAAAAATCAAAGTTATAAATGATAAAATTGTATAGTTCTAAATATATGATAAAATTCAAATATCAAAATCGTAGAGCATGAAATATTGAAATTAATGGCTTGGGGCTTTGTTTTTCTCCCAAATACCAAGTATCATATACCATTGGAAAGGTCTCGATGCAAGAATTCTGATTTTGGAGTCAAATTTTGTACAAGTGGCCATTTGCTCACGATATTTGTAGTTGAACAAAATAGGGGGCTGGGAAGATATTTTGAAAATATCTATTTCGTTCAATCTGGTGATTCACAGTTTGTTTGAAGAGATGACAAGTGCTTTCCAGAGTTGATAGCAGGTTCCATTTCCAATTTGAAGGTAGATGATTCATCCTATGAGCAGATGAGAGAAAGACAAGTGTCACTTTGTAATGATTTCAGAGTTTCTTCCTTCTCCTTCTTATTCTGCAATTCTTTGAGGGTAGAGAGTTCCAATTTTGGAAGAACTCTAGTCTAGGTTCTAGATTGTGGGTAAACATCCATTGAATGGTTCCAGGTCTATGGTGATTCCAGTAGCGGGTTCTCCAAGAGGAGGCTCCAAATAGAAGTTCAATTTTGGTTCATGATTGTCTAAGTGTAATCATTTTCGTTCTTCATTTTATGTCATAGATTTAATACAAGTATTTGTAAATTTGAGGGCAAATTGAAGTACATGTAAGGCATGTATGGTTTTCAGAGAATTGTCTTTATTGTATGGAGTTTCAATTTCAGTATGAATTTAGTGTTCAAGGGATATTGAGTTTGTCTTCTCCAAGGGAGAATGTATCTGTTTGTATCTGGATATCCTTCAAGGAAGGATTGTAAAATCCTTAAATGCGGATTGGAAATTAATCAGTGCTATGAATTTGTATGATTCTTCATATTGAGTGATGGAAATGTGTTAATGTAAGGCATTAATGCAGGAATATCAATCAATGAAACATGGTTTGCAATTTGGGTTTATATCTATTAGTTTTGACTCCATGCCCAGATTGAAGGTACTGATCTTTACCATTAGAAGTCATTTGCCAAACAAGCATCAATTTAATCAATCAAATTTCCCTTTCTGTTGATGAGCTTGAAAGAGGTTTGTAGCATGTGGGTAGGCTTCCCATATAAGAGATTCATCTCAGTTATCAATCCTGTTGTAGGACATATTTATTCTATTTAATCCATTAGTGAATCTGCTTATTAGGTGTTTGTATTAGTTTGTATCAGTTTGCATAAGCAGAGAAGTAAGGTACACCCACCTTGGTTTATGGAGCCCAAAGTGAAGAAGGATTCCATCCTTGTCAATTAGCATTTTTCTTGCCAAGAAAAGAGCATCAAAAGGGAGAGATCAGGTTATGGTCTAGTTATTTACCCATGCAAGAAAAATAACTAACAAAATGGTGACTCTACTAGGGAAGCAATAAGTGACAGCAAGTTGAAGATGTTCAATTCGTTGCTTTGTTAAATCATCCCAAGGTCTGGTCTAGTTTGGATATAGAGTCTATTCATTTCAAATTGTTATATGTCCTCTGAAAAGAGGTGGCAACTCTGAATCTTTGTTTGATCAATGTGTTATAAAGAGATTGTAATGTATTTTTATCCTGACAAATAGTGCATCTTGTGAAGTGTTTTGTGTTTGCTAATAAAGATGGTTAAGATTTGAGATAGAAGGTTCTCAGTTGAATCCAGATTTTTCCTCTGAAAAGAGGTGGCAGCTAAACAAAGTTTTGGAAGGTGATTTGAAGGAAACTTTAAATCAAAATTTTACAAGCAGCAACACTTCTAGGTAATGCTTTGTCAAGGTATAAAATAGTTCCTAAATAAGTGAATCAGTCACTAAGAAAAGGGAAATTTAATTTGAAAATTCCTGCCATATTTCTGGATAGAAGATTTAGTTTCTAAAGAGTATCAGAAATATGTTGATGTTAAATGAAGTTGTGACTGCATAAGTTTTAGAAGAGAAAGGACACATTGTCAAGAAGTTATGTCATCTAAAACAACAAATTGTGTAAATCTAGATGTTATTCCTAGATCTTCTTTTCCTTTGTTTGGTTTTGAAGAAGATGAAAATAATCTTGCAATGATTAAGCATGAAATTTGAGTAAAGGAAATTGAGTTCCTAAAAATGGAAGTAGGGAGAAGGAAAGATGAATCAGTGTGTCTATTTTATGAAAGGTTTGTTGCAGCATTCAATCAGCTTCAGGTTGATGATGTCTTTCAGGAGCTTTATCGTGTTGATTTGTTTCTAGAACTGTGTGTTCCTAAATCTATTCACTGGGATGTGAGAACAAAAGCAAAGTATATTGTGTGGGTAGAAGGATCTCAGTTTGAAAATGAATGTGAAAGTATTGCGGTCAAACTGAGAACAAGTGTGATCCTCAATCTGAAAAGGAAATTTATGAGGACAAATTTATTTCTCCTATTGCATTCAAAAGTGAAGTATCTCAGTTTTCAGATGTACTTGATGAATGCAATGATGATGCTGATGATGAATGTCAGAGTGATAGGGGTGAATCGGTTGATGGTGACTTCTATGACTCTGAAAAGGATAATGATTCTCAGTCTGGAAATGAATGTAGTTTAGAATATGATTACTCAAATGAAGATGGTGTAAGTTAATATAGTCATTCTCTCATTAATAAATGTGTTGATGTATTGGATTCAGATTTAAGTGATTTAGATTCAGATTTATCTTTTGCTGAGAGTATCCATGACAGTGAGTCTGAATATGAGTATAATGATATCTCAAATCCTTTGTTTAATGAGAAGATTGATTGTGATCAGCTGACAATATATACAAACTTCTATGATTCACATTTTCATTTGGTTTCTAACCTGTTGTTTGAAGATTTTATTGAAGATCCAGTCCATGTTGAACCTGATATAGTACATTCATCTGATAATGAATTTGGATATGATTGTGAATCTCGGGTCTCATCTCAGCCGAATGAGAAAGAGGTAATATACGAGGAGCCTTCTGATTGTTTGTTGTCTTTGCATGGGTTTGAATATGAGATTTTTTCTTTCAATTTTCATGAGGATGCTGAAGATAATGGTAAATCTAAGGGTTGCAATCAGCAAGTTTGTGTGCTCCCATTTTGTGAAAATCAGTACCATATGAGTTTGTCAGATGTGGTGGATAGTATTTATTTTTCTTTTGTGCAAACTAATCATATCAGTGAATGTGACCAGCACATTTATGAGAATGATCAATATATCCAGATTGAGTTTGATTCTCAAGCTTTGGATGGATATGAATATATGGATTATATGTTGCATAATGTGCTTGTGGAGAATATTCATGTTTTCAGCCATGCAGATGAAAGTGACATTTTCTATTTATTTTCAAAGCATGGTGGAAATGAAAATCATGTATTTGACTGGGGTAAGCATTGATTTTCTGTAAGAAGTTTGCGTATATTTGTATAGTTGCTTTTTTTTCAACAGTAGTGTAGTTTGTTTCAATAAAGGAAACCCAGAACCGATTAATGGATTTGAGGAATAAGAAGATGAAGTTATTTTTGGAGGGATAAGAAGAGAAGCTATTTTTGGGGTGGTCTGCTCTTCCAGGAGATTCTGATATTCTTGTGCTAATCTTACACTCAACCATCCCCAGATAGAGCCACTGTTAGTCCATTTTCTAGTCAATGCAAAATCCTATGATAACGGTCTCTTCCCTACTAATTTTGAAGTTGTCTCGCCCTGTTGCAAGCTTGTTTTAATGTGCGAAGAAAATCCATAATGTTTCATGGTTTGTGCTCTTTTCCCCATGCTCTTTAATGTATGACCTTGCTCTAGTTCAGATCGCATCTCCTAAATCATAAAACCCAAGGAGATATTCAAGTTTTAAGGTCTAAAGGGAATAATCTCAGAATTTGCCTAAGTGTCGAAAACCCACAATGTTTATGGCTTTCCATGGTGTCTTTGGTGTCCCTGCTACTTTTGGTCTGCATGAAAACCCTCAATGTTTTCGCATCCTTTGTTTACCTTTGTGTCAATGTCGAAAACCCTGGATGTTTTCGATCTTTCACCGAAAACCCTGTGTATTTTCAACCTCGCACTTTTTCCTCTTTATCAGTGTTTCCTATCTGTGCAGCTGTGACCTATTGCTAGGCCCCATATTTTGACCAAAAATGTACAGGAGGTTTTAAAAATAGTCAAACTATATATCCCGCATTCATCTGGAATGGGGAGAATTTGATAGATATAACCAAATCCATGCACAATGAAAGTAAGTTGAAGCAGCGAAGGCTCTGCCGATGCGACCTCCTACCACTCCCCTTCATTTCCATGGCCATGCCTAGGAAATAAATTTTGCGACAAAGAGAAGGTCAAAGATGGCCATGTGTCAAGTGGTCGCATGATCACAAGGGCCAACTTCAGCCTTTGCGAACATGCGACAGGTTGACACGTGGCAACCCAATGCAGTAGCAGATGATTCTATGTTGAGGTGGCATACGTGGCGGTGAGTGGTCAAAGATGGCCATGTGTCAAGTGGTCGCATGATCGCAAGGGCCAAATTTAGCCCTTGCGAACATGCGACAGGTTGACATGTGGTAGCCCGATGCGGTAGCGGCGGTTGTATGGAAGGTTTGTCGCATGTTCGCATGGGCCATTTCTGGCCCATGAGACCATGTGACAAGGTCACACGTGTCTCACAGTTGTGAATTCGCCGGATGAAACAGATGGTTAGTAAAACATTCCATGAATTGGAGGTAGTAGTTAGTCATGTGTTCACGTAATGTCTGGTGGTTAAAGACTAGAATTCTATGATTCAGAGATGACCATGTTCACACATTCGCCAATTGCTTGGTAGTTTAGGCAAAACATTCTAGTCACATGATCTCATGGGCCATTTCTGGCCCATGCGATCATGCGACAAGGTGACACATGGTAGTTGCCGATGTGGTGGCAGTCAGATGGTGACAAATGGCAAGCCATTTAGGTGTACTTTTCTGAGTGAATAGGAATGCAACACGAGTCAAAGATGGTGATTGAGCACTCAGGTGGAGCTGAGGTGGCACAGGGTGGCAGGCCGGCCAATCCAGGCCTGCCACGTGGCATGTGGGTCTCGGTAGGGGCATTCAAAATAATATTTTATTCTTTTCTTCTGTGCATTTAGAATTCAAAAAATTAAAGTTATAAATGATAAAATTGTATAGTTTTGAATATATGATAAAATTCAAATATCAAAATGGCAGAGCATGGAAGATTGAAATTAATGGTTGGGGGCTTTATTTTTCACCCAAATACCAAGTATCATATACCACCGGAAAGGTCTCGATGCGAGGATTCTGATTTTGGAGTCAGATTTTGCACACATGGCCATTTGCTCGTGATATTTGTAATTGAACAAAATAGGGGGCCAAGAAGATATTTTGAAAATATCTATTTTGTTCAATCCGATGATTCACAGTTTGTTTGAAGAGATGACAGGTGCTTTCTAGAGTTGATAGTAGGTTCCATTTCTAGTTTGAAGGCAGATGACTCATCCTATGAGCAGATGAGAGAAAGATAAGTGTCACTTTGTAATGATTTCAGAGTTTCTTCCTTCTCCTTCTTATTCTGCAATTCTTTGAGAGTAGAGGGTTCCAATTTTGGAAGAACTCTAGTCTAGGTTCCATATTCTGGGTAAACATCCATTGAATGGTTCCAGGTCTATGGTGATTCTAGCAGGGGGTTCTCCAAAAAGAGGCTCCAAATAGAAGTTCAATTTTGGTTCATGATTGTCTAAGTGTAATGGTTTCCGTTCTTCATTTTATGTCATAGATTTAATACAAGTATTTGTAAATTTGAGTGCAAATTGAAGTACATGTAAGGCATGTATGGTTTTTAGAGAATTGTCTTCATTGTATTGAGTTTCAATTTCAGTATGAATTCAGTGTTCAAGGGATATTGAGTTTGTCTTCTCCAGGGAGAATGTATTTGTTTGTATTTGGATATCCTTCAAGGAAGGATTGTAAAATCCTTAAATGTAGATTGGAATTTAATCGGTGTTGTGAATTTGTATGATTCTTCATATTGAGTGATAGAAATGTTTTAATGTAAGGCATTAATGCAGGAATATGAATCAATGAAACATGGTTTGCAATTTGGGTTTATATCTATTGGTTTTGACTCCATGCCTGGATTGAAGGCACTGATGTTTACCCTTAGAAGTCATTTGCCAAACAAGCATCAATTTAATCAATCAACTTTCCCTTTCTGTTGATGAGCTTGAAAGAGGTTTGTAGCATGTGGGTAGGCTTCCCATATCAAAGATTCATCTCAGTTATGAATCCTATTGCAGGACATATTTATTCTATTTAATCCATTAGTGAATCTGCTTATTAGGTGTTTGTATTAGTTTGTCTCAGTTTGCATAAGCAGAGAAGTAAGGTACACCCACCTTAGTCTATGGAGCCCGAACTAAAGAAGGATTCCATCCTTGTCAATTAGCATTTCTCTTGCCAGGAAAAGAGCATCAAAAGGGAGAGATCAGGTTATGGTCTAGTTATTTACCCGTGCAAGAAAAATAGCTAACACAGGTGTGGGAGATCGAATTACAGATCAGATCTGAATACCCTTTTCAGTGAACTTTCAAGATCTTCGAATAGAATTTCCCTCAGAATAGTGGAGGTCAAGGTCAAAATAAAGGGGTAAGATTTCTCCAAGGGGTAAGATCTTACCCGTATTTTGGGTAAAGGTTTACTTTTCTCAGAATAGTAGAAGGTTTCTAGGTTTTCTCTATCTCTATGTTTCCAAGCCAAATTTAGTTTTAGAATTCCCTAAAACAGAGTATAGACACCAGAAAAGGGTGATTTCTGAATGTTCATGTTTTATTAGGTTTTTTATGCCCACAACATTTTCTACACACCTCACATTTTCCAACACACAAAACATAGATATGAAAATATATCTTCATATATTTTTATATCTTACATTTTGGTGAACCCGCAATAGACAACTCTTTCTTTTTTGGTGTTAGATGCTCTTCTTTATTTGTTTAAGATCATATTTTTTTTATTCTCTTGCATTTTAAAATTCAATATATAAAAAAATCTATAATATAAAAATATCGCTTGCATTTACTATGAAGATCTTTAAAATCCTTTGGTGTGTGGTTATTTTCTTTATTATTCTCCTCTTATCATCTCTTTATCATACTTATGACATTTATGAGAGTATCATCCAATTCATTATGCTTGTTACTCTTC
The DNA here is from genome assembly GCA_027943335.1 of Chamaecyparis obtusa. NCBI lineage: Eukaryota > Viridiplantae > Streptophyta > Pinopsida > Cupressales > Cupressaceae > Chamaecyparis > Chamaecyparis obtusa. Next base: position 182,072 of record BSBK01004415.1, read on the forward strand.
ATCTTTCACTTGCCTATACTATTGTGATACTGACTAATACTAGTCTTCCTACTTTCAAAACTTTCATTAAAGATTCATGTGGCAAACTTATTACTCTTTTGGATTATGTGAAGAATTTGGTAGATGATACACCATCTCCTAATCTTCCTAATCCGAATCCTGTCCCTCCTAATCTGATTGATAACATTCTTAATATGCCTTATTCCCCATCCACTATTCCTAGTTCTTCCCATTCTTATGATGAGGTTAAACTATGGTTCATGATGCAGATGTGCAAGGATGTTTGGATTTACCTTCCCCTTCTTATCTGATCCAAGATCATATTAAAGGGAATAGAAATGCAACTTCCTCTAAACCTATTATTCCAGCTTATACAAACTTCACTCATGAACATAATAAACAATCACCTCCTACAAAATCATTACATGATATAATATGATGGCTAAACAAGGTTATAAGGGTTTAGGACTTGGTGTTAATGAGCATGGTATTAAGTATCCAGTTCATATATCCCCTAAACAAGATATGTGTCATCTTGATTGTTCACAATCTCAATTTAAGGTGGTTGATTTTGATCATCATCCTCCTTTTCATCTTCTTCTTCGAACTCCTACCTTAGATTATCCTAATACTCCTCAAGATGTGGCTAAGAAGGTGTATGTTCGGTAAATGAATTCCAAGAAAGAAATCCTTAAACCTATGCCAAAACATTCTCTATCCAAGTACAAATGTCCTTTTCATTATAGTAATACATATTTATTTTTTGATTGTGTTCATTTCAAGTTATATGTTAGAAAAAGAGCTGCTTTAGGAATTATATCCCACTCTTGTGTGGTTTTACAATTCCTTCATAACTTCGATAAGGGGCATCCCCTTGAATCTTCTATAATGTAGATATTTTATCCTCTTCTCTCATGACTATGGGGCAAGAGGTATTTCATCCAGTCTTCTAGGATGCATTAGGCTCTTAGCATATATTTTGTCTTGAACTTTATTGGTATTCTTTCTATATTTTTCTCCCTATGGTTTTCTATTATGTCCATAATCATCCATATATTTTCTCTTTTCAAAAAATCTTTTCTAAAGGCATTTTTGCAAAGGTATCCCTTTATTTCATCCCTCAAGGGCAACATTCTCCCTTCTTTCTCTTTGTCTAGGGATATGCTTTCCTTAGCTTAGTGGCATTTGTTTATCTTGCAACAATATTTCATTATAGTGACTATGATTTTGGCTATGGATATCCTTTTATGTGAGAAGTTTTGTTGTCCTAGGTCATCAACTCTTCTTTATTATATAAATAATGTTCATTATAAATTCTTGTCCTTGGTGTAGGGTTAGAGTTGGATTCCTTTGTTCCAAGATTCCTCTTCCTCTTGATAACTAGGAGCTTGGTAATTGAATCTTTGATTTCTCTTTGTTTCTCTTTGAAAGATGATATTTTCTCTAAAGTACTCCTCTATGGTGGGGGTCTTGTTGATAAGATCTCTTTCTTTGAGGATCCTTTTTCCATAAGTGACATATCATTTTCATGATTATCTATGCTCTTGGATGTAAGGGTTAATACCCTTCACTAAGAATATAGTTTACACTGTTGTTAAATAGGATATCTTCTTACCTTGTGAAGTAGGTATCCTCCTTTCTCTTCATTATCATGTCTACTAAGTAGCCATGATAAGGAGGGGGGCATATATAGGGTCTCCCTTATGCCATATTTTTCAATTTTGAAATATCCTAAATCCTCTGAAGGTAATGCACATAAGTTTTCCAATTTTCAATATGCTAAGTCCTCTGAAGGTAATGAACATAAATTGTTAAATCCTGAAGAGATACTCATTTTATATTCATAGTGATGCAAGAATGTGGATTTATGAGTATTTCAAAATCAATCAGAAGATGCAATACAATTACAAAGCACAATTTTTTTGGTGAACTATTAGGTTTTTCTACCTGTTGGGCTCTCCCTTTTTGGTGATTCAGGGTAAGGTCGTCAACTTACTGGGAAAGGTAATCACTTTCTCTTTTCTTTCTTTTGTCTTTCATGCTAGTAGGATTAGATCATGAAGCTATGTTATTTATAGTGTTTCTCTTGTCTTTCTTATGTAATTATTTATGCTTATATGATAGCTTTCCAAATAAGATATTAGTATAGGAAGCATTTATTAGCAAGGTTTCCTTTGCTAGTTGATTTGAGTTTGTTTTTGTACTAACCCTCTCTTTTTTGTGTCTTTTAGCTTTCTCCTTATTTTTCTTTATTTTCACACCCTTGTGTGTGTATGTTGAGTTAGAATCCTTATCTTGGGGGACTGTGTCCTTAATTAAGTGTTATTTCATCTCATTGCGAATTCACTTGGATCTTTTTTCTACTTTACCAAGAGTTTGCATTAAATCCATACACTTGCTAAAGTGGGGGCTAAATGTATCATAAGAAAATGGAAGCACTTCCATTTAGGACTAGCTTAGCCCTCCAAGTAGGTGGTTTGGGGTCATGTCAAATAGTTTGATGGGATATCTGGCTTGGATCTTGTTTTTCCTCTTGTTTTTCCTCTCTTTCCACCTCTTTCTAGCCTGTTTCTGGCATCCTGACCTAAAACCCTAATATTCTTAACATCGGGGTTAAGGTTGACCTCGACCCTAACCTAGGTCAAGGTTGACCTTGACCTCAACCTTGACCTTGGGTCTAGATTTCAAAATCCAAAAATTTTCAGATGTCGGTGTTCAAAAAGTTTTACTTCCCTTTTCCGGGTCGGCTATTTCAAATTTCAAAATGGTAAACTCTTAAATTATATTTAATTTAGGTCCATTTATAGGGGTTAAGGTTTAAATAGGAATTTAATTTTCTTATGTATGCCTCTCTATAAGTTTGTTCCCTAGACTTGTATAAAAGGAATCTTTCCTCTCTCATTTTAATCTGTCTTTCATCTCACTTTTGCAATCAAGCACTCCATCTTTCAAGAAAGCATTCTCAATCACGGAAATATTCAAGAAATCATCTACATTCAAGCATTCAAGTTCTACATTGAAGATCAAGGATTCAATAATTCAAGCCTTTTGGAGGGATTTGATTCAAGCATTCAAGATTCATCATTCAAGCCCTAGATCTATCCATCATGGTGGTGTAATCTTCCTTCAAGATCCTTCATTCATCTTCAAGATATATATTCATTCTCCCTTCAAGGTGGATTCCAAGCATACAATCATGGAGGTTTTGATTTACAATTTTTATTTTTGAGTCCAAGCTTTCATAGATCAACATACTTGTTTACATTCTAAATACAATTGCATATCTATTGAATATCATAGCTTCGTTGCTAGATCTACTTATACTACTTGCTAGCATTCTCTATTTCAATTGTATTTTAAAGGTTGATTCTAGACTAGGGTTTGACCAAGGAAAACCCCTCATCCAACAAAAAAAACCCTTTTTATTCTAGGTATAGGTGTGGGACAGAGAATCACAGATTAGATCTAAGTACCCTTTTCGGTGAACTTTTGGGATCCACAAACAAATTTTTTATCGAAACTGTATAGGTCAAGGTTGACATAAAGGTGTAAGATTTTACCCCGGGGTAAGATCTTACCCCTATTTTGGGTCAAGGTCGACCTTTCCTAGAACAACAAAAGGTTTCTAGGTTTTCTCTATCTCTGTGTTTCTAGGTTACATCCAATTGCAGTATTTCATGAAACTAAGTATAGATACTAGAAAATAGTGATTTTTTAATCTTATACCTTTCAAGATAAGTATTCCTATTTTATTAAGTTTTGTATGTCCACAACATTTTCCACACACCTCACATTTTCCAACACACAAATCATAGATATAAGAATATATCTTCATATATTTTTATATCTTATAGCAATAAATGAAGAAATTGAGAAAATACAGAAAAACAAGAAATGGGCATTGGTACCAAGACCTAAAGAAAAAAATGTGATTGGCACCCAATGTATTTTTCATAAACCAACTGAATGAGAATGAAGATTTTTATATAAATAAAGAAAGATTAGTCTGCAAAGGTTATGCGCAAGAGGAAGCGATGGACTATGGAGAAACTGTTGAACTTGTTGCTATACTTGAAGGAGTGAGACTTACCACTTGCATATATGTTTCGTACAAATGGTTTAAGGTATATCAAATGGATTTGAAATTTTCATTTCTAAATTGGATACTTAAAGAAGAGGTATACATTGAACAACCTAAAGGCTTTTTTTATCCTAAATAGAAGAACATGGTTTATAAGTTACACAAGGCACTTTATGGACTGAAGCAAGCACCTATAGCATGGTATGAAAGACTACATTCTTATCTTATATGAATTGGATTTGTTAGAATGAGTGATAACAATAAACTATACTTGAAATGTGAAACTGATGATAAGATTTTTATTGTTGAAATTTTTGTTGATGATATCATATTTGGAGGTCATTATAATTTATGTAAATCTTTTGCTATTGAAATGAAAAAAGGGTTTGAAATTTTGATGTTTGGAGAGATCAAATTCTTTCTTGGTATGCAAGTACAACAAAAAAATAAAGGAATATACATTACACAGACTGAATACATTAAGGAAATCTTGAAGACATTCAGTATGGAAGATTCAAAGCTAGTTGGTACACCTATGGTAATTGGATCAAAGGTAACCAATGATGACAATTCAACAGAAGTAAATCAAACCTTATAAAGATCTATGATTGGAAAATTGATGTATATTTTGGACAATAGACTAGATATTACACATGTTGTTGGCATAGTAGCTAGATTTTCTAGTAATCCTAAAAAGACAGACATGATTGTTGTGAGAAGAATTGTGAGATATATGCAGAACACTGAAAACTATGGTTTGTGGTATAAGAAATATGGAATTTTAAAATGAAATTGTATATAGATGATGATTGGTCCAGAAATATTGATGATAGAAAAATCACTGCTGGTGGAGAATTATTTTTGGGAGAAAGATTAGTAACATGGATAAGAAAGAAACAAGGATGCATTTCTGAGTCTACTGTTGGAGCTGAATATGTTGATGTTGCTGCTAACTGTTCTAATATTGCATGGATTAAATAATTGTTGGAAGGTATGAATGAAGAGGTCATCGATCTAGTGATAGTATATTATAACAACACATGTTCTATTAACATTTAAAAGAATCCAGTGATGCATGGAAAGACTAAGCACAAATCTATTAAATATCATTAATTGAGGGAGCAACTTCAGGAGAAATAGGTCACATTGGAATATGTGGAGTCACAAGAACAGCTTGTTGATATATTCAGAAAACCATTATCAAAGGATACTTTTGAATAATTGAGAAGTAGACTAGGGGTCCATCTCATGTGTAATAGTCACAAAGGTGATATGAGATTTCATCAACCTGTACTTTATCAAAAAATCTAAAGATGTTGTCGGATGATGTTCATAGTTTGGGTTTCCTAAGGTTGTGAAGAAGATGGAAGGAAAGATGGAATAGAAAACATTTGTATATTCAAGGTACATGAATTTGAAAAGAAAAACATAGATAAGTATTTGGCTCTTGAAGAGTTTATTACTTTTGGCATTGTTGTCAAAGGGAGAGATGATGATGGAATATTAAGGAGAGATGACAATATGAGAGAGATGATAAAATATCTATTAGAAATAATGAAATATCAGTTAGGAATGAAGCTAACCAAAACGGAGAAATGTTGTGTAGTTATTAAACATATTAAATGCATAAGCTAATGAAGATCTTACAGAGTCACAACATATAGATTGAATTGTAGACACTTAAGATGTTTGGTATTCTATGACATATTTAATATTGTGTTGCCATCAATGCCAAAGGGAAATATTATTAGAATGAAACTGACTAACTACTTGGAGAATAAAATATGAAGATAATCACTGAGCTACAAAGGTATATGTGAGACATTAAATCAGTTGTTATATTGTCATTGATGTCAAATAGTTTTTAATGTACTTATCATGATACTTGCAAACACCTGAAGAAGGTATATTGGTGAAGGAATGAGATATTATCATGAAAATAAGATGTATGAGTAAGTTATGAATATGGTATTTATTGAGTAATTTTTTTATGAGTCTATGATAGCATGATTGTGATTTGATTGGCTTACATTATTTGGCTAAGTATTGAAGATCAAGAGTGTACAAGTTAATGTGGTCAGTATATGAAGAACTTAGTGTACATTGAGCATATGAAGTTTATACCGAGTTGGTGTAGCATACACCAAGTGTGGTATTAAGCATGCAAGAAGTCATTGACACATTATCCTATTGACCGAGCAAGAGAAATAAGGAGAAACATGTGATTGCCGACATGAGATGATGAGATGCATGAATCTAGATGATTTCAAGGATAAAGATAAGAAAATTTATGAAGATCTATGGATAACAAACCTCAAGGTTGATCAGATGATGAAGATTGAAAATATTTTAAGGCACAAGTTCCAAGGAAGGTTAAAGAGACAAACTCAACGATAGAGATTAAGAGGAAAAATCTATGGTTGAGAAGAAAATGGTTTATCATGCCTATAAAAGAAAACAAGAAATTCAAAAATAAAAATGCACATGAGGAGAAGATTGTATTCATGCGGAGCTAGTCAGACATGTTGAAGTAAGAACTAAGCAATTTTGTAGACAACACCAAGCGTCAGAAAGAGATTAATCGAGAAGAATAGAGTTGGAGGAAGAAAGAAATTGAAGACATTATGATGACCAAAGTTATTCTAAGCTTAGCATAGATCTGAATATTGGCAAGTGAAGTTTCATTTCAATCCTATCATATACTATTTATTTCTAACCATTCCTATAGACAAAATCTTTTAACCGAGTAAGACTTAAGCATCTTTGTTATTTCTTTATGATATTCAATGAATGTTGCTTGTTTTAGTGTTGACCCACATGAATGTATGGTCACATATAACTATTACTAATAATAGCTCTAATAATGTCACACCTTAAAGTGTGTTTTGTAATATTTTACAGGGTTGTCTCTTAATTGAGCTCACTTTAGAAGAGTGAAATTTATTTGGGTACCGGTCCTAGGTGTTTTTTCCATTAATAGGGTTTCCATGTTAAAATCAAGTTTTATATGTGTATGCATGTGATGATTTATTATTTTTCTTTATACTTTATAATTAATGATTTGATCGGCATATACAAGCTAATTTAATTGGCAGTCAGTAAATGAATCAGAAAAACATAGTCAAGTGTTTACTGAGCTATTTAGGTTTATTTGTTGAATTGGTTTTCTACTTCAAGGGAGGAATTTGGGACTGTAGGATAATAGGGCCTAACTTATTCACCCCCTCTCAGTAATCTAATAGATTTGAATATTTCAAGAACATTATAGTCTATCCAACCAAAGAATTACTTTCCCTCAAGAAATTGGAGACTTGGATCCTCCATCATTTGTTCTCTTTCCCATGTGGTATCTTCAACTTGTAGATCCTTCTGATAGACTAGGTATTCCTTTATGGTGCACAAAATATTCTTTCTCTCTTGAACATCAATGAATACTTAGGCTGCAACACAAGATTTCCCTCTTTGACAATAGGTCAAAGTTCTTGAAAAACTGTGACATGCATATCAAATTCATTTTTCATCCATGAAACATGAAAGAAGTTTTGAATCTGGTTTAGTTCTTGAAGCTCCAGTTCATAGGAAACTTTACCCACTCTTTGTAAAACTCTATATGGTCCACAGAAGTATGGTTTCATCTTCTCAACAAAACTTTTCTTCAAGGAAGACTATCTATATGGATATACTCAAAGGTATACCAAATCTCACACTTTGAAATTTATCTGAACCCTATGCCTATTGGCATACATCTTTTGTTGATTCTAAGCTAGTTGGAGCTTATCCTCAAGAGACCAAAGAATATCCATACTCACCTATAACTAGTCTTCTAGATTTAGCACATAGCTCTCACCTAATGCTAGATCCATAAATGATGAAGCATTAAAACCATAAATTTCCTTGAATGGTGAGATACCTAATGAAATTTGATAGGTAGCGCTATAATATTTCTATCCTAAATGAATCCAATAGACCCATACTTTTAGTTATGCTAAGATGTATTTCCTTAGGTATCCCTCCAACCATTTTTTCATAAAATCCATCTAACCATGCATCTACAAGTGGTATCTCATACTCGGCCACAACTCCGTAATTGCCAACCGAAAAAGTTCCATTCAAAAAGTTTTGATGAAATGACTGATACCCTATCACTGACTATGTTTTGTGAAAGGCCATGCAAAATGAACACCTCTCAGAAAAAAAAAATAATGTGATTCTTGAAATCCTATGGGAATGGAAAAGAAATGGGCATATTTGTTCAAGCAATCCACCAAAACATAAATGTAGTTCTTCTTTTGTACCTTGGGAATTCTAATCCTAAAGTCCATCCAGATACTTTCCCATTTCTAATTAGGTATTGGAAAATACTAAAATAGCCCTGTATACAAGGAATTCTCAAATTTATTCTATTGGTAAGTGACACATTCCCTCATGTACTGCATTAAATCATCTTTGAGGCCCTTCCAAATGAACCACTCACAAACTTTCCTATATGTATTGAGATACCTTAGGTGTCCTATCAAAGGTGATTCATTAACTTCTCTCAAAATATTCTATTTTATATTTTGTTTGGGTACCAAATAGATTCTATCCTTGTATTCAATGATATCATCAACCACCTTGTACCTATCATGTTGTATTTATCCATCCATCAACAAGCATGCAAAGGTTCTCTTAGAGTAAATAACCAAAAAATGGGTCTTCCAATCTACCAAGATCGATGATAATGAACATATATAAGGTCTCCTTGCTAGTGCAAGAGCCTCCATGTTCTTCTTCCCCTTCATGTACTCAATGTAAAAATCATATGAATGGATTTTTATCACCCATTTCTATTTTCTCTCACTCAAGTCCTTAGTCCTTCTTCTCCATGAAATGTCTTAGACTATTGTGGTATGTCCTCACACAAAAATTTGCACCAATGGGGTATTGTCAAAATTTGGCTGTGCAAGTATGACGATAAGCATCTCCTTATCATAGATCAGGTATAGTCATTCAGTTTTTGAGATTTTTTTACTCTCAAATATGATGGGGTGATGGTCTTGCATTAACACCACTCCAATGCCTTCTCCCAATGCATCATACGTTAGGATGAAGGGTTGAGTAAGATCTAGTAGGATCAATACCAAACACATACTCATGAATTCCTTTAATATGTTGAAGTATTTTTGTGCGTACTCATCCCAATATAAAGTTCCTATCTTTGTTTGGTCTCCCAATGGTGCCCTTAGCTGGGAGAACCCTTTGAAAAATATTTTGCAATAGCTACATAGTCTACAATTCTGATGAATCTCTACGAGTGTCCTACATGGAGTTCAATAAAAAATTCCCTAAATCTTCTCTTGGTGTACCTGTACCCCTCAAGCACTAATGGTGTGACCCAAGTAAAAGATCTTAGTCATCCCAAATTCACATTTGGACCCCTTTCCAAACAATGAGTTTAATTCCATGATTCCTAATACCTCATAAAAATATCTTAAATGTTCTTCCCATGTCTTGTTGCAGAGAATTATGTCATCCAAGAATACCAACAAAAACTTATGGATCTTCTTGTTGAAGATGTGGTTCATGTAGGACTGGAAGGTAGCTAGAGAATTGGTCAACCCAAAATGTATGATCAATAATTTATAGTGTCTACAGTGGAAAATAAATTCTATCTCCTTGGCATCTTGTTCCCTCATTGAGATTTGGTGGTACCTAGAATGAAGATCAATATTGGAGAAGTAAACTTTATTGTGCATTTCATCCAACAACTCATTTATCCTAGCAATGTTGTATCCATTTTTTTTTATGGTTTTCTTGTTCAATGTTCAGTAGGAAATGTACATCTTGAAGGTTCCATCCTTCTTCTTGACCAACACTACTGATGATGAAAAGGGACTATTGTTGGGTCTGATCCATCCTATGTCATGGATCTCTTGGATCATCTTCTCTATCTCTTCTTTCAACTTCATAGGATGGTGATAAGACATGGTGATAATAGGCTTGGAACCCTCCTCTCACTTGATGGTATACTCAAAGCCTCTATCTAAGGGTATAGTAGGTTGAATATCTATGAAAACCAAACTGTTCTTGTCCAACAGTACTTGAAGCTCATCATCTCGATAGTAGGATTGTTACATTTTTCTACCCATATGACTTCATCATGTTTGAAAATTGCTTCCATCCATTTTGATGTGATCTTCCTTGGGTAACCATTTAATATTCCATCCACCTCGGATGTGAATTCCATCCTTTTGAAACTCTATGTGTAGTGGTCAAGGGTCTCCATAGATTGATTTCCCAAGATAACATATATTTCATATAAATGTACCATGAATAAATCATCTCTCACCTTGTAGTTCCCTATGGTGATGCTAAATTGAAGAAATAGATGAGTAAAAAATAATGGATTTTCCCTTGCCACATTGACTTCAAAACCTATATGTTCGTCCAAACATAAACCCCTCCTAGTGATGAATGATGAGTTGATGAAGTTGAGAGTGGCTTTTTTATCCAACAAGACTATGAACCATTGTCACTATAGCATACTACAAACTCAAAATACATTGCTCCTTGGAGTGCTAGATAGTTCTACAATGATGCCTCCCCTCTATACCAATTCAGAAATTTTCTCTGTATGATTTGTCTTCTTTAGACTTTTGTTTTCTCTATAGCTCATATTCCTCATTCTCCTTCTCACTTTTGGGTAAAACCTCAGTGTAGTGGATCATTCTCTTAGCCATGCATTGTTTCCCTAGTTCACATGGCTCCTTGTAGGTATAGAAATTCATTCTCCTCCTAATCTCATACCTTTTGGCTTCATTTAATTATGGCTACTCAGGGTTCATTTTATTGTCTCTCTCCTTTAGTGCGAGGGTTTTTTTGGCATGGATGAAACTCTTGGAAGTACATGAGGTAGCCATGTCACATGCCTTATTAATCAATTGTGTGAGAATGTTGGGGTTGAACTATTTCACCCAACCCTTTAGAGCTTCCATCAATCCATCCATGAAATATACAACTAGTGTCATCAATAAGATGTCAGTAACCAACACTAAAAATCTATAGAATTCTATGATGTAATTATCAATTGGTTGGGTTTTCTTCAATTGATCCAATCCCTAAAGTTGAGCTCTAGATCTTTTCCATCAAATCTTTTTATAAGTCTCTCTATAGAGTCGTCATATGAAGTGACTTAATCATGAATAAGGGTGACGATCCCATGGTGACACTACTCGTGAGTGACTCCTTCTAGGATAAGTGCTACAAACCTGATTGCCTCTTTTTTAGGTAGTGGGTTGAGCTATAAGTAGGTGTCTTCTTTATGTAACCACACTCATTTTGATGTTTCCCTGAACTAATCAAGAGATGATAAATGTATCTTGCTAACATTATGTCTAAAGTCATCATTATAGTGATAGTTTTGGCAATTTAGCTAATGTGGATGTATAGATGTTGTCATTATGGCAACATATGATCTCTATTAAGAGCGCATAATCTAGAATGCAAGTATGGCAAGTTGAAGGAACAAATTGTCTAAGTATGGATACAGTGGTCCTGACAAAGCACCTGATGAAGATTTAGTTGGCAACATCCACTGGAGCAATATTTTTGTTTACGTAGTTGACTAAAGCTTCTAAAGAGTATGAGGATACCCCATCTCAGTGCACATAAAGTTTGGAGTGGTACGGACAAAGTTATTCAAAGTTTACCGAAGATAGTTTTTGCAGACAGAACAGTTTTGGAGACAGTATTAGCGAAAGAGTTAAGGGATTATTTTTGCTTGTCAAAATAATGACTTAATAGTATGAAGGGACAACATTATAGATGTTTACTCTTGGATAAATATTTTGGAAGCTAACCATATAAAGTTATTAGCTCTAATAACTCATATATTAGGCATACTTGAAATGTAATGAAATATGGATGATATATGTAAAAAGAAAGAAAAGATAACTTGTGATAGTTGTATATTGTGATAGCAGCAAAGGCTATTGATGTGAAGTTGTAAGTAGTCCCATATTACAGTTAGAAACATTTTGTATTACCTATTTTGGTAGTGAGCTCAGCTGGTGATCAGGTTTTGTAATCTAACTCCTAACAAGGTTAAGGCTTCTAACAAGGCCTAAAGTCCTTTAACCAGGATAGATCTGCTATATATTGTAAATTGACTCCTAACAGGGTCCAATATCCCTAACAAGATACTTTTGATTAGTGATCTTTGTGGGTACCATCCCCACCGGGGTTTTCCCTTGGCCAGGGTTTCCTCGAGAACATATCGTGTGTTATGAGTTCTTTCTATTTACTGCTATGTTTGTTAATCAGCTTGATAATCTTTGTATGCACTAAAGTAATCTGTTATATCCATAATTGGGAAAAAGAAAAATTTTGTGAAATACTAATTCACCCCCCTATCAGTATTTCATATTTGTAACAATTGGTATCCGAGCCAAGTTACTCAGAGAAGGAACATTCAAGGAAATCTTAGCAGCTTGAGTAAGATCTCTATGGATATGGATCAACTTCAGAAGAATCTTGAAGAAGCTCTTGAACAGATTGGTATTCTTACTGATGAAAGAAACTCCTTAAGAAGAAAATATGAAGATGCAAAGAATGCTATTGACAAATTAAAAGGTAAGATTGAAGATCTGAAATTTGAAAAGAAATCTGATATGGTTGTTGAAGATTGTGAGATCCTTAAGCATGAGTTGAAGATAGTAAATCTGAAGCTTAGTATGAAAGATGGAAATTTGAGATCTGATAATGAAAAATTGAAAATTGAGAATGAAGATCTGAGGTTAAGAATTGAAAAGGAAACATCCGAATCTAAAAAAGTAAAAGTGCAGTATGTGGAACTTGAGAAGTATAATAAAATTGTGAAAGGTGAATTAACTCAATCTAAACAACAACTTGAAAGGCTATATTCAAATAGTGATAAGACTGGAAAACAAATTTCTTTTGAAGAACCATTCTTTGATAGGACTGGATTTGGATTTAGTATGTTTAGAACAATCCATGAAAGTAAGAAGCTAGATCTGAAGACATCTAAAAGTGTGGAGGAAATAAAGCTAGATGAGAACACATTGGAAGATCCATCTAAAGAAGAACCACCTAGAGAGAAAGAAGAATCAAAGCAAGAAGAATCAAAATAGGAAGAATCATCTAAAGGTATGCAAAGAGAATTCAAAGGTAGATGTTTTTCTTGTAATACTATTGGGCACATGAAGAGAGATTGCACAGGTAAGCAATTTAAACCTCTTAATGGACATTATTATAATTGTCATAGTTTTGGACATAGAGCTAATGAATGTAGAAGACCTAAAGTAATTTTGAATAATTATGATAGAATGATTGGGAATACTAACAATGCAAATAAGAAATCTATTGAAGAAATGAATCAAAGAAAAGTGGTAGTATGTTTTAGATGCAATGAAGTAGGACATATTGCTAGAAATTTCAAGTCACAGATTAACTAGCAAGGATAGAGATTTGGAAACAATGGAATCATTTGTCAAATATGCAACAAGTTTGGACACTCAGCAAGATTTTACAGAATGAACAATGGAGGTTATCATCATAACCCTAACCCTAGGAACAATGCAAGAAGGAATGAAAATGCAGGAAACAAAGAGAAAGGTTGCTGTAGCAATAAAGATGAAGTAAAATTTGATAAAGGCACAGATCAAGGAGGTATAGTCAGCACTGAAAGTAGTTAGAAAGGTAATGTAACTAATGGTAAGGATGAATCTTTACCTGACCCTTCTTTAAGTACTTAAATTATGTAAGTTTCTGTAGTTTAGGACTTAGGATTAGTGTAGATTAGGAATTTGAATGAGTTAAGTTTTGCGTAGTTAGATATAAGTTTATTATGTTGTACTAATGCTATGGTTAAGTGTGCAAATGAAAATATTGTGTTTTGCAAGGTCGCAGAAAGTTTTATGGTTGCAGGTTTGCAGAATCAGCTTTTTGAGGTTTTAGCAGCAAAATGAATGAATGCGATGTTAGATCGAGTTAATGTCAAGTGTTATAAGGTTGAAATCAAAGTTATCACAATTAAAAAGTGATTGAAAAGAGATTTGAAATATTAAAAAGTGAGTTGAGGATGATTTGAAGAAGTTTGGAAGCAGTTTGCAGCGACAATCATATCGAAACCCTAGATTTGCAAAGTTGAGGTATTTTTTGATCTTTAATCAGTTGATAAGATGGATATTTCTATGGTTCATAATGTTAAGGATAAGAATAGACCTAAGATTAAGAAAGAACCAGTAGAACCAACTAAAAGTGATAACATTCTAGCACTATCATCTGTACCAGATGGAGTATTGCACATTGAGAATGTTAAAGGATATTTAGGTTGCAAGTTTGAAACTTTGGGAGATGCAAATTTTAGTGATGATTACAGGAAATTGTACAATCAAGACATGTTAGTTAAACTAGCTTATGGGCACCTAGAGAACAATGAAATTATCAAATATTCGATGAAGTATGAATTTAAAGATGAGGAATGTACCAAGATCATTTTAAGTAGAATCCACAATGGGAAATTCTGGATGGAGGATAGAGTTATTGATATAACTGCCAACCTAATTCATGATGCTACTGGATTATCTAAAGTTGGAGAGATTCCACTGAATGAAAAGAACATGAGAAAGATTATTTTAGACAACACTAGATCTAGTTATAATGGTAGAGGAATTGTGATAAGTAAAATTAAGCAAGATGATGTTAGGTACCTTTGTAAGATCCTAACAACTAAATTCTGTGGTAGTTCAAGGGAAGATGACATGGCTGCAGGAATGGTTCATGTAGCTTATCTTATGTGTATTGAGAAGAAACAAGTAGACCTATGTGAAATTTTGAAAATCAGTTATTTGAGAACTTAGAAAAGATTAAGAAGGCTAAGTACACACAGTTTAGGTTTTCATCTCTGATAACCTATATGTTTTTCCATATTTTGAGAAGATTTCCTTACATAGTTGATTAGAGTGACAGTGTGAACACAATGGAAAGAATAAACTTAGTCTACATAAAGCACCTTTTTGATAAAGTTAATGATAGTGTGAAGCTTGTATTGGAGACTTTTCAGAATATTGTTAAGAACAAATCAAGGATTCCTCAATCCTTAGTTGAAAAGCATAAAGATGACATTTGTTTTATGGTTGACACTGATTTCACCTACATTGAAGCAGTTGAGCCTAGAATGGAATTCATAGACCCTCTTGGCTATGAAATATCTAAAGTAGAAATAGTAGGATATGTGAATAGATTGTTAAAGTGTGAGTTGGATGGTCATACAAATAGGTTTGGAACCTATGAAGAGAATTTCAACTCTACAATAAGTTTGAGAGAAAAGAAGCAATCTAGTAAGAGAGTTGAATCTACTATGAAGAAAATACTGAAAGAATCAGGTATGTCAAGTCATGAGTTTGACATAGCTAAGAAGACTTCAGAAGCCTTGAAGCAAAGTGAAAATCTTGTAATTTCACCTGAGACATCTAGTGCAGATCCTGTTGATCCTATTGTAGTAAAGGTAAAAGTTGAAGTACCTGAAAAAGATGAAGGAGATAAATATTTTTCTCCTCGTACTTCCTAGCAAAAGAGTAAAAGTGAGTGCCACAGGACCCGACAAGAGACAAAAAGTGATAGTACCACCTGTACCTAGAAATGTAGTAGTAATTAAAGATGATGATGTAGTTTCAATCAAGAAGAAAACTTGGAATTGAAAGAGTTAATGAAGATATATTGAAGTATGGAGACTCCACTAAGTTGAATAAATTCTATGATCTATATGGATCATTTGACAAATTGAATTTTGAAAATGCTATGATTACACATATGATTGTGACAGATAAGAAACTTAGCACTATTCATGGTAAGATCCCAGAAGATTTGTATAACAGACTTGTGAATAGAAAATAGAGAGCACGAGAAGAGGACATAAAAATGAGAGAACATGTAATCAGACAGTTCTATGAAGTTGAGGATGAAGATCATTTGAAGAGATTCTTGAAGTCTCTTGGAACTTTATTGAGAACTAAGAGAAGAACAATCCTTATAATGGGAGGCAAAAAGGAGGAAGTACAGAAAGAGACAGAGCAAGCAGTAATGCAAGTTCTTGCAGATATAGTTGCAGAAAAGCATGTTGAATCAGACCCTCAGCAGAAGCAATTAGAGGAACCGCATGCAGAGGAAGTTGGTATTGAAGAAGTTCCATCTTCTTCACATATCAATATTGGCAAAGAATCAATGGACATTGAAGGAACCAAAGTGACACTAGAGTCAGATGATGCAGTATTTCATGATCTAGGAAACATTGTTGACAATTTGGCTTTAGAAGAGCAAGAGAAGATTACTGAATCACAAAAGGATACAGAGGCAGTGGAAGCACCAGCAGTATCAGAATCAGATCCAGCAGAATAGACAGTTAAAGGTAAACACATTTTGATAGAGGTCACTACCTCTAGTGCACCTAATAGTAAGAAGAGACAAATTGGTTCAATTTTTGAAGACCTTGGAAAATAATTTGAAGAGGATGATCAGCTTGAGTTCATCACATCTCTTAACAAAATTATTGGAAAGAATAAGAAGGTGAAGGACCTTGAAGGTAAAGTTAGAGTTTTGACGGAGAAACTTGAGAGTGTGATCAACACTAAGGTATCTGAATCAGATCCACTTGAGAAAGCTAAAACAATAATAAACTCTTTTGACTCTGAATTTTCTAACTTAAAGGATATTGCTAGAATAAAAGTTCAGGAAGACTTTGAAGTAGAAATGAAACAAAATTTAAGTGTAAATATTCGAAATGATATTGGTAGTTTGGATGTATGCATAAAGAATTTGAGGAAACATTTTGAGACTGGAAAGAGTTTGTATATACAATGCACAAAATCAAAAATCCTAATAGCTGAAGAAGATAAGAAGATCAGAGAGAAGATAGATGCAATTACAGCTGAAACAAACATCTTGTCAAGCCCAAATGTAAAGATAAGTTCTGTAGAGAAGAACACAAGGAAGTTAAATGATGAAATCAAAATGTTAGCAGAGGAGAAGAACAGAAAGATGCTCAGGATTAACATGTTGAGAGAGCACATCTCAATCAAGACCTCAATTTTTGAAGACCAAATTGAGCAGTGTCTTTCAGCAAAGACATCTTTTCAGATTTTTAGCTTGAATTCCCTGCAAGCTTGTCAGACAGCAACATATGGATTGAGTACTCTACTCAATGTTGCTGAATCCATTAGGAAGAAATGGGAGAAAGGTTTTGAATCATGGAAGTCAGAGTTTGGTGATTGTGTTGCAAGCCTACCGGCTTTGCAATAGCTGATAACAAGGTATAAAATATTTTTTGAAATTTTTGTACACCCTATCTTGTCATTGTTGTCAAAGGGGGAGAGATAGCAGAAAATTGAATATATGTTGAGGAAGGATATTCATAGGGGGAGCTATTCTATGGAGTACAATATTGTATATGTGTTGTATAACTTTTGGCCACAATTTTGTGTAAATACTTTGAAATTTTCTTTGCACACTTAGCCAATTTTCCCATATGTTGCCACCAATGAGAAAGGGGGAGATTGTTGGCAATTTGGCTAATGTGGATGCATAGATGTTGTCATTATGGAAACATATGATCTCTATTAAGAGCGCAGAATTTGGAATGAAAGTATGGCAAGTTGAAGGAAGAAATTGTCTAAGTATGGATACAGTGATCCCGACAGAGCACCCGATGAAGATTTAGTTGGCGACGTCCACTAGAGAAATATTTTTTTTTGCATAGTTAACTAAAGCTTCTAAAGAGTATGAGGATATCCCATCTTAGTGAACATAAAGTTTGGAGTAGTACGGACAAAGTTATTCAAATTTTACCGAAGACAGTGTTTGCAGACAGAACAGTTTTGGAGACAATATTAGTGAAAGAGTTAAGGGATTATTTTTGCTTGTCAAAATAATGACTTAATAGTATGAAGGGATGACATCGTAGATGTTTACTCTTGGATAAATATTTTGGAAGCTGACCATGTAAAGTTATTAGCTCTAATAACTCATATATTAGGCATACTTGAAATGTAATGAAATATAGATGACATATGTGAAAAGAAAGAAAAGATAACTTGCGATAGTTGTATATTGTGATAGCAGCAAAGGCTATTGATGAAAAGTTGTAAGCAGTACCATATTACAGTCATAAACATTTTGTATTACCTATTTGGGCAGTGAGCTCAGCTAGTGATCAGGTTTTGTAATCTAACTCCTAATAGGGTTAAGGCTTCTAACAAGGCCCAAAGTCCTTTAACCAGGACAGATCTACTATATATTGTAAATTGACTCCTAACAGGGTCCAATATCTCTAACATGATACTTTTGAGTAGTGATCTTTGTGGTTACCATTCCCACCAGGGTTTTCCCTTGGCCAGGGTTTCCTCGAGAACATATCATGTGTTATGAGTTCTTTCTATTTACTGCTATGTTTGTTAATCAACTTGATAATCTTTGTATGCACTAAAGTAATCTATTATATCCATAATTGGGCAAAAGAAATTTTTTGTGAAATACTGATTCACTCCCCCATCTCAGTATTTCCTATTTCTAACAGATAGTGCACATCTTAAAATGTCTAATTTGGAAATCCACAGAATCCTCTATTGGTATTTCTTGTACAAATCTGACATCAAACCATTCTTGCCTAAACTAATCTTGTATCTCTAATAAGGTAGGATAATTTTCTCCATATTGTTTAGTCCTTTAAGTAAATATTAGAATCATTATGTGTGTGTGGATATGTTGAGTATGAGAGATCTCATTTATAGAATCATCACTATACCCATTATGATTTCTATTCATCCTTTCTTCCACCAAATTTTGTAATGTTTTGCTAATTTTTTTTGTCCTTTTACCAAAGGCTCACCAATTTGTTTTTGTTTTTATCCTTACATGAGGGTCTCACTAAGATTTTTTTGTCCTCTTATTAGTTCTTTAACCAATTTCATCATTTTAGTGCTTGATTTACCCATCTTATCCATTGATTGGGATCTTGTCCATATCCAACATTACCCAACACTCTAGTAATATCACTGACTATGATACAACTATAATGTTCCATTCCAGATTTGCAACCACACCAACACTTCCACCATACAAATAGGACAACCCAAGCACTTGATCAATGAAATCATGTGGTAATGTTACCCATACAGTCTGTCATCAGATAATGTTTCACATATATGGTACTTAATTTCATCGTATGATGATGTTGTATCTACCATACATCATATGAAAATTATGTAGTACCCATACAATGATTGAACTCTCCTGCATGGAAATAAATTTGTCTCTTAGATTGGGCATGTACACTCCCAACGAAAAATATTTCATCCTACACCTTCTCAAGGTTCCATCGTACAAAAAATACTCTAGTATGATACCTACACTACCTCTCTAGTATGAATAAATAAATGTATAGAATTGACAACCTCATTTATATATGATAGAGCAGATAAATAATAGAGTACAATGCACTATTAACATATGGGTAGATATTGGTCACTATATCAAAGATTAGACTTTTAATATAATAATTTAATATCATAGCCAATATATGATTATGTAATTGTAATGAATGCATGCAACAGAGAAGGAATGAATCATGAAAAATAAATATTTGAATTTCCAGACAAGTTAAATCCTTGATTATAGTAATTGAGAACCATATGCAAATCAAGGTGAGGAGTGACTCCCACCAAAATTGTGAAGTGTCATGATAGGGCGGATCTTGCACCCCTGAAATGGTAGGTAGTGTTGAACTCTAACTAGAATTCACAAATACATAAGAAACATAAAAATCCCCTATGACTACCTACAATGCTAAACACAACCTTATAAATGGCTCCTGGAAGTTTCTTGAAGGGTTACACACTAGTCAACAATAGTAATTTATTACTTATTATTTTATAATTTAATTAATTAATTAAAGGTTTCATAGGATATTATTAAATTTTAGAACACTTAATCAATTAATTTAATCAAGTCATTTGAATATTTTGGGAAAATTACAAATGTACTGATTACAGCTTAGGGAAACTAGACTACATGATATTATTGTATTTGGAAGGATTTCCAAGGATAATATTGAACAAAGTTAGGAGTTTAAATTTATATAGAGAAATTATTATAAGTGTCATGTTCGTTCCTGGATAGGATTTTACACTTTGTGAGATACCAATATGCTTATGATTGATGTTAAGGAGAGGTTAATTCCAAATATGGGAAATCTATAAGCAACTAGACCAACTATAGGGACAAGACTGCCCTCTTCACTTCTGGCTCTACAAAACCAAGGTGGGTACACCTGATCCAATAGATATAACTCTGTTCTTTACCTAATACTGGATCTTACAATAGATAATAGTGAGAAAGTACTAAATAACAACCTATTATTCATTGACTCTCCATCACTAGGTAGAACAACTGATACCCACAAACATAAAACTGAAAAGATAGAAATGATAGAAAGGATTTGAATTTAATTTCTTGTAGAATGTAAACAACCATGCCAAAGATGCACCACTATAGGAGATACTAATTTTTTATCAGTGCCTTATCCACTGGGCAATATATCTGAAATAGACATAGAATACAAGAACATAGATTCCAAGCCATAAACACAATAAACCAAATTCATACACTGCTTACAAACATCCTTCCTGATTGAACCAAATGAATCTATGCTTCACTCAGAGACTTTTAACCTGATCCTAGATCAAGGCTGAGAGATAAAACATATACACAAGTAAACCTTGTGCAAAGAGTCAGAAAACTCAAAACCCAAGAAACACAACAGAAGGAGAGATCTGAAAATTGAAAACTATATTAAGTATGAGAACTCAAGTTCCTGTATTACAAACCATTTCAGAATACAACACCTAGACAATATGCAAAATATTTTGAAGTTTTTTCTCCTTTACTGATACAACCAGCAAAATATATTACAATCTGGACTAAGGATACACACATAGCTTTTCAGCTTCCTATGTCAAGAATTTCCAGCCAACCCTTCTAAATGATCATAAAATTCCTTTTATAGAGACAAGGATACAATAAACAAAAGATCATTTAGGGCATTTTTAGGGCAACACAGTCAACCCTAAGACTCTCAAAATATATCTCAGACAAATCTAATTGCATTTCAATCTAGAAACATCTTTACAAAATATCTGCATCTTTACCCAAATCTAAACCTGGAATACACAATCCATTACTGCTCTCACCAACTTTGTCAAATCTGATTTTTAGCACTGCCAGTGGAAAGCTCATTTCACGCTAATTCTGAAAACATATAACACTATCTTCCATGAACAACCCTTAAACATTATCCTCCATGAACAACCTCCATAAATTAAATTTTTCAATTTCTGATATAGTGTGACTATTCAAATTCAAATTTAATAACTTTATGCAGACCTCAAATTTCGAGGTGGGCCCCATGCTACTTGTCATCACCTAATTGGTTTGACCAGCCACCTCATCACCAATTGGACCTGTGTACACCTCCTTGCCACATGGTGCTCTTTGATTGGTCTATACCTCGCTAATCGTGCATCTACCTGACAACTCACCTCAAAACATGTGTTGCATTGTCACCATACCGCAATGGTTAATCAATGAGCATCTTCAAACTTGCTCTTTTGCGATGACCATCAAATCAACATGCATCCCAAGGTGGCCGACCATCTGCTCAAGGCTCTGCTTTGTCACTACCCTTTGCCAAGTGTCACATTTTGGTTGCTCCGCAAATCGACCTAGGTGCCAATTTGCAACATCATTCCATGTCATCATGGTGCCATGTGTCAGCATGTCACTAAAGCATGATGGTAACTGGCATGCATCTCCATCTTAGCACTTTGGTGATGTCTGTTGGATGTTGGGCATGCATCCTAATGCATTAGATCTGTGCACTGTGGGTTTCATCAAAATATAACTTACCTGACATATGGGGCCCACAATCCACATCACCATCCACCTCGGTCTCCACACATATGAGAGAGCCTCTTTGACCTACATCTGCTTGAAACAACTTGAATGTGTGTGCTTTTCTTTATAAATATCTCATGTCTCTCTTGTACCGTGCATGTGAGATAATATCTAATAGATTTACAATAATTATTTTGTTCAAAATATGCCCACTATGTGCACTAGCTAACCGGGCCCACATACATGCAAATAGCCTCTCCACGGCCTTCTTTCTTGACTTTACACTAGACTTGGGCAACATTGGATATACACCTTTCAAATACACTACCCCGCATGAATGTGGGATAATGCATAGAAATACAACCTCTTCACTTTATCATCTTCCCCATTTGTGCAAACAACACCCAATATTGATAGCATAGAGGCCTCGTATATTGTAAGTGTGTGAGTATCCTTCCCTCACTCAAAAACCCATTCAGTAGGCTCCAATATGTGTTTGTGGCTCACCATTTTTGTCTTTGGCATGAGCCTAAGCTTGTAGTGCACAAGTGCCCACTTGGTATCCTTCTTCATGCAGGCTCCTCTCAAACAAGAACTAGCTATTTTGAAAGGGGGAGATCCCACTTGTGCAAATCACCACATTTTATTATTTTAGGCCTGTTGTTTTCATTATATGTGTGAGGTCTGCTACTGCTACGCACATCGCAAATACAGGACAGAAGAAAACAAACTTCCACTCCTTGGCATGTCTCCCCTCTATGTTAGTGGCTTCCCTCTGTCTTTGGTACTTACACACCACTCTGCGCAACTTGGTATGCCTAGTTTGGAGCATAGAGTCCTAGCTTTAGTGCATGATCCTTGCACTTGGCATGGTTAGCAACACCATTCTCATGGTGTGTATAGCAATGAAAAGGGGTGTGGAAGCTTTAACAAATGATTCATGGTATAACTTTGACCCATACAGCACACTCCCATTGAAGACTCACATAGCTTTCCATGGTAGAGTATGTGTGGGTAAGGGAAAAAATGGGGAAAGAGTGCACTGGGCATGAGCTGGGATTTACAACCCTCTGTTGTCTTGTATACATAGCACCTCATGGAGGCATGTAGCCCCTTGTTAATGTATTCAACTTCCACTTACGCAGTTCATTTACAAAACAATGTGTGCATAATAAAACTTGGTGCACCTAGTACTTAGATTTTTTAGATATAACACCAGCTCCCTCCTTTATAGCTTAAAACACTTTACATAATACTACTTCTCTTAGAGAACATTCATCTCATTTGACTCCTCATTTTGGGCTTTAGTAGTATTGAGCACTCATCCATTGGATCTGCAAAGTAAATACATTCCCTCAAACATATATCCAAGCTACTGGAGCCTCTGAAGGGACTATGCGAAGTTTTAGCTAAGAATATCAATAAAACTTGTTACTTGTTACCCAGGAGCCCATGCCCAAGAAACATTTGGTTATGAAGACTTTATATCTGCCATATGCATCTCCTTTTTCATCCCTAATTCCTTTTTCCATACTATACTTTGTAGTAGCATAATGGCATGTTCTCCTTGAAAGTACAAATACAATGATGACACCGGAGCTCCATTTAGACCAATGAGACAGGCTGGACCCCAAGTGGGTCTGGCCTAAAACAATTTTGAACTCAAACAACTAGCCCTGAAAAGATCTAGGATGACTGGCGCCTATAACCAAATCTAACCCGGATAACCGGGAAACTTTAAAAACTTCAAATTCTACCATTTCGCCAGTCGTCCAAAATGATTAAATTACCTCCAGTCGCGCTACTAAAACATTGATGAAAACATAACACTGAATGCTGAAACTTGGCGGAGACAAACTTTGTACCAAAGACAATCATCCTGCCATATGGCTTAGCCTAAAGATAGAGGAGGTGAGAGATTTTAAAACTTGAAAATGCCACTCAAAATTGCCAACAGATTATAGACTGAAAAAACTGTCGATTGCCCTAGAAAGAGACAAATGATAAATATCAAACGGCGAACCGGAGATGAGCCACTGAAACTGGTAGAAGAATCACCAACAAAGATCACAACAAAATAATCCTCAGCTGAAAGTGTTCATTTTTTCAAAAGCTACAAATTTATGAAAATGATTACTTTGCAGAGTTACTTTATCCACACTTTTATCATTATTGAACACCTTTTACCGGTCTTGGCAATTCGATGAAATGGGACCTTCATGGCATGAAACCCTAGGTAAATAATCACTCTCATACATAGAAAACAAGGCAATAACTAGTTTCAACATACAATCAATTGGCTATCCAGAAATAATCCCCAAAGTTGTGCCCTCAGAACACCCTGAACCAGAAGATAGTGAAACTGTAGAAATCAGTTTTAGAATTGATTGAGCAAAGTGATCAATTGGATTCGTCAAAATCTGAAACTTATCAAGATGATAGATTTCCATGTCTACATTATGGATCAAACTTCAATTATGCTTTACCTTGAACCGGGTGCAAATGACCTGATCTCAAAATGAGCTCCTCAAGAAAACTAAACAACCCACTGCTGAAGAAACTCAACTATCTGCAAACTGAATGGCCCTGGCAAATATGTCAAACGGGCACATGGGAGGCTGAAAATTGGCGAGATGATTTATTTCCATGTCTACAACATGATTCAACAACGGACACTTTATGATCAATCTCAGGGAACTTAATGCACTCATCCGAACAGGGCCTCCGACTAAACTGTGCAACTGATCTTTATTAAAATGTTAGAAACTGCAAATGGAATCAGATCGGCAAATCGGGCAAATGGATTCCTCGTGGCCTAAAAATTGAAACATGGGAAGTATTTGACTACTAGAAAATAGTACAAGAGGAATTTTATCAATTGAGTCACAAGGTCAAAAGTTATAACTAATCAAACAAGGCCACTCAAAAAACCGGGCAGATTAGACAAATGGGATATTTTTGGAAGACCAACTTTAGGGAATCCAAAAATTTATCAAACAGACTCGAAATGGCTTGAGCTTTGAAACATAACCTCTCTGATATATATTGTAAACATTCCCAAACTAGCGGGCGATGAAACCTAATAGGACAGAAGATATTCAAATGCAAACAGAGCCTGCTATAGTGATTTGACACTTAGGAAAAAATGCAGATAAAGGTGAACACCTCAAAATGGCTACTCCCGTAAACATTTCAGATTCTTCAATTAGGAGCTGGAACCCACTGCATATGTCAAATGAAAAGTGTTGAACCCTTTCCCCAAGCTGTATCACATGAAATTCATCAGGCCTATTCCCACATGCTCTTGAACTCAAGTCTCCAAACTGTTCTTTCAAGGTCATAAACTCTGCCATTAGAGAATCTACTGATTATGGACTCAAAATTATCAAGATATTTTTCATAATACAAATAGTGGCTCTAATTGGGGATGTATGCCCCTTGTGGGCATGCAGAGAAAATAGGATCTTTGGTAGAGCAGACCACTTAAAAATGAAAACTGACCACTTTCTCTCTCCACACCTCTTCTCAAAAATGGGAACCCTTACTAAAAGCAAACACACCACATAACTGAAAGAAAGAAACTATACAATACATACATTATTTGCAAAGGCTCAAAGCCTCAGAACTGAAACCACTATTTACCTCTATCAAACATATGATTCTAATCCATATATGAGACAAGCAACCTAAAAAACTTTTGACAAATGTGGTGCCAATATATATGAAAAATTTTGAGCTGAAAGGTATCTATGTACTTGCCATAACCCAAACTCTTCCGGTCACAACCAACCTCATGTTCACATTCCAGAAAATACGGAGGATCCATTACCTCTTCTTGATGTTGTCTAAAAATATAAGGCCTATCTAGTAATGCCTCAAAGTATAAGCTATAAAGACCATCATGTATTACTAAAAACTTATCCGGCTGAAAATGAACTGAATCCCCAAACCTATCTTTATGAGATGACTCAACCATTGAGTGACTTAGCTTCTCTAGGATATGTTCACAACCTAGATCATCAAATAATGTTTCTTCTAAAACTCGTAGAGGTAAGAAGTCATATTTAGATTTGTCACTTTCCTCACTACTCTAACTTACACAATAATCTTTGACACTAGGTTCATTAAAATCTGAATCTATACCAGCATATGAATCTTTATATTCATCATACATGACATTCCTATGTCCCTCACACTTATATGCATCATAACCTTGCAAGATGTTTAACCTCTGAAAATTAGCTTCTAAGAGTTCAAAGATTTGTTCACTGTTTAGTGTATACATGATTCCATTTACATTCTCTTTGACTTCATAATTGATACTGGAAACTTCCTAGGGGCTGCGAACTCTTGGCTCATATCATCTTTGCAGCAACTTTCATCTACATCATATTCATCTCTTTTCTGTTTGCACAAATATCTCATATACTGAGATAATAAGATTGTTCTCTTATGTTGATAAAAGAAAAGGTCTACAAACTTTATAAAAGCATTATCAACTATAGACTTTTCAACATCATCTTCATCTTGGTGTCTGTCGAATTCACTACCAGCATCATAACTAACATTGTTAGCAATAGAAAATACATCATCATCAAGCCCATCTACACAAGACTGTTCACAAGAGAACCCTTCTTTCATGTCCTTATAATCTGATTTTGGTTTACTAGAGGAACATACTTTTGTACCCAAAAAAACATCATAACCCATATAGAATTTGGAACCATTAATCATGTTGTCTTGATTTTTTAGATCTTGGTATGGAAAGCAATCAACACTTTCATTGTATGTTTGAACATCAAAAGAAAACCTTTGAAAATCAGACATGTGCATATCAAACAAGTCCTCAAGCAAATCACTTTGAACTACAACCTATGGCTTCAAATCAAACTCATTCCAGGAGATACTATCATCATGCTGAAATGAAAAAGTGAAAGATGCATTTTCTAATTGGTAACTAATATGTGTTTGCTAACTTGTTTCAACTTCTTTTGAGAATAGGACATCAACACTCTTTACATCCAAATCTTGGATAAAAAAACACACCTTTGATTGAAACAAACAATTTGGTATAAGTTTTGAAACCTCTTCCAGCTCCTCATTGAATGTCTCAAATTGTGGCTCAAACAAATCAATGAGCAGCTCATTGCATATGTCCTCCTTTTGGCAAAGTGTTCCTGACATAGTTCATTGTTGTAGAGCAGATATTTAGTATTGTTAACTTCTTCTTGATGAGAAACCGATTCCATATTATTAACAATATCAAAATCTTCAATATCTTCATCAAACCAGCTGACTTCGATTTCTGATTCAAGGACAAATTGAGCTATCATGGTTTCATATTCAGGTTCATAGAAGACTTCCTCCATTTTTGCATCAATAACTTCACATGGTGAATCAAAAGTTGAAAACATACAAACTAAAAAGTCAGTTTCATTATCACTGTCATTTGAAACAAAAGGATTCATTATTGTTCTAGTCATATCAACATTTTCACATTCCTTTTCAGCACATGATAAATGTTCATTTTCTTCACAACGCTGTCCATAGACCATTGCCTTGTCTTCAAGAAGATCAGGATTACTCAGATGACTTGTTGAATCTTCTTCACTTTTAGCATCACTAAAATCTGATAGACTTTCATCACTTGGGGCTTCATAATCATCTGATGAAAGATCTGCCCCCTCTTTATTTTCAATATTTGATTGCAAACAATAAGTCTTTAAAACCTTAGAACTAGAGGAACTAGTTTCAAATCTGCCTGGTATATAACCCTTATAAATATCTATCTCTGCATCAAGAAAATGTTGGGATCCTTCACTAACCATGTTAACTTCTATATGAAGAAGCGGAACAATATGCCTAATTTTCACTTTTCGATATAATTCACTTACGAAAGGGAAGGAGACGCTTATTCACCCACATTCTCATCCATGTACAGATTACCAAACCATAGATTATTATCCAAACATGTTGTAACTTCCAAACATGTGAATTCAGTTAGAAGAGTGAGCAATGTTCATAGAAGGAAAGTCATTCAGAAGTCTATAAATTGTAGATTACACTTGTCAGAAATCAAGTCATACACAAGTCTACTTTCTACTGAAATAGGAGAAGAGAGCGAAGTTGTTCGAAATTTAAGCTTCTATTTGTCTTCTACCATCTTCATGATTTTGAGTTTGTTGAAAAGAGAGTTTCAAAATCAAGTACGGGTGAGAGTCCAATGCAAGTGCAGCTGAAGAGATTTTTTTTGGCTGATGTAAATGATTTCTATGAATGGGTGTAATGAGGACGATACCTACTATATGACGTGGGAGCCCTTCAAATAGAAGAAAGATAGTATGTTACAAATGTGGTGATTCCTCACCCTTGGTTTCAAGACATTTTTATCCGAGGAAATAACAATGCCATTGGCCACGTTTTTCTTAAGAAATGCAATAGAATTAACAGTTGTAGGGTAGAGATGGGGTAAGCCATTTCTAGGAACTACTGAAAGATGGGTGTTACAACTGAAGCTATCATCACTACAATCAAAATTGCACTAAAGGGGGTGAAAGAAATAAAGAAGATCCTAGAGAATGTGGCGTCAGCAAGAGTGTTAGAGAAGGCAGTGTTTATGGACGGGCTACAAGGTAACTATGTCTATGTTAAGCGAAGCCTCAGGGACTGCTTACTCTACAGCGTTGCTGTTGCCTCACCAGTTCATTAATTTCTTTTACAGATCATTATAAGCTAATGTAAGCTTACTCTATCTCTAATATCCTTTATAGACTTTGAGGTGGTGCACGATAACAAATTATTGTTAAAGGTAAGATAAATTATGGTGGAGAAGGGTTTGGTTTTAATTAGAAGGAATTATCTCTGATTCTAATTCTATATAACCATAGCCTAATGTAAGTGTTCTATGTATCTATTATATACACTCTTATCATTCTTATTAGGTTCAATGGGCTATTTACTATTGTAGTAAAATAAATTATTGTAATGGAGTTCTCCATTTTAAGTTGAATGAAGTAAATTATTCAAATATCTTATATATTATATCTTAAAAAGGTGGTGAGAATTTAATATGTTTAACATATCTTAATTACCATTTGACAACATGTGCATGATTACTAGGAACAATTCTATGTTAACCTTGAGGAAGGATAAAATCTCAAGAATCCTATATATGTCCAAGACATCTAATGGTGTATCTAGAGTTTACCTAAGAGATCGTCTCTCTAATATCAAGGAGGACATTATAAATCATATTGCTACATAATTAGATACCTTACACATTAAGAATAAATAAAATGACATCAAAGTAAATCTCAACAAGGACTACCCCCACTATAGAGAAAACAAGACCAATTATAGATGCAAGAAGATTGCTCATATCATAGAGGAAGATGAAAGATGACTAGATAATTCTATAGCTTGGAAGATTGAGATGGGATTTTTTTTCAAATAACTTAGTGTAAACCATTGAAACAAAAGAAAGGTATTCATCTAGACCACTTGTCCTATAATGTTTTCTTCCTAGAGTAAATTCAAATGTTATAATATGGAATTACAATCCTATGAACTCAATGCCTAACCAACCTTAGATGGGTAGTTTAGCATCAAGTTGTATCTCGAAGCATAGGGCACAAAAACAATAAACTGAATATGAATCTCCCAATCATAATCAATAGTAGTCACCTTAAAAAATGGTTTCAACTATAGAGGGGAAAATAATGATAAAATAAATCCTAATATGTCATACCAATAATAACTATAGAAGTCTACCATATAGTCTTTTGTCATGCCTAAAATATTGCCTCAATAGAAAAATATCATGCCAAATTAAAACATTCTTTCTCCTATCCAGTGAAGGGCACAATAATTTCATATCCAACTTGCACCCAATCCAAACAATAAGCATGTTCAATATGATTATTCTATTGTGTCTACATAGTGTTCAACCTATACAATTGAAATCATTGATGTGCACATTCTCTTAGGAAAGAATATTTCTAGTCCTACATCTACTTATTCATAACACTATTTGATGATGAATTAGTAGTGAACATCCTCATCCACATGTTAAAGTCACCAATAAGGAACCACCATTTCTATAGAGGTTGACTACCCAAAAATACTACCATGAGTTTATGTTGACCTTATCAGGGATCAAAATATTTTTGGGTAAAGATTCCCCTCATCCAAACCATGAAATATGTATCACTTTATACCAAGGCCATCGAGAAACTGTATCTTTAATGTGCAGAGAGAAAGAGGAAGGATCCTTAGGTTTTCCATGTCATAGGAAGGGTGGCTGATATCATGTTGGGTACCCTAGTGGTTTATAAGCACTTAGATCCTAGTAGACCTATTATATATTTTCATATCAATGACACCCCTACCAAGAATGAGAAACCAACAACTTGAAATGTTTAATATATACATGAAATTAATCATGATAATATCTATGAAAAATGGAAGGGTTTTTTTAATTATAGTCAAGTACAAGTGATAATTTATATGTTAGTCAATGATAATATCATTCCAATTATTTAGTGTGCACTAATATCTACAAAGAGAATATATCACATAGATTACATCTCTTTTTACATGTCTTTAGAGCATTATTCCATCTCCACAAACCATGAAAATCCTAGATCTTAGCTTCTACAAATCCAATACTTCATTTTCAGATTCTAATGGTGATCTGAAATATGGCATACCACAAAAAATTATACTGGCACTTTTTCCATTTGAATGACCTCTTCTATCATAGGGAATTCTTCCTCTAGGTTATATGAGTTTTCTAATGTTAGAATCATGCATATTCCCTAATAGATGATTAGTATGTGGCCTACTAATAATATATTTGACTTGGACTATATCACATTTTTATAGAATTATCACGTCTACTAGACCCCTTGTTATTTTAAATGTAATCAACGATATAGCATATGGCTTGACTACATTTTGATGCATGCAAAGTATCACAACTTTAATGTTCATTAAGTTTGAATCCATAAGGAATCGAGCACTAATAGCTTAAGTAAACTAGAGTGAATGCGATATTTGCATTTGGAAGAACTTTCAAGGGTATTATTGAAAAAATTATCATTTTAAATTTATAAAGAAAAACACTGACAAGTTTCACAAATCGATTGGGAAGAGAAACATAGCAATAATCTTGTTTAAGGTTCTAGCCAATATTACAAGGTTAGACTATGTTTATGTACAACAATATTTTGAAAAGATTCATTCAAAAGTAATAATTACCTTGGGATTATAAAATTGCTTGACACCATGTAGGGATGGTTGTAGAGATTAGAAATAGGTACTTGAATGTTGACTATCCAATACCTAAAAACTTCTCTTGTATGATTTTTTTGACTTGTCATTGTACTTCACCTAATGCTTCTTCAATTCTCTTATGCTTCTTAATATTTATTGATTATTGATACTTACTAGTTATCTTAGAAGGAAATCTCTAGTATGCTAAAAATGTCCATTGTTTTCCTAGATCGACATATAGAAATGTCTATGTATGTTTCAGAACAATAATAGTCAATCAAGCATATGGTCCTAGCATGTTTGTGTACAACTAGATTCCATTTAGTGTACTAATTGAAGTGTAAGTATTTTAAATAATTGATGATTGAATATTCCTCTAAAATAATGAATGCACTAAATGACTTTGAGTGCAAGGCTATGACATTGAACCACAAAAAATATACGTAGTTGACCCTCAAAATAAAAAGGTTTATTTTTCCTCTAAATTATTTAAATCAGTATCTTTACGATATAAAAGTTTGTATATATTGATAAATAGGTACATATATGGGTGAATGTAAAGGGATGCACTCACATAGAGGTTAGATAAGAATAGGAGTATGAGAATATGTCAATCATAAGGTATGACATTAGATCCATAATTGAATGAGATAAATGCAAGATAAGATGAGTGTATTAAAGGGTTTGTGAGACAAAGAAACACACTCAGAAATGGAGATAGTTAAAAGGGGAGTAACAGTTGAGATACTAGATGATAAGATATATATCTAGTTATGAACAAATAATTAAAATAATGAACTCCTACTTTACATACAAACATACCATTACTATTTATCAGTATATTTTTATATTAAAATAATTCCTCAAAATAGATGCAAAACTAAAGGATAATGCAGACCGTAGACCTTAACTATGAATGTGGTAAATACGTAAAGGACACGGCTAGGCTACCTACAAAATGTACTATTGACCACATTTCAAAAACTAGAAAACAAAACAGATTTTCGTAGAATTTTGAGCTTGTGATTTTCACGATCTGCATATTTTGTTGTCCAAAACCATAAAAAATTGCAAAAAAATAAATGTGTTTTCAGAAATCTGAAGAAAAGAGTTTGATATTTGTTTTTAATATGTTTTGTAGGGAGCTTAGCCTATCCCATATGTGAATGAGTGAGCATTAACGTTCACCATTATCAGAGCCCAAGCACGTTCATACGATTGACTAGAATAGTTGTTCATTGAAAAGGAATCAGAATCTGTATGGCTACATAATTCCTAGCATTTTGCTTGTTTTAGTTTTGAATGTAGGCAAAACATTGTAATTGTGTGCCTGATTACAAAAAGGAAAGAAAGCATTCAGCTATTTAGTGATCTAAAGGGAAAAATCATTGAAGGAATAAAGCTTGGAACGTACATGTCAGTACAATAATCTGATAAGAAAAAGTTCAGATGCGCAGAGAAATTGTAGAAGTGTATATCATTTCTAGGGAAGTGGGAATTCCGTACTTCAATTAGAATAAAATTGTCATAACCGATTTTGTAGGTCTATGAGTTTTTTTTAGTTACTTTGCGACTTGTGTGGTCTTTTTGACGTGGTCGAGTTTCAGCGACCCTAGAGGAATAAATTTATTTGCTAGATGCTTTGCTAAATTTATTAAAGGTAAATTTGTTAATTTGTTAAGGATGCTAAATTAGAAGTCGAAAATAATTAACATGATAAGATGTGTTTTATATGTTGTTGAGTATATCATTTTCTTAATATGATTAAATATGCTCATAATGAATTATTTTCAAGTTGATTTGGTTATAGATTTTGGGAACTAACCTACTAATAAACAAATTGGAGTGTTTATCAGTTGATAGGATCTGAGGACAGGGGTGTGGTCGAGGTAGGGGAGCCTAGCTCCTCAGTTTGGATGAGTCCAAGATATTATGATAAAAACACACACCACATAGCTCATTTACTTGGATTTTTATTTCTTAATTGGTTAATTCATAGTCTTTGATTTGCAATTTGAATGTAATTTGGAAAGAGGAAAGCTAACTTTTAATTCTTGACAATGATATTACTCTTATTCTTGAAATGAAATTTAATAGAAAAGAGTTAATAATTGTGAAATTATTCAATTTAATTACTTTTAAATTTAAAAATAATTTACTTTTATTTCTTTAGGATTATGTGTGATGGCGGGTTAAGTATATTTTTTTTTAACTAATCTTCAGTTTAAGCGTAGTATAAGTGACTATTTTGAAAGATGATTATTAGCTAGTGGTGGGGAAGTCAAAGAGGAAATTTGAATAGAAGGCTTTTTTTAATCTTTCATCGCAATCTTCTTGGCATCAATTCAGGCTTTAAGCACTGATAGGGTTGTTAAACTGGAGGTTGACTAGAAGTTTGAGCCATTTTTCTCGGCATAATGGACACTAACTGAGGAGGAAGTGACGAAACATTAAAGGAGGGAGTATGATCTTGTTATGAAGGGGGAGAAAGACACATGAAAGGAGAATGTATGAAGGAGATTGGAGGTTCAAGAGGAGAGAAAGGAAATGCAAAGAGGAAAAGGGTGAAGAGCTGAGGAAGCAAGGAATAATGCAACATAAGAGAGCAAAGAACACTTTAGTTCATCTATTGCATTAAAATACAGGTTCCCTTCTATGTTTTTTGATATTTAAATAGTGAATGGCAATGTTTTTCTCTTTAGAATCTTGAAGAGTCCTTTGTTATCAATTTTTGTTGAATTGCATCAAAGCACTATTAGGATTAAGTATTAATTTGTTTTAGCTTGTACTGGATATCTGTGTAGCAACCTTCTTATTTATCTCCACCTTTCACAAGGCTATTCCCTCATCTTTCTTTCAATTTTTACCTGCTATGTCCATGTTCTCTCATACTATGTTCACCGTAAAGCCTTGGGTCTTTAGTTTATTTTAGCGCATGCAGCACCCAGGTGGGAACAAACTTGAACCATAAGCAACATGTGTAAGTCTGGCTTGAATTGAACTGTAGGCAGATTTATAATATATAGATGTGTTTGAAACATTTTTAGAAGGATGATCCGCCAGTCAAATAATCAGATATCTGCAAGTGTAGTATCGATTTTTTTTCCCTTATGGAGCTCATTAAGGCTCGAAGGTAAGGTTTGGCTTTCCCTGCACTAGGCCTCATGTTTTTAACAGTTATTTGCTTGGTCTAGTTCAATAATTTATGTGGGAGTTTTTGAGTAAGTAAGACTACTATGATCAAATCTGTAGATCACCAGTTTAATCTATGTCCTTCCCCTGAGTTTCCACTCGGTCCTTGATTCTTGTTGTGTATATGGTTCTAGACACACTTGGACTTCAACTCATTGATTTTGAGGGAAGCCTGGAGACTAGGAATCCCCATCGACTGCTTATTTTTCTATTGTTTATTCATTCTTTAATTACTCCTGCAGAGTCTTGGGATTTTGAGATAACACTCTTCTTTGTCATGTGTCTTTTCTATAAATAGAACCCTATGTAGATTATTAGAACATGAGCTGGCTTGGGATGATATAGTGTGTTCCTTGTGGCTGTTAATCAAGTTAAGCAAAAAAAAAAAAATGTTTTGTTTAAATAGGAATTATGGTATCACTGTTGATGTCATTTAGTTTTTGTTTTGAGTTTTTGATTTAGCAAGTATTCATTCCTGAGGTCAATATGGCATGTCCTGCGAGATGGAGAGCTGTGGTGTGTCGTTCCCTTAAAGTTTAGAGCTTGACTGATAATCTAGAGTATAGGGGATTTTCATTTAAGTCTTCTTTGAATTTGAACCTGTGTTATAAATCATTCCTGGGTTGGTAATAAATTCCAAATTCATGAAAGATAATCCTTTTTCTTTCTATATAACCTCCTATGATCTTAGAGATTTAAGGAAAATCACAACATATAAATAGAATAAAATGAAACAAAATTTTTTTTTTACAAAACTAGTAGCTGCCAAATTTAACTCTTTTATCTGGAAAATGAATTCAAAATATTAAACTGTAGAGACAAGAAAATTACACAAATTATTAAACTGTAGTTACATGAAAATTAAATAGCACATCAAATTGTAGACACAAAATTATACATAATTTTGGGTAGGAGATTAACGATGTGACTATTTGTAGAAATTGCGATAACAGTTATGTGTTTCTCTAAATTTAATAATTAGTTTCTATCTTTGAGATTTCCATTAGTTAATATTTCATTTTAATTATTTTTCTCCTCTGTTAAGTATTTTGAATACAGAAAGGAAACAGTAAAGTAGACTTGTTCATTTGAGGGTGTGTTAAAATTATAATGTTTTTGAATTGAATTGAAGCATAATTTGGAATAAGATAGAGAAGGGTAATTAAGTTGTTTTACCTGTCAATTATTACTAATTTTGGAAAAGATTCTTTGGCCAAAGATTACTTTCACATATTTTTCATGAATATGCTTGATTAGTGTTGTATGTTCTCTCTTCCATTCTATGATTAGGATTTCTATTTCAGACTAAAGATTGTTGTAGTAGATAGAATCAAAATTACTTCATATTCTTCCAGCTCATCAGTGCTGAGTTGCTAGTCTTCTCGAGTAGGGTCGGTGCGCTTCCATATTAAGGTAAGCCCGAGAGGAGCTAACCACTCCATGGTTGGGCAAAAAAGTGCCTAGGCCACACTCATGTCTCAGGATTTGCAGGTGGACGTGTTGTCTCACGGCTTAGGTGGAAGGATTGATTTAGTGTGATGCCTAGTTTCCGTTATATGACAGATTGGGGGAAATAAATATTATTTTTTTATTTGTTGTATATGTTTGAATTTCCATAGATGGTTGAAACCTTGTAATAAAGATGTAATTATTTAGTTTTTTTTTAAGTTGTACGTAATGGCAGAAAGGTCCAATGTATTAAGTTGTAAACCTTTGACAATATTGTATAATGACACTTATGGTTGAATTATGGAAAAATATTGGCATTCATGGAATTTAATTTGTTGACTTTGAGAATATTTACTCTTGTGATATGTTTTACTTTTGATGGAAATTATGGTCTTTACATGTGGTATCAGAGATGTGTTTAAACTCTAGGGCCTGGCTCTTCTATGCTAAAGTTGTGTTTGTGCATGGTATAGGAATAGACTGTCATCATCCAAACCCAGAACAGTGGCTGAAACAGAACCAATAATGAACTAAATGGTTTTCTGAATCAAAGGCTAGATGAAATTGTAGCCCTCTTAGCTAAACAGAGGAACATTTTGCATCAGCAAAATGATAGGATGAATGTCATTGAAAATGACTTAAGGAGAAGATAAAATGATGGTCACTAGGATGATGAAGCTCATAGGAAATAGGTGGACGATAAAAGGCTTGAGGCTCTTTGGAAAGAAGAAGAGGATAGGATGAATGAGGAACATCGTAATAGAGATGTCGATATTGGTGAAAATGTTGGAGATATGAATAATGACCAGATGGATGAGGAATTGAGCAAGGACCTTAAAAAGGTCACGCCACATACCTTTGATGGAAAAAATATTGGGGATGATGTTGAGGCATGGATTACATCCATGGAAAAGTACTTTCATGTTCGTAATCTTTCAGGAAAGTCAAGGGCATTATGGGGAGCTTTCCAGCTAATTGGAGAAGTAGCTACATGGTGGAATAACGAAATGGCTAAGAAGAAGTTATGACCAGTAGAGATATCTTGGGATTATTCCCTTCTCCTCTTCAGGAAATGATGGTTGACACAATTGTATTATGACAGGAAAGTGTCTGAGTTCCAAAATCTGATCTAGGGGGTTTTGTCAGTAACTGATTACCATATGAAGTTCAACCATTTGGTAAAATATGTACCTCAATATCTACAGGATGAGTGTTTTAGGACACAAGTTCATTTTGGGATTATGTCTAGAGATTGGATCAGAGGTTGAGATGCATAAACCCAAAACTATGGAGTTCTCTTATGTGAAGGCACTACTACAGGAGGAGAAACTAAAAATGGTACCAGCAATCTGAATCTCTCAATGAAACAATAGTTCCCAAGGATTCAAGAGGAAGTATGAAAATGATAAATCAAGGAACAATGGACTTGAGCAAGTGTGAAACCCGAGAGGTAAAGGTAGAGGAAATGGAGGTAGAAACAATAACAATCCTCAAAATCAAAAACAGTAACAGGAATGTGAATAATAGGAATGGAAACAACTGGAGGAATAGAATTGAAAATAGGCAAGGACCGAGAAATGGGTGTTTCAATTGTGGGGGTAATCATTATGCTTCATATTTTCCTCAGAATACAACTTAGAGAGAGGATAAAGCTCCTCAAGTAGATCACCAGATTCATGCAATGGTTGATCATCGCCAAGCATATTTTTAGGAAGCTCCTATTTAGATAGCCAGCAAGCTTTATGGACATGATGTTTTTGTTTTAATTGATACTGGAGGTACTGAATGTTTTATAGATCCTAAGTTTGTTTCAAAGTTATCTGTTAGAGATGGTTATTTATTTGAACCATGGATGGTTGAATACAACAATAGGACAAATCGTAGGGTTGAGCAGTGTCTAGCATGCATCAATTTGGAATTTCTAAATTTTCAAACACATGTTAACCTTTATGTCACTCCTTTAGGATCTTATAGTGTTATTTTGGGCATAAATTGGCTAATTGAGCACAAGGCCATTGTAAATTTTAAGGACAAGTCAATTCAATTCTTAGATGAGTATGCCTATAGTTGTTAAGGGTATTCAGAAACCTTAGGAACTAAGGCTAATATCCGCTATGAAAATGAAGAAAGCCCAAAAGAAGGGGTGTACGATCTATGTAGCTTATGCAAAAGACTTAGACACTCCTTCTAGTCTAAATGACTATCCTATCTTGCAAGAGTTCCAAGATGTGTTTCCAGAAGAATTACCTGAATTGCCTCTTAAGAGAGAATTTGAATTCTCTATAGATGTATTACCAGGAACCGAACCTCAATCTAAGGCTCCATACAGAATGACAACCACAGACATGTATGAGTTGAAAACTCAGTTGCATGAACTTTTAGACTAAGGGTTCATACACCCTAGTGTGTCACCATGGGGAGCACCTGTGATCTTCGTAAAGAAGAAATATGTTACTTTAAGGCTATGTATAGATTACCATATGCTTAACAAAGTGACTATTAAGAACAGATATTCACTTCCCAGATTTGATTAACTTTTTGATCAAATGAAAGGAGCAATAGTGTTCTCAAATATTGACTTAAGATCTGGGTATCATCAGCTCCAGATCAAGCAGGAAGATATAGCAAAGACAACCTTTAGAACAAGGTATGGGCATTATGAATTTGTAGTGTTACCTTTTGGACTAACTAATGCTCCTGCAGAATTCATGAACTTTATGAATAGTGTATTCCTAGATTGTTTGGATAAATTTGTAGAGATTTTTCTAGATGATATATTAATTTATTCCAAGAATCTCGAGGAATATGAAGAACACTTGGGTATAGTTTTTTCGTGCCTTAGAGATAGGAAATTGTATGGAAAACTTTCCAAGTGTTCATTTTATTAGAAAGAGATTCACTACTTGGGGCATATTATTTATGCTAAGGGCATTGTAGTGGATCGAGCAAAGATCCAAGCTATACTTGACTGGAAAACTGCACGGAATGTGAGTGAAGTTAGAAGCTTCATGGGACTTGTAGGATATTACCAAAAATTTATGTAAGGATTCTCCAAAATAGAAGCACCTATTACATCCTTACAGAGGAAAGGAAAGAGGTATGAGTGGATAGAGGTTTGTGAGAAGGAATTCTAGTCACTGAAACAAAAACTCACATCTACACCCATTGTAGTTATACTAGATCCTAATGACCATTTTATTGTAATCACTGATGCTTCAGGTGAAGGTTTAGGAGGGGTACTTATGCAGAATGATAAAGTAGTGGCTTATGAGTCATGAAAATTGAAGCAGTATGAGGTTAATTATGTGGAGGTTATGATTTAGAACTTGCTGCCATAGTTCATGCTCTTGTGATGTCAAGACACTACTTTTTAGGTAAGCCTTTAGAGTTGAAAACAAACCGTATGGGTTTGAGATACATCTTCACTCAACCCAATCTTAATGCTAGACAGAGGCAATGGATAGAATTCTTAAGAAAGTATGACTTTTGTATAGAATATATCAAAGGGAAGTAAAATAGGGTAGTTGATGCCTTAAGTAGGAGGAGACACATTGCAACCATTTCTACTACCATAATACGTCTAAAGGAATAGGTGTTGCAGAATCTCCAAGGCGATGACCATTATGAGTTGGTCAAATCAACATTATAGAATGATCTGACAGACCACCATTTTGAGGGTTACTCTTTTGATGGGTATAGTATTTTGAGATATCAAGGGAGGATGGATTGAGGAAATTGGTTTTTGAGGAGATGCATTGCACTCCATATTCAAGACATCCAGGAGTTAATAAAATGCTTGCTAATATGTGGCAATTATATTTTTCGCCTGGACTCAAAAGAGATGTTGTAGCATCTATAGCTCAGCGTCTAGAATTCTAGTGGGTTAAATTTGAGCATGTCCATCCAGGTGGACTTTTGTATCCTCATGGGATACCAAAGTACAAGTGGCAGGTTATCACTATGGACTTTGTTCAAGGTTTGCCTATGACTAAGCAAAAACATGATGTAACCTTGGTTGTGGTTGATAAATTGACCAAGGTTGTACACTTCATACTAGGCAGTCTAAGGGATGGATCTTTGGTTTTGGCCAAGAAATTTGTCAAGGAGATTTTTAGACTTCATGGAGTACCTGAAACCATAATATTAGATAGAGACATGAGAATGACATCAAGGTTTTGGACAACCTTAAATGCTTCTTTGGGAACAATGTTGAACTTCATTACAACACATCATCCTGTCATGCCCAAAAGTTGAGCAAAACACAACTACAATTTTTTTTTAAACACCTACTAACCATCTAAACTAAACACACTTACGCAACTAGGAAGTGAAGCACTATCTAGCACAAGACCCTATGTGCACAAAAAATAGTGCAAGATAAAATAGACAACTGATAATAAAGGAGAGTCTGATGATAGTCCAAAGGACAATCCAAAGGGTTGACCAAGTTTGACCAAAAGTCAAACTTCATCAAACAACTCTAAAATAAGCTATAAGGTTTTCCTTAGGTTACTAGCTTCGACTAGCACAAAAATTGAGATAGTTGACCAAAAGTCAACCATCACTTAAATATGCACAACTAAGTTAAAAAGGGTACAAAAATGCAACCAAGAATAATTGGGCACACATACCGAGGTGTTTGACCAAGGTTTGACCGAGAGTTGACCAAAAAGTCAAATGTACCCAAACATGTCCGACAAGGTTCTACGAGGGTTAAAATACATCAGGGAAGGGTTTGTGCATGCAAACCAAGGTTATGTCCAAGGTTTGACTAATGTTGACCGAAAGTCAACCGTGCACAAGATTTGGTCAACAAGTCTAATAAGGTCATATAAGTCCCAAGACGAGACCCAAGGCGTTAAAAGATTAATTAAAAACATCTGATCTGATTAAATAGTAAACTAATAAACAAACCATTATTAAGTTTAATCTATTCTTATTTAAACGAATTAATTTAAAATATATATATAATTTAATTTACTTAAAATTAACCATGATGAATGGTATAAATTTGAAGACCATAGTAAAATTTTAAAAGTATATTTTGACAATCTAACATAAGGATTGAATTCAATAAACTAATCACAAATTGATTTAACCAATTTACCCAAAATAAAAGACTAATTTCAGAAGTTTAGAAATAAATCTATTTATTTAGTAGTAATGATTTAAGTTCTAAATAATAAATTTACAACTATATAAATACAAAAGTCAAATGAAAATAAATCATCTATTTTTAAATTTAACATTTAATTATTTAATATCTTAATGAAATAAAACAAATCGAAAAAATATTTAAACCAAATAATGCCTTTTATTATAACACTAAAGCTTATTATTATTATTATTATTATTATTATTATTTAAGCCAAAACTATCTTATATAATAAAATAAATTTAATTGAGTAAACTAAACATGTTAAAACATATTAAAAATAAATCTTATAACTATACATCTCTATTAACTAAAACTTATTAAGAAATATCTCAAAACAATTAATCCATTAATATAATCTTTATTCTACAAATTTTAATATTTAAACAAATGGAAATTTAAACATCTGATAAATAAATAAAATCAGACAAAACAATACTATACTCTTGTTTCATTAATCCCTCTTTCATTTTGTGAAAAGCTCCCATGAAATAACAAACCCTCGCGGCGGCCATTAATGGGCCCACGCGCAGAGGGAAGGAGTGGCAGGGTGCGTGGGTGGGGATTTGGGGGTTGCGGCCCCTTCTCACACCACCCGAAAATTTTTAATATATCTTCTTGCCCAGCGCTCTACACGTGAGCCACAAATTAATTTTTTTTTTCTTCATATTATAATATATGTGCTTATAACATATAAGCATATATTATAATATATAAACATGTTTATTATTATTTTAAAAGAAAAAGAAATCATGGCTATAAAAATAAGAAAATATTTACTGGTGTAAATGAGAAACCTGAAACATAAAATAGCGGGCATTTAGCCTCAAAATTTATTTATTTTAAATGCATATATGGAATCCATAATACATTCTTAACAACTTGTATTTGTGAAATTTTTATTTTGATCATTTTATTTTTTTAGGAAATATTTCAAAAAATACACTAAGTACAAAACAAATTAATTAATATTATTTATTTTTGTACTTAATACATCAATTTCATTTGTAATCAAAATACAAACTAAATGAATTAATCATTAATTTAAAGATTTATCTTTTTTTTACCAGACTAATGAAATATAAATAAACCTTTAGCATTTAAATATCGTAAAATTTTATACCAAATAATCCAATAATCCTTTTTCACAAAATAACATAAGATTTCCCATTTATTTATTTCTAAAGATTTGAACCTCTCTAACACACGAATTTTAAATGGAGAATACAATATTTTTTTGTCATACTAAATTTTGTTTTTCAAATACATACAAGATCCATTGTTCAATACACAAGGGATATTTACTAAATTTCAAATTCCAAAATACTTCCAAAATGTAAAGTTTTACAACGAACATTACAACAAATTTTCAAACTGAAGTTTACTCTAAGTCCACGAATTTTACAGGGCTTGCATCCAGATGGGTACCTGTAAGTGTGAGGTTGACCATAGAGTCTCACCTCCCAACCTAGGCCTTTTCAAGGCCACCCTCGAGCTAGGGGATCCAAATGAAATGAGGTACAAACAAACAACCATAGCATGAAGGAAAAAAAGGAAGACACAAAAATAATAAAGTGATATTCCCAACTGGGTTTTACAAGGGGAAGGCCTCTAAGAGACCTTCTTGAAAATGGGGTAGAGGTGGACTACCAAGTGGAGAAGCTAGAACAAGATACAAATATCTCAAGCCACACATGGACTTGGGAAGACCATCTCCAAAAGATGCGGTTTAACTCTCCTTATGCCCCCCCAGGTGCCCGTAGGCCATGTTTGGCATCATGGGTATCGTGGAACCTCATGTTTTATCCTTCCACACATGGGAGACTCTACACATCGTGGGTCTACATCCTACTACCCCCTTCAAGGTTACTCCACCTTCCCTAAGGTGAGTAATCCTTGAAGAAACCCATCCCAAAATGAAATCACAAAGTAAAAACAACATTTTTACAAAACATAAATTTTACAACATGAACCATAAAAAGCCATGGACTCCATTAATGGTGCTCCAAGCTCAAACATATGCAAGAAATAACAAAAATACCACAAGGCCTACCTTGATCCAAGCAAATATTGAAATTTTGAAAAACTTTGAAAGTCCTTCCAACTAGTCTTCTCCCTAAGCTTTTTCCAACAAAGTGGTCTCCAAATCTAGAGAGTGGGTGATCAACTAAAACCTTACTCCAAGTTTCTCCTAAATAGGAAAACCTCCTAAAATCTAGGAGCCAATTAGAAGAGAGGAAGAAACTTCCATTCCCTTCTTCCCACTTGCCTTCCTTCATCATAAATGGAGTTGAATGCAAGTTTGGGAAGAAGAGAGAGGTTAAGAAAAACCTCACAACTCTTCAATTTCGACCAAAGTGAAAACCTTGACTTTAGAGGGGTCATAAATAAGTTTTAAGGCTCTTAATGGGTTGAAAATGACCCCTAACCCTTAAGGTATCAACCTGGGTAGCTAAAATTGACCCTAGTTAACCTATGGGAGCCCAAATGACCCTCCTAAACTCC
The DNA here is from genome assembly GCA_027943335.1 of Chamaecyparis obtusa. Taxonomy (NCBI): domain Eukaryota; kingdom Viridiplantae; phylum Streptophyta; class Pinopsida; order Cupressales; family Cupressaceae; genus Chamaecyparis; species Chamaecyparis obtusa. The sequence goes on from BSBK01004415.1 coordinate 225,670, forward strand.
ACCTAAAGTTTATGCACGAATTTCTGGTCTTGGTTTTCTTCTAGAAACTTCTCAACCCAAGGTTATTTGATCCTACCTTAAGGTTACATCGTAGTCAAACCCTTGACCCACACAATAATAAAATACTTAACCATGCCAACACTTAAGCCACAATTTGCCAAATTTGGCATAAAATAAAAAAATTGACATGGCTAAATCACATAGACATTAATGAATTTAATCACACACATGTAAACCACATTTATGAATAAAATACTATAAAATGAGGTCCACATTTCTTTATACAAAGAGGACCTTGGTGTGTATGGTATAAACATAGGTTCCAGTATTGGATCCCCGCATTTAGATCCATGGTCAACTTATCCTGCACACTCATTGCACACATCAGTAGGTCCAATCAACATGATATAAACATAATACATCAATACTGCATGGTTTTAAAACTATGTCTGTAAATCAAACAACTAAGCATAACTTTGGTTTCCTAAACCAACTTTTCATTGCAATAGTTTTAAAACATCATATAACATCATATGTAACATAAACGTAATTGAAACTGAATCAAAATATGTAGTATCTTGAGTGTACCATGATTACATAATCAGGTACTGAACATATAGTATAGGATTCAATAGATCCTCAAATACATAGTTGTCTCAAAAGTCTAGTATGTCTAAGAAATAAGTACTGAAAGCATGGAAAACAAGGTAGTATAAATATGATTGTTTGGTGGGTCTCACACATCCTTAGATGGATGGTCAAGTAGAGAGAGTTAACCAGGTTCTTGAGCACTTACTGAGAATGTATTGCATAGATCAGCAGTACAAGTGGGAAGAGTATCTTCCTTTGGATGAATTTTCTTACAATAATTATTATCATTCATCATTAGGTATGGCTCCCTTTGAAGATCTATATGGGAGGAAGTGTCAGACACTTGTTAGTTGGGATAGACTAGAGGACATGATCATTGTTGGTTCTGAATTGTTAAGGGAGATGGAAGAGAAGATGTCTCTTATTAGAGAATGGTTGAAGGAAGTTGTTGATAGGAAGAAGAGTTATGTAGACAAGAACCACACTTTCAGATAGTTCTTAGTGGGGGCCAAAGTTTTTCTTTGTGTGAGGCCACACAAGAGTTTTATATCTTTTGGCAGATCTTCTAAGCTCCCACCTAAATATGTTGGTCCTTTCAATGTTTTGGAGATTATCAATCATGTTGCATATAGACTGGCCTTGCCACCTACCCTTGCCCCTATTCATAATGTGTTCCATGTATCTTTACTAAAACCTTACCATCTAGATGCTTCTCGTAACCTAGACTGGGATGCTTTATAGGTACAAGATTTAGGAGTGGTGTTAGTGGAGCCATCCAGTACCATTGATCAACATACCATCAGGGTGCGCGACAGAGAGATCTTGCAGTATAAGGTCCAATGGAACCAATTTTCTGTTGACAATGATAGATAGGAGGATGCAGATGATATGATTAGATCTTTTCAGCATTTACTTCCATAGACTTATATATGCTATTTTGATTTATATTTTCATAAGACATCAAGATGATGTCTTCTCTTAGAGGGGAAGGATGTCGTAACTAATTTTGTAGATCTATGACTTTTTTTAGTTACTTTGCGACTTTTGTGGACTTTTTGACTTGGTCAAGTTTCAGTGACCCTAGAGGAATAAACTGATTTGCTAGATGCTTTGCTAAATTTATTAAAGGTAAATTTGTTAATGTGTTAAGGATGTTAAATTAGAATTCAAAAATGATTAACATCATAAGTTGTGTTTTATATTTTGTTAAGTATATCATTTTCTTAATATGATTAAACATGCTCATAATGAATGATTTTCAAGTTGATTTGGTTATAGATTTTGGGAACTAACCTAATGATAAACAAATTAGAGTTTTTATCCGTTGACAAGATTTGAAAATCATTGGTTTATCCGTGTGTGTTTTTATCATAAAATTCCGGACTCATCCATACCATATAGCTCATTTACTTGGATTTTTATTTCTTAATTGGCTAATTCTTAGTCTTTGTTTTGCAATTTGAAAGTAATTTGGAAAGAGGAAAAGTTACTTTTAATTCTTGAAAATGATATTACTCTTATTCCTGAAATGAAATTTAAGAGAAAAGATTTAATAATTGTTAAATTATTCAATTTAATTACTTTTCAATTTAAATATAATTTACTTTTTTTTTTTAGGATTATGTGTGATGGCGGGTTAAGTATTTTATTTTTTTAACTAATCTTCAGTTTACACGTAGTATGAGTGACTATTTTGAAAGATGATTATTCGCTAGTGGTGGGGAAGTCAAAGAGGAAATTTGAATAGAAGTCTGGTTTTTAATCTTTCATCGCAATATTCCTAGCATCAATTCAAGCTTTAAGTGTTGATAGGATAGTTAAACTAGAGGTTGACTGGAAGTTTGATCCATTTTTATCGGCATGATGGACACCAACTAAGGAGGAAGTTACACAACATTAAAGGAGGGAGTATGAGCTTGTTATGAAGGGGGAGAAAGACGCATGAAAGGAGAACACATGAAGGAGATTGGAGGTTCAAGAGGAGAGAAAGGAAACCCAAAGAGGAAAAGGGTGAAGAGCTAAGGAAGTAGGGAATAGTGCAGCGTAAGAGAGGAGAGAATAGTTTGTTTCATCTATTGCATTAAAATATAGGTTCCCTTCTATGTTTTTTGATATTTAAATAGTGAATGGCAATGTTTTTCTCTTTAGAATCTAGTAGAGTCCTTTTTTATTAGTTTTTGTTGAATTGCGGGAGAGCTTTGTTAGGATTAAGTGTTAATTTGTTTTAGCTTGTGCTGGATATCTACATAGGAGCCTTCTTATTTATCTCCACCTTTAACTAGGCTGTACCCTCATCTTTCTTTCAATTTTTACCTACTATGTCCATGTTCTTTCATACTATCTTCACCGTATAAGCCTTGTGCCTTTACTTTATTTTAGTGCATGCAACACCTAGGTGGAAACAAATTTGAACCATAGGCAACATGCGTAAGTCTAGCTTGAATCGAACCATAGGTAGATTTATAATATATAGATGTGTTTGAAACATTTTTAGAAGGATGATCCGCTAGTAAAATCATTATATGTCTGCAAGTGTAGTATTGGTTTTTTTTTCCCTTAAGGCACTTGTTAAGGCTCGAAGATAAGGTTTGGCTTTCCCTGCACTAGGCCACATGTTTTTAACAGTTAGCTGCATGGTCTAGTTCAATATTTTATGTGGTAGTTTTTGAGTAAGTAAGACTACTATGATCGAATCTGTAGATCACCAATCTTATCTATGTCCTACCTTTGAGTTTCCACTTAGTCCTTGATTTTTGTTGTCTATATGGCTGTAGACACCCTTGGACTTCAACTCCTTGATTTCAAGGGAAGCCTGGAGACTGGGAATCCCCATCGACTCCTTATTTTTCTATTGTTTATTCATTCTTTAATTACTCCTCCAGAGTCTTGGGATTTTGAGATAACACTCTACTTTGTCATCTGTCTTTTCCATAAATAGCACCCTGCTTAGATTGTTAGAACATGAGCTGGTTTGGGATGATATGGTGCATTCCTTTTGGTTGTTAATCAAGCTAAGCAACAAAAAAAAAATGTTTTGTTTAAATCAGAATTATGGTATCATTGTTGATGTCATTTAGTTTTTGTTTTGAGTTTTCGATTTAGCAAGTATTAATTCCTAAGGTCAATATGACCTGTCCTATGAGATGGAGAGTTGTGGTGTGTCATTCCCTTAAAATTTAGAGCTTGACTGATAATCTAGAGTATAGGGGGTTTTCACTTAAGTCTTCTTTGAATTTGAACCTACGTTATAAATCATTTCTAGGTGTGCTAATAAATTCCAAATTCATTAAAGATAATCTTTTTTCTTTCTATATCATTGCCTATGATCTTAGAGATTTAATGAAAATCATAGCATATAAACAAAATACAATGAAATAGAAAATTGTTTTTACAAAACCAGTAGCTGCTAAATTTAACTATTTTATTCGGAAAATGAATTCAGAATATTAAAATGTAGAGACAAGAAAATTACATAGATTATTAAATTGTAGTTATATGAAAATTAAACATCACATCAAATTGTAGAGGCAAAAAATTATATAGAATTTTGGGTAGGAGATTAATGATGTGACTGTCTGTAGAAATTGGGATAACAGTTATGTGTTTCTTTGAATTTTATAATTAGTTTGTATCTTTGAGATTTCCATTGGTTAATATTTCATTTTAATTATTGTTCTCTTCTGTTAAGTATTTTGAATTCAGAAAGGAAACAGTAAAGTAGACCTGTTAATCTGAGGGTGTGTTAAAATTATAATGTTTTTGAATTGAATTGAAGCATAATTTGGAATAAGACAAAGAAGGGTAATTAAGTTGTTTTACCTGTCAGTTATTACTGATTTTGGAAAAGATTCTTTGACCAAAGATTACTTTCGCATATGTTTCATGAATATGCTTGGTTGGTGTTGTATGTTCTCTTTGCCATTCTATGATTAGGATTTCTATTTTAGACTAAAGATTGTTGTAGTAGATAGAATCACAGTTGCTTCATATTCTTTTAGCTCATCAGTACCGAGTTGTTAGTCTTCTCGAGTAGGGTCGGTGCACTTCCATATCAGGGTAAGCCCCGTGGGAGCTAACCACTCCATGGTTGGGCGGAAAAACGTCCGAGCCACACTCCTATCTCAGGATTTGTAGGTGGATGTACTATTTGGAGGCTTAGGAGATAGGGATTAATTTAGTGTGATGCCTAGTTTCCATTATATGACGGATTGGCGGAAATAGATATTTTTTATTTATTTATTGTATCTATTTCAATTTCGACAGATGGTCGTAACCTTGTAATAAAGATGTAATTATTCAAATTTTTTTGAAAGTTGTACTTAATGACAGAAAGGTCGAATGTATTAAATTCTAAAACCTTTGACAATATTGTGTGACGACACTTATGGTCGAATTATGGAAAAATATTGGCATTCATGGAATTTTATTTTTTGACTTTCAGTATATTTACTCTTGTGATATATTTTACTTTTGATGGAAATTATGGTGTTTACAAAAATAGTGGAAGAATATGCCCACTTCGCACTTTTTGATATCATTCCCTTAGAGTGGTGAAGGAATTGGTAGCTTTCGTAAAAGCCAACCGTAGGTAAGGCATTCATCCAAATTCTTATCCATTCAAAGAGGACCAAACCACACATTGCTATCCAGTCACGTTTGAGCTCCCAAACATGTGAAACATGGTCGGTTTTGAAGAATGAGCAATAAGCGCAAAACCTAAGTCATTCACTTGTCTATAAATTGGAGCTTACACTTCTCGCAAAGAAAGTCATACTTATGTCTACTATCTACTGAAAAAATAAGAGAAGAGAGCAAAGCTTTTCGAACATTAAGCTTCTCTTTGTCTGCTACTCAAGAGAGAGAGTTTCAAAACTTCACAATGGCTAAGAGACTGATCCAAGTGCAATTGAGAAGTTTTTGTATGGCTGACGTGGATGATTTCTACAAATGGGAAAGCAATGAAGAAGTCACACACTTTATGACTTGGGAGCCCTTTAAGTCTAAGCAACAGGCTAGAGAGTATGTTGCAAACGTGGTGATTGCTCACCCTTGGTTTAAGGCCATTTGCATCCAAGGAAACAATAAGGTTGTTGGCCACATTATGCTGAAGCAAGGCAGTGGAATGAAAAGTTGCAGGGCTGAGATGGCATATGCCATCTCCAGGAAGTACTAGAAAATGGGTGTCACCACTCAAGCTGTCATCACTGCACTCAAAATTGCATTGAAGGAATTGAAAGGAATAATGAGGATTGAAGCTCTGGTTCTCCCAGAGAATGTGGCATCCGCAAGAGTGTTGGAGAAGGTAGGGTTTATTAAGGAGGGAATGCTATGTAACTATGTGTATCTTAAGGGAAGCCTCAGGGACTGTTTTCTCTTTAGCTTTGTCGTCGCCTCGGCTACCAACTAATATCTTATTCAGATCATTATAACCTAATGTAAGCTTACTGTGTGTCCATTATGTCCAATAGACTAGTAAGTGTTGTAGGATAATAAATTATCATAATAATGGGAGACAAATTATTGCAGTGTAGGATTTGGTTTTAATTAGAAGGAATTCTTCAGCTTTGGCGCTGTCTCAGCTTCTAGTTGAAGACAACCATGGTTACTGGGTTTAATGGACTATTCAATGTTGTATGGGAATAAATTATGGTAATGTACTTTGCGGTATTATGTTGAATGAAGTCTATTATTCAAATATCTTTCATATTGTATTCCAATATTAGCCCCAATAAGTTTGTAATCGATTTGAAGTCTATTAGTTGTAGTTGCAGATGACGGTTTCTCATGCTAAAGAAAACTCTAACTGATGTGGGAGATGACTGAACAGAAAAGAATTGAATTTGTTTTAAAAGGATCAGTACTTTTAGTGTCTGCATTTTTATTAAATCTCAGGAATTCCTTCATTTACTAGTGCTTGAACTGAATATGGTGCCTATAACTCACCTAATCAACATAATTAATTATATCTCTAACAAGATGTGAAACCTGCTATGTAGAATTATACAATGTTCTAGTTAATTAATCTAGTTGTTAAATATGGGAGATTATATTAATATTCTATGAATAATGTGTAATTGTATATGGTATATACGAGGGTGTAAAAATAAAACTATTATAGAATAGTTTTAATGGATAAATATCTACAATACTCAGATTTACCAAGGATGTTGGAAATGGTCACACACCTCAGTGAGACCCTACAAAAATTGATTACCTTACAAGGAGTGTTCCTAAATGAATAAGATAACTAATACCTAGGTTAATTTGTAAATACAAATAAATTGTAGTCTATTAATAGAATATGGTCCTATTCAATCCCTTTCATTGTTGACAATTGTCAAAATGTATACTTCAGAACATAGACCATGATTAGGTTTATATGTTTGATTTATAGAATATACATGATGTATAGATGAAACATAAGATTATTATTCAAACTGTAAGGAACCACATAAGAACACCAAATCATATCATGAGTAATGGTCTATAAATTATTTTTAAGGATAAAAAGAGTCGTGAAACTTTTTTTTTAACTGATTTTTTTCTATAAAGTTTAGAAGACTACATAGGAAAAATTAATGGATAAGGATTGTAATGCTCTAAAAATGCATATTTATGAGCATAAATCATGATGATCTAGGTTATTTGAGGTTTTAGGGATAACGAACTCCATTGATCAATATATGAAACTTAAGATTATGATTTATCCTCTACATCAAGAATAGATTCAGAGAAGTGGGGTACATGGTCTATAGATTCTTGTTCAATGATAATGATAGTTAAGTAATATTTTTGAATAATTGATTCTATAATGTATATAAAATTATATATGATGTATTCTTTATGATCATATAAATATCTAGTCTTACATCCTAGATGATATATTAAGATTCTTTCAATATGCAAGGCTTAGAACTACCTAATAGATAGTTTAATTCTAACACGTGATATAATTAGCTCAATACATAATTTTAATTCTAACATTTGATATAACTAGCTTAATACATTTGCACCTATATTCAATAGTGTCTTGCTTTTACTATCAAACATAATCACTAAATATAATTAGGATCTCATGATTTTGTTGACAAAGCATCATGGTATGTAATGAGCAAGCTATTTGTACCAAAATTGATAATGTATTCTAATGAAGATGAGATGTTTATTCTCACTAAAAATATAATCGAGCTGATATCTATAAAAAAAATAAAATTGAATGGGATTAAGAACTATAGTCAAGTCCTTGAAGTTTCATGCATTAGTGAATAATATTTGCAAATAATATTGGCAAGTTGCTTCCTGAATGCATCTATTTTATTTCTACTCTAATTTGCATAGCATGGTTCTCCATACCATTCAACATCATTAAGCATTAGATCAATATTTTTTATGGAAATTTTCTTAGAGTAAATTATTGATAAATTGCAATAGAATATCTCCTTGTAATACATACTATAAGCTACTCTTTGTAGGAATCAATAGATTAAGATAGCTTGAGATATTTATAATAGCTACAATATCCATGTCACTTTTATCTTCATGGAGTGTAACTTCTATTTTAATTCTTTAAGTCAGTAGATAATCCTAGAACAATTCTTCATAAACAGTTCTCTTACTTGGTATTAATTGAGTAGGCTTAACTGAAAGTGTACATGTGCTCCTCTGTGTAAAAAATATACATATCCCTTATTTGTCCTTGGATAAAAGAAAAAAATAGCTAGATACAATATGTCATTTCTCGTTTATCAAGAGCGCAGATTATATAATTTATATGGGTAGAGGGGGATGATGATTATTATGTTGATCTAGGTCAAGCATTTCACATGTATACTCAGAACAACCTAGGTCTCTATTTTTCTATGTAGAATTTAACATAAGATATTTTTTAAATTCAAGAGATATTTTGTTCTTGCATTAACCATCTCAAAAACTATTTTAAACATAGTAGAATGGAATATATGTGTTAGTTGCAAAATATCTATTTGGGAAATCATCTTATGAGCCGACAACATTACATTATATATGATCATGCTTTATTTTGTTTGACAATAGAGCCTTGAGAATTTAACCATGTTGAAGGGGCCTCATTTTATTGTTTGGCCAAGTGACTTCTATTGCTATGTTTCATTCATTCTTGGATGATGGATTTGTGTCCTACATTCCATATTTCTTTTTATCCAGGTCTAGTTTTGTGGCACACATAAGGGTTGTTACTAGACAAGATTAATTGTTGTTTCATTAACATGATTTCTATTTTGTCTTGGAAATTAATTTGACTTAATATTTCTATTATCTCTCATTATTCTACCGACATATTCTCATCTTTGTAACCATTTTGTTTATTTTTTATTTCTGTTAAGTTTTATATTTGGTTATGTATCCGATGATGTCCAGTACTTTCCTGCCAATAGTATTAGATTTAAGTGTTCAATTAGTATAAAAATAAAATTGGTTTATATTCTTTTCTTTGTTAATTAAGCTCAATTCAAGAAAAATAACAATTATAACAACACAGTTAGAAATTAGTAATACCCTAAAAAGAGATGCTATCATCCAAAAAAGTTCTCTTCATAACTGTGCTACCATTGTTTCGATTGTCTAGCGATTTAAACCAAAGACTTTGACTTACTAATAGATTTAATCTACCAATTACTAATAGATTAAGCATATTATTACTATGCTTAATGTTCCACTTAAATGCATTTAACACAAAAAATAAATCTACAAAACTGAATCAATGACATGTTTACAATAAAGGTCTAATAGAACTCCCAACAATTCTTAAACATACATTATCTGATATAATGAATTGTTAAACAATTAAGGTTGGAGTAGACATAGTTATTTATAGTTTTTTATGTTGTACAAGGAAGATTTGGCTAGGCCAAATCTTCCTTCATGCTAGCAATCTACAAAATTAGACCTTTATTAAGAATTCATCATATCAGATAAAGTATGTTTAAGAATAGTTGGGACTGGTCCTTTGGCATGTATTAAATAGAATAGAATTTTCAGCATATTATTATCATTCTATTTCTTGTGATATTGCTATTAGTATTCAACTGTGATATTGAATCCTGATAGCAATATCACAATTTGACGTGTTGTGGAAAAATATCTCCTACTTATCAATTTTATTTCTTTGTTGTAAACATGTCATTGGTTCAGTTTTGTAAATTTTGTTTGTGAATTAACATGCCATTGGTTTAGTTTTGTAATTTTTTTTTTGTTGTAAACATGCCATTGGTTCAGTTTTGTAATTTTTTTTCAAGAACAATCTGGCCAGCCACTATCTACACAATACCAGTTACTCATTTGGTATCACAAACAACAAAAACAACAAAGTTCTTTCATAAAAAGGTAAAACTAATGCATGGAAATGTTCCTACATTACCACCAAGAAAAGATCACATTCTATACTTTCAAATCAATATGTTGTTGTTTCAATTGTACCTACAGGACAATGTACTCCAAAATTGTAGAGAAATTAAGTGTACTCCAAATAGACTGCCCTCTACAAAGAACTGACTGGAATCTATTAACCAACCTTCTAACTATCAAATCATTATGCTTTCAAATCAATTACCTATCGACATATCCCTTGTGAGGGAGAGAAGCCAAACACATAAAGAACATGCACATAAACACGACAACTAAAAAAATTAAATGGAATACACCAAGAAGTATCAAATGATGAATGCTCAATTGTTGTAATGGTAAAGTAATATCAGAACCATCCATTTCTAGAACTTGACTTTTCTATAGTCCTAATGATTTTTCTTATTTCTTGTCTTTTGTCCCTTTTTTATTTCCTATGTCTGTGCTTAGTGACAGGATTTTGAGCATTGTTGACATACTTAAATGGAATACACAATACCAAATGATGAATGCTCAATTGTTGTAATGGCAAAGCATCAGAACCGTGCATTTCTAAAATTTAATTTTGTATAGTCTTAATTATTTTTCTATAGTCCTAATGATTTTGAAAATTGTTGAGAAAGACTATTTTTATTATTAATATTATAGTCTAAATGATTTTTCTATAGTCGTGATGATTTTTCTTATTTCTTATCTTTTGTCCCTTTTTGATCTCCTATGTCTGTGCTTCATGACATGATTTTGTCACCTTCTTTTGATGGTATATTTCATTAAGTCTATGTGGAATACTATTTTGTTCACTATTTTATTTCAGCTTGATATTTCTTTCATTTTTCATATACATAGAGATTACACATACCGATAAAAAATGAGCTATTTGATTTAGGTTTAATTTTCTTTATTGTAAATGGTTAATATTTCTGATGGTACTCCATGGTGTATTCCATATAAAAAGAATCAAGTTTCTTTGGTATGATAAATGTCCCTTTGTGTTGAGAAAATTAGAGTTGAGAAAATGGTTGTTCAGTGATGATTTGTATCTGGAGGTTGCAAAAAAACCATCCTTCTTCCACTAATGGGTCATTCCATTCAAGAAAGACCATGTTTGATGATATCAAGCCACAACAAAATAGGGAGACAATTGCTAGATTGTGGTCTAACTTTAAAAGAAAAGGTGATGGAAAATGTTATCTACCATTGATTGCAAACATTGTTTAAGTACTTGAATTGACAATAGAACAATAGTGGTGAATGTATGATTATTATAATCATATGATTATATGTTATAATATTTATGTAATAAATGTAGTAATGATGGTGTGGTGCATTATTGATATAGGCTCAATGACTCTTCTCAATGTGCCAAATTGTCAATGTGGTGGTAGGTAGTGTGTGTTGAAGACTTTACGGACATAGAACAACCCTGGATGATAATTTTTGGTGCTGCCCAAATAGAAAAAAGGTTGCTAATGTATATATATTTGATGTTTCTAATATAAATACTATTCATTATATTATAAGAACTAATGTAGACTAGGTATCACAAAGAAATAATGGTTGTAGATACTTTAGTTGGGTTGATGAAAACTCATCTGCATCTATCTGCCCATCTCCACTTATCCATGATGAAGGATTTGAGTGCAAAACGTGTCAAGCTAGGGAAAATGCCTAAATTATATTTTTATGATGCCTTCTTAGTATTGTAATTGCATATCTTTGTTGCGACCATATGTAGAGATGAGCTCAGGAATTAGTTAGTTTAGTATTTTCATATTGTAACTAATATTTTAATATGGAAATGGTGTAACTTCTCTTTGCCTCAAGTTCACATATATATGGTTTACATATTTTTTTACAATAATTCTTCATGTTTATGGCCTAGGTGAGCCCTAATCTGCTATCAATCACATGATTTAACATATAGTGTTGTCTTGGTTATTCCATTTATTCTTTGATACATGTATTTGACCACACCTACTCCACTTCATGTGGATGTCTTTGAAATAGACTCCTAACTCTAATAAACCAATTGTAACTACTAACTAACCTTATAAAATAGCAATAGGTAAGAACGATCGCTTGCCAACATCTGTTGAATACAAGGTCCTTGAGAGATCAATCAATTAGGATGAGTGGATGAGGATGATGAGATGGGGGAAGTGGAGTTGAATCATGATGAAAAGTAAGCTCTGGCTGCAATTAGGAAGAAGAAGGAGATGCTTATTGTCGAACACGGATTAAAGAAGAGTACTACAGAGAGCAAGCCTACCGTGCCAAGGAAGTTTGACAAGAATAATGAATATGGCTTAATCAGAATGGGAAGACATCTTTCTAGCCTGGGCTTGGATACTTTGACAATTAGCTTGATAATAAATGAAGCAGATGAGAGATGAAAAATTAGCTTCCCAAAAAAAAATTCATAAATACACTATGCGTACCCCAATTCCAATGCCCTCTGTGCGTACCCAAAGAATATATTTGAAACAACAAGAGTAAGGTTAGCCTTACCCTTGTTGTTTCAAATATATCCTTTGGGTACACACAAAGGGTATAGGAATTGGGGTACGTAACCTTACCCTTGTTGTTTCAAATATATCCTTTTGGTATGCATAGAGGGCATAGGAATTAGGGTATGCATAGTGCATTTATGAGATTTTTCTTGGGAAGCTTATTGCTCATCTGTCATCTACTTTATTATTATGAAGCTAATTCTTGAAGGATCCAGGCCCAGGCTAGAAAGATGTCTTCCCAAACACATAAAAAATATGCACATAAACACGACACCTAAGAAATATAAATGTAGATATCACAATAGCTAAGAAACATAAATGTAGGAATCATGGTCACATTTTTTTGGAGACAACATAATTGAGTTTTATACCCAGATGATGGAGAGAAACTTTTTCTCCTTCGATTCCAAGTTGACATTGCGGGATCCAAAGACCATAGATAAGGAATAAATTTAGAGAGCGGAGGAGGGCCATAACAACCAAACTAATATAGGACAAACCTCAAGTTAAATGAGGCAACTGGAAACATTTTAATAGTTTTTATTATTAAATAATGAAATTTGCATATACTAGTGGTCTAAGCCCCCTTGTTACATGATTTATTATTTTAAGCCCCCTCTGACTTACGCATCTAGAAACTAAAAATAAAACATATTGGGATTGAGACAAACCTTATAAAATAATAGCAGCTAAGAAGGATCACTTACCAACATCTTCTCATGAATACAAGGTCCTCCAACAAATGTATTCATCAGATGTTGGCAAGCGATCCTTCTTAGTTGTTGTTGTTTTATAAGGTTTGTCTCAATCCCAATAGGTTGCAGTTTCATTTTCTAGATGCCTAAGTCAGAGGGGGCTTACAATAATAAATCATGTAATGAGGGTGCTTAGAACACTATTATATGCAAATTTCATTATTTAATAATAAAAATCTATAAAATGTTTGCAGTTGCCTCATTTAACTTGAGGTTTGTCCTATATTATTTTGGTCATTATGGCCCTCCTCTAATTTCTAAATTTATTCCTTATCTATGGTCTTTGGATCCCACATTTCCAACTTGGAATCGGAGGAGCAAAAGTTTCTCTCCATCATCTGGGTATACAACTCAATTATGTTGTCTCTATAAAAAAGTGACCATGATGCCTACATTTACGTTTCTCAATTGTTGTGTCCTAGGACCCCTTATGACCCTTTAAAACCCTTTACAATCCCTAAAAATACATCTTAGAGGTCATAAAATGTCATAAATGGTCATAAGAGGCTCCTAAGAGGGGCCAGATGAGATTCCACCTTCATGAGGTTGGCCCCGTTAAGTAGAGAATGTTATACTCTTCTTGAAACAAAGAGAAGCTCAATAATTTAAGGTCTCAGTCCACGAACAAATTAAATTAGACTTACTATCCAAATTGCTACATTGATGAGAATCAATGATGGGCCGGAGTTTTTAGACTCTGAGAAGACGTATATGCAGTGGAGGCTAGAAGGGATTTTTGTGGAGATTTTCTAGATGTGTAAATTTGGTAGAGTGGCCCTATATACATACGAGGGTTTCCAGATTGAGTACTAGTGCAAAGATGATGATTCAGTAACCTACATCTATAAAACCTTCACAAATATGTCATCTTAACAATTCTGTGCATATTGACTAGGTATACAACTCAATTATTGGTTATTGAAAGGACATTGTGCACTTGAGTAGTTTAAACTAATCCATTATGGATTTTTTGCACATGGTATCAAGGGTGAGAATTTTTTTGTTACAATGGAAAAGCTTATTTAATAAGAATCAATTTATTTAAGAGGGAGAACTCTTTATTTTATGGATCCAATCTTAATGAAAAAGAATATGCTATATTAGTATTTTTGTTTAGACTCAATATTTTTGTGACTTAATTTCTCAGTCTAGTTCAAATGATATCATATCAAACTATGCTATTAAGCCTTTGGTGTCATTGTGATCTTTGGATATATGAAAAGTCCTATGTCAAGAAAGTGATTTATCTTTATCTTAGTCTCTATAGTATTGAAAAAAATGAGTGGGTTGGACATTAGTGGTGGCTCTATTCTCTCTTATCATTCTTCATATTCCCTTTGGTAGTTATTCTTTCTTTTAACTCACCTTAATTGGTGTGCATATATTTGAGAGTAATCTTTTCTATGGTTTTTCCCTTTAATACAAGTTGTTCCACATAAATCTAGTATTTCTTGTGTTTATGTTTGCTATTATTTTTGAGTTACTATCCTTAAAAGGTTATAATTTCAAAGTAAGTTTGGTGGTACTAATTAAAGGTTTTTAAGCCTTTCAAAATTCTGAAGGATGTGAATGTGGGTGGAATAAGAGCCATCTTTGAGTAGGATTTGTTGCATCTTTCTATGCCCAAACTCTCCCATAACCCATTCACTCCTCACAACATCCCCCTCTTTTTCATCACCTACATCACCCTTATTGGGGTGCAATTTCTAGTAATATAAACACCAAACTATGTCTTCACAAGTAGAAAAGTGATTGTTTCTAACCAAAAGTGACATAATATTGTTGTGCTTAATTTAATAATATATAGTTTTAAAAAACATTAAATTTTCTATCATTTTTTTGACGAAAAAAGAATAGAAATATCGACGAGAGTGCTATATAGTCGACAATTATTCTCACGATGTCTCATCACAATTTTGACAACACTTGATTGTTCTTTCGACAGGAATGGTATACAGTCGATGACTCTTCTGACCAACATTGGTCACAGAGATAAATGGTATAGCTAATAATTCTTCCAGGTTGAAGTGATTATTTCGACGGCGTGGCCATGGATTATTCAACCACTCTAGATGTCAAAATTTTGACGTAGGTTTTATGTGTCGTATCATCGACAAAAAAACTTTGACAACTATTATGGTCATTTGATTGACCAATTGGCATCTAAAAATTGACTAAACCTTGTCAAAAAATAAGAAAAAAATTTCTATTATTACCTGGTAGGTCAAGGTTGACCTCGACCTTGACCTACATCAAAGTCAACCTTGACTTTGACCTAGAGCAGCATCGACCTTGACCCTGAACCCAGGTCCAAATTTCAGGTTTCAGAAGTTTCAGGATGTCAGGCTTCGGAATGGTAAACTCTTAAATTACATTAAATCTAGGTCCAGTTCTAGGGGTTAAGGTTAATTTGGATTTAATTCTCCAATGTCGGTCTCTCTAGAAGTTTGTACCCTATATCACTATAAAAGGAAGCATTCCTCCTCTCATTTTGACCAAGCAATTTCATGATTAAGACACGTATCTCTCAAGTGAAATCAAGCATAAGTGTAATCAAGTGATCAAGAAAGCAAGAAGGAGAAGGAAAGAATTCAAGCATTCATTCATCCTCAAGAATTCAAGCATTCAAGATCCAATTCATCAAGGAGATCCATTAGTAGCCATTGAATGATTCAAGCTCTATGGAGCCCTCTTGTTGAAGATTTCTCCATCCACATTCATTCAAGCCTCTTCCTAGTTAAAGATCCATTCAAGATTGGTGTTGAAGACCTAATGCCATTTATTTGAGACATCCTACATTTAATTCTACATTTGTCCATACTTGTGGATTCAAGGATTCGAATCCTCCACAAGGGTTTCAACATAAGCAAGGTGAATAGTTCCATTTACTTTGTTTATTTACATTGAAATTTCAATTACATTTCAAGGTTGATTCCAAACTGGGGTTTGACCAAGGCAAACCCCCCATCCAAAAAAGAAAACCATTTTTCTTGCAGGTAGAGGTATAGCATAGGAAATTGAAGTTCAGATCTGGATACCCTTTTCTGTGAACTTCTGAGATTCACAAACATAATTTCTGTCGGAGCTATTTTGGGTCAAGGTCAACCATTAATGGGGGGTAAGATTGTGCCTTGATTCTAAGGTAAAATTTGACCTAGCTCCGAAAGATAAAAGTTTTTAGGGTTTTCTATGTCTTGGTATTTCCAGTCCGGAGTAGGTTGCAAAATTTCCCGAAACTATACACAGACATCAGAAATCAATCTTTTCCATATTTTCCCTACTTTGAGGTTAGTAAATTTATCTTCTATTCATCTAATATTTCAAGAACATACTTTTCATAATAAAATATAAGGTTTTCTCCTTCATTCAAATTCTCCATAGATTGATTCTTTTGTGCATTAACCTTTTGGTTGATCAATTTGGATCTCTCCTTTGGAAATTTGGATTTAGTGGTGGATCTTGTATTTTCCATTATCTCCCACATATCATATTCATCTATATCTTACTTTCTAACCATCTATAGTTTTATACATCCCTGGAGGAATTTGGGACTATAGGATAACTGGATTTAACTGATTCACCTCTCCTCCCGCCCTCAATTATCTAACAATTGGTATCAGAGAATAAGTGCTTAAAGGAGGAAGTTTGAATGAATTAAGGTAAAGAGATAAAGATGTATAAGAGAGAGGTATGATGGTAAACAAAGATAATTTCTCAACATGGCAAAGCAGGATGAAGTTTTATGTAATAGGCATTAGAGATTCTACACTATACTATCTTGAAAATGATTTCATAACTCCTACTAGTACTATGACTATCAACTAGATGAAAGAAAGAAAAGAACACAATGCAATGATGATTGAGAATGCTTCTTCTCTACCAGATGTTGAATTTGAGGACATTAAGAACCATACAAGTACCAAGGAAATGTGGGATAAACTAACACTTTTTCATGGAGGAGATCTGAATGTTCTCAAGGAAAAGGCAAAAAGCTTAAGAGGAAAATTTGATGATATAAACATGAAAGAAGGTGAAAATATTAATCACTACAACAATCAAGTCAAGAAAGTGGTCAATTCTATTAGAGAAGTAGGTGCAAACAACACCAAGCATTAGAACGAGATTAACCAAGAAGAATAAAGATGGAGGAAGAAAGAAATTGAAGAAATTATGATGACTAGAATTATTCTGAGTTGACCATAGATCTAATTATTGGCAAGTGAAGTTCAATTTGAATGACGTCATATACTTTTTCTTTCTAACCATTTCTACAAACAAAATCTCTTAACCAAGTGAGAATTAATCGACTTTGTTATTTCTTTATGATATTCAATGAATGTTGCTTATTTTTTTGTCGACCCAAGTGAATGCATGGTCATACATAATTATTAGTGATAAATCCTCTAACAAGGTGACACCTTATAGTGTGTTTTGTAACCTTTAATAGGGTTGGCTCTTAACCAAGCCTACTTTAGAAGAGTCAAAATATTTTGGGTACCGGTCCCAGGTGGTTTTTCCCTCTACAAGGTTTCCATATTAAAAATCAAGTGTTATATGTGTATGCATGTGATGATTTGTTCATTAAGGAGATTCTAAGGGAAAGGAAGAAAGCTTAAGATGAAAGTTTGATGATATGGAGATGAAATAAGGTGTGAGGCCTCACCCTAGACCCACCATGGCTTTTCCATTATCATTATGATAGCCCTAGTAATTGGCTTAATGTTTTAATTAGCTTAGTTGATTTTACTCTTTTAGACAAAGATTTGATTATCATAGATGACAATACATTACATTTTATGATGCCTTTTATACTCACAATGTTGACTTTATGATACATTATGACTGACATTATGATGATTGATTGAGATAGAATACTGAGATGTGCAATTAGGAAATTTATGTCGATATGAGTTGTTCGGAAAATGAAAATCAAGAAATGAATAATGTTGAGATGTGTATTTCATTTCAGGTTAAATGTTAGGTGATGAATTATTGATGACTATTTTATGATATAATTGTATGAATTCCAATTTATGGTATTTTGATTTATGAATGTTGGGATGAAGTGATGCATTTTATATGCTTATGTAAGTAACTAAGAAATGGAGTTTTGATTTGATTATGATACGATGAGATTTCTATTATGAATTGAAATGTTAATTACTTAGGTGAATTTTATGAGTGTCATGGTGACTTTTAATCACAATGGAATTATATATGCAATGATTATGCTACAAGCTTCATTTAGTGATGAATCGAATATTTCATGATGAGTTGTATGTATCTTTTAGATGAATGATTATGCCATGTGAAAGTTTGACTTAGTTACGATTAATTTCTTGAGAATTATTTGATTATGAAAGTTATGAAATTTACATGTACATTTCCTTGGACTATTGATATTGGACTTGTGTGTGCAGGGAAATAGGCCATGGTAAATTTAGGGAACCGTCGCAGAGACCAATGTGAAAAATAGTTTGAGCCAAGGTTGCTTCTAGTGAGAGGCCAAAAAACTTGTTGTAATGTATTTAATTCATAAAAGTATGATGCATGAATGTATTTGATTTATTTTTTAATTGTAAATGTTATTTATGTGAGAATGCCCAAGTGGATATGCTACATGGCTTGTGGTGTGTCATTTTTGTTGTGTCACTTGACACATGTGTGTGTACTTGTTGCCATGACATGTCCACTTGATTATTGGTTGAACACCAACCTAGGAAGGTACCCTTTAGGATCCCCATGAGAATCCTTGGTTTGGGAGTTTAAGGTTATGTATTGTCTTGGAATTTCGAAATTGAGCTTCACATGCATTTTTGGGGGGCTTAAAAGGTGTCTAGGTAAGTGTTACGGCCATTTTTATAAGCCCACTTGATATACTTATGGGTAAGAGGTATTTTTAACCATAGGATAACCCCATGTTGACCAAAAGACCCCTCCAAAAGTTGGGTTTTCAAAATGGCCGAAAATCCACTTTTGAAGCAAGGTCTTGGGTAGTGTTTCATCTAATAATAATTCAAGTCTTTGGTCCACTTTTTGGGCAACCTTTTTAGGAATTCATATTTGGAAACCATGTCAGAATCTTGGGAAGGTCATCCTATTAGAATGAGATCCTACCCCTAGGAGAGGGTGTGGAGACCTTTTTAGAAGGGACTCTTCTTTTCGAAGAGTTCGACACCCACTCTCTAGATTTGAAGACTTAGCTATTTTGGAGAGGACTTTCGAAAGTGGAAAAGCTCTTCATCAACTTTCTTCCATAATCTTGGATCAAGGTTGGTGGTATTCTTCATTTGCTTTGTTTTTTTTTCATGTCTTGTATGATATTTTTTTGTATGCAAAATGTAGTTATTGTTTCTTGTAGTATATGTGGTTGAGATCTTGTTCTTTTTGTGGTAATGGATGTTATGTGAATCTTGAGCTTGTTGTTGAGCATGATTTATTAGCATTGTAAATGTGTAGTTTCGTTTGTTGGTTTTTGAAGTTTTCTTGTATGTGTTGTAGTGTTTTGATGAGGGAGTTCTCAAGGCCATACTCACCCTTGGGAGGGAAGAGTAGCCTTGGGGGTGAAGGGTATTGTTGGGACATTCAAGGGTGTAGAGTCTCTCCTTGGATCGGAGAGGGATGAAACATGGATGTATGGGCTCCATGTAGCCATCTCTTTTATTTGTTTTGTAAATAGGTGGGCATAAGGAGTTATTGAGATTGTGTTTGTGGTGAAAGATACATGATGAGGAAGCCAAGTGATGGCTTAGCTCTTATCATGAGATGTGTTTTCTCCACTTGAGTATGGTTCGACCTTCACCCTATATTGAGTCATTTTGAGACTCTTTGTGTTTAGCCTTGGAAGGGAGATTTCATTGTGAGTTATGTTTATGTTGTTGTTATTAAGGGTTTTCTTGATTGTCTCCTTGTCTTTGTGATGGTTCCCCTAGCTCATGGATGGCTTCATAGAAACCTTGGTTGGGGGGTGAGCACTCCTTGGCCTATGTATTTTTATTGCAGAATTTTGGAGCCAATGAAGACTTCATGGTTGGTGTTGAAATCTTGAAGAGTTGATGACATTTTCTTATTTGAGTTGGATATCTTTTGTTTCAAGATTATTTTTATTGTAAGGGAGTTTTGAGAATCCCTTGAGTTCAAGTATTTTTTAATGGAGTTGTCACTCCAAGTCTTGTATTTGTGGCAAGTGTTGATGTAGCAAGTTGTGAAGAAATTGTATGAAAGATTAGTGGATAGTTTTATTTTGAAATCATAGTGTAATGTTCAAGGAAAGTTTTGGTGTATTCATGTTTCATAAAAGGAATGCAAAGTTTTAGTTGGAATGGTTTATGTAAGAGCATTGCTTATTTTCTCATTGAGATATCTTTATGTTTCCATGTTGATAAAGAGGAAAATTTGATGTAATTTCATTGTGGTTCATTGATTAGAAATGATAGGGTAAGAAAATATTTGTATCAAAAGAAAAAGTCTCTCTATCATTTAAGCAATCTTTTTATTTTTCTTTTTGTAACCATGTGAGAAAATAAATAGACTTGAAAAAGTTGGCAACTAGTTTGTAACTTATCAATCTTAGATCAAATAGACATAAATAAGGGAATTAAAGTGATGGAATCCTATCAATTAGATAAATCTACATTTCCATTACCATTAGTGAAAAAAAGAGAAAACAACTCAAAAAGGAAATGAGAAGAAACAAGAGATACTAAAAAAAATACAAGAGAAAAGTGAAAAAAAAGAGACCTACAGGTCTCTGGAAAATGTATGGGAAAAATTTCTAATACATTTTCCACTACACAGTTCATATAAAACTATATATTCCAGCCCATGTGGATTAAGACAAAAAAAGGATACCTAAGTTTATTTGGCCTACAAGCCTAGTTAGAAGATGGGACCCACCTGGAATCCCACCCCAAGAAGCCTAGAAAGAAGGGCCTTTAAAAGAAATTATATAAAAAAAAAACCTTTCCTTCAAAAAATTTCCTCACATTACAAGTACAATGATATAAAAAAATTTAATACCTCTTAAGCTCACGTAGGTGGGCACTAACAAAATTATTAATAAATTATTTTTTTTTTTTAAAACATTCAAAGCAAAATTTATTGGAAAAAATATATATTTTAAAATTTTTAAGCGCGGGGCGTGATCCCCATGCCCCCTAGGCACACTGCACTAAGCAGCATAGGGGCCCTATGCTAGGCAGGGTACCACACTGCCTAGGTAGTGTGGTACCCTACCTAGGGTAGCGTACCAGGCTGACTAGGTAGTGAGGGCCTGCCGCAATGCGCAGTCCCTCGAGGGACTTAAAACAAAGGGTCGTGAGCCCATTTTTTTATATATGTTTTTTTACATTTTTTTTAATTATTATTTAATATTAATAATAAATATTATTATTATTTAGTTTATTTTCATTATTATTTATTTATTTAATAAATAATATATATATTAAAATTATTATTATATATATTATTTATTATTTTATTAACCTATTTGATATTTAATAATAATTAATATTTTATGAATTTATATATATTATTTATTAATATATATTAGTTAATTAAAATTTTAATAAATCAGTATTTTATGTTAAATAGTTTTTGTTTTTTTAAGAATTCATTACTGTTATTAACAGGCTAATTTTATTAATCAATATATTTATTAATTGATTAATATGTTCTATTACTTATTAACTAATGTATATTCGTAATTATATTTTAATTAACTAACATAATTAACATTTTGGATTTGGTCTAAGCTAACCCCTTCAATTCAGCTAGATTATAAAAATGAAATGATAACCCATTTCCTGTTAATAGTGAACTTACTATTATTTTTATTGGCATGGTTTGTTTTTAGGAAGTCAATTTAAGCTAACATATTTGATATACTTAGTGGGATAGTATACTCGTTTGGATTTGCTCATACTTTTAATTCAATCAGACTAGATATGTTAGTTACCTTAAATATGTAATTTAATCTAGGAGAATTAATTATATAATATATTCAAATTAACCTTCTTTGGAACTTAATCATTCTAGGACTTATTGTGCCCTGAGGTTATTTTGAACCCACTAAGAAAACTCTAGACATATCACCTGGGTGTGAATGTAAACCTAGTCTGTTCTTTCAACTCATCCCTGAACTTTGAATATGCAAATCTCTAGTGACCAATAGCAATGAAGAATTATTTTTACCCATTGATTAATGCTCTTGTGACATTGAGTTTGAATATTCATTGGTATAAGTCTTAGACCCTCGATATACTTAGGGGTGAGCATTGATGATGACCCCTCGTCATGCTACCCCTCAACCGAAGGCTAACCAACTCCCTCTTGGGTTTAACTACTCAATCTTTAGTCAACTATTATAACCCTTAAAATAAACTTATATAACATTTTAAAAATAAAAAAAAAGTTGGTGTGTTTTTGTGCGTAAAATTATGGGTATGACACTTGGTATCAGAGCCTAGGTTTCAACATTGGAACCTAAACCCATTGTGTTTCTCTAAATAGACCCAATTTTATACATAGATTTTTGATAAATTTTAATAGTTTTAATGAACAGTATGATGGACCTTCATTACATTATTAAGGGACTACTTGTGACCCTTGGGATCCATCAAATAATTATAATTCCAATTCCGTATAGGATGGATCACTTTTTGGGTTAATTGATTTCCATAATTCAGCTTAATTATTTCTCTATAGGAGATAGACTAGGAACATCAAAATATCTTAATAACTCAAGTTAATGGGTCAGAGTAAATTGGAATCATGTTATTGCATAAGAAGTTCATATAAACTAATATAAGGGGTATACCTAGAAGAATAACTTAAGAGGGTTAAGGATGGATTATGTTCAGTGTTGATGGAAACATGAATTAAAATTATTTTGACCACATTATTAAGGATAAGACGTGGTTATACACTCAACACGTATCAAGGAAAGTATTAGTTGTGGTAGGATTCAAATAATGCTTGAACGAAGAATAATTCAGAGGTTATACTAATGCTCAACATTGGAACCACCTACCCTTATCTTGTTCATAATTTAAAACCTTATTATTTATGATGGAAATGTTGTTATGGTAGTGCTAGCAACTTAAAACTACTTGCGTGGAAACATTTAGAACTTCTGTATTAAGAGTCTAGGACGCATACATTTTCTAATATGTTCTCTTCAACATAAATAAGAGATACTTTATCAAGCACATGTTAATAACAAAAGAGTACCCTAGGAGTAAAAATGTAAAGAGTAACTTAGCCAAAAGATCGATCAACACATGATGACCACACCTTGGAAATATGAAAGCAAAGACTAATATAGATGAGTAATGGAAGATTCAACTACCTAGAAATTCCTTCAGATTTCATGAATAAAACTTAAAGGGAGTTCTTAAGAATTTAGTATCAGATTATCAATCAATCTAAAGATGATAGTAAAAATGAAGACAATACATGTGTCAATAGAGTTACTTAGTAATTGAATATGGAGACCCTGATCGAGATGCACTTCCAAGATGATATAATGGTCAAGGTAGAAAGGTAACCTAAAATTCTTTTGTGTCCTAACATATTTGAAATGCAATTATGAACTTACCTGGAGGTAGATGACAGCTATGAATCTATGACCTCCTTGTCAGTGTTTTGCAAAAATTTACATGAATTGTAATGAAACTGTGGACAATCAATGACAATTTTTGAGACTAAAATGGAGCCAACGAAGGTAATATATATTTAATATAGCATTAATAACTTGACTATCCTATGTTGTTGTAATTATTAGTGCATAAGTAAATTGGAACCTTGTTAATGTATTTATAATAGAATAATATAGAATTTAGGGATTGTACTTTTGGGTAGTCCCTTGTGTATTGCAGAGTTATCTCAAAAGTAAATCACCTGCTATAAAGTATAATTTTCTCCTAAGGCATGCTATATGGATGACGAACGATAATATAAAACCTTTCGATGGATGTGCCTAATTGAGTCCAATAAGATGGAGAGCTTGAACTAAACAAACATTAGTCATGATTGTGAAAATGATCTATTAAATCCTTATGGATAGTCGTGAGACTCTTAAAGTATAACATGCTATTTTTCATTACACCATAGGAAACCCTGCTCATGAGTCAATGTAATGTGCTTGTGAATGCTGTGTAAAGTGGATATTAAGTGGTAATATTGAGATTAGTTTGGAAACATAATGAAACATATGTATAGTAGTATAAATTAACTATCGGAATGCCTTTTGTGATGAGTGAAGTTGTATGTGAAGTACCCTGAGTGAGGGACTAGTTCAATTAGCTAGGAACATAGTGGTGGACATCAAGTGCCAACTCTCCAAAATAGAACCACTTGAGTTCTTGAGGGTTGCGATGCTAAAATATTCCTATGAATTAATTATATTAGTTAGGGTTCTCATAAAATTGTTGTATCTCTGGTCATTCCTATATTCATAAAATTATTAGCCTTATAAGTGTTTTAATATAGTTTTTTATGCCTTATTTGCCTAAGCGAGTGGGCCATTTCAATGTTGTGTAAGTACGATGATGTACTTCATGTTGTTGAGAGTGAGACATAAGTGAACCACGTTGCAGTGGGAACTTCTCTCTAGGAGAGGAGGATGTTGTAATGTGAATATCATGATTATATGGTTGGATGTAGTTAAAGAACTTTTAGAGTAAGTGAGACTTTTATTAGTAAATAGGTAGTTGTCTCTTGAGTTTTTGTGTGTCTACCTCTTTTTCCAAACCAATGTTTTCTTGGAAAACCCTTAATGCTTTATCCTTGTTAGGACATAATTGGTATATTGTAAATATTGTCATAATAAATGTATGTTGAGGTTTCCCCACCTTCCTCTCAGTGACCATAAAAGGTCACATAGTTCATGTAATGATTGCAGAGAATATGGATTGCTAAATTTATTTTTCTTTCATTCATTTTACTTTGTTTCACAAGTTGATTTTTTCTATGATTGCCAACAATGTAAAAGTAAATTAATTTATGTGTTGGGCTACTTAGCCAAACTTTGTTTTAAATGTCCTTATTTGCCTCAAGGACTTGTCTTTACATATTTTTTGTGATTAAGTTTTACCAATGTGGCCACTTTTTGAATCTTGATGAAATGTTATTTTCAATTTTAAAATGTTGAATTATATGATTATTTGATGAGGCTCTTATGGTTGCAATTGTTGGCAAGTATTTTTGTGGTAGGTTGTATGAGGGAGAGGATTTATTGGGAAAATCCATCATATTTTATTATAACTGGGGAGAAAATGTAAAGAAGTTCCCCATCACACTATGTTCACCCTAGTCATTAGCACTATCTATGACCATGCTAGTAGCCTTGGTAGGAGTATTTTATGGATTGTGATATGCATAGTCGTTGAAAGATTACTTTATGATCTTTCTTCATAAATATTAGGATATTATCAACTAATATAATGTAAATTTGGTACAAACTAAGGATTTATTGAGTGACAAATGATACCTTTAGCATAATATTGGATATGAGATGTTAACATCTAGAGTGATGTTAACATACATTTGAGATATGTCATAAGGAAGATGTCCTTTATTTTAGTGTAATTCCTTGTGGCTTTGAATCCAACATTGGTGTGTTGAATGGAATCACCTTATATGATCCTGTTGCGAGACGAAGATATGGTAACTATGTAAAATAATATTAGATTGTGATGTTGGGATAATCAGTTCTATCATACAATGTTTATACTTTTAATGTTAGAATTGATTAAAATAAGGTAAAACATATCCTTAACATGTATCAACATTATAATTCCTCATTGCATGAGATCAGTGATTCAAAATTTATCCAATGGACTAAGCTAGATGTCAACCCTGGAACTTTAACCCTAAGTGGCATAACTTCCAGGAGGAAGTTCATGCCTAGGGTGGGGAGGATGTGAGGCCTCACCCTAGACCCACCATGGCTTTTCCATTATCGTTATGATAGCCCTAGTAATTAGCTTAATGTTTTGATTATCTTAGTTGATTTTACTCTTTTAGACAAAGATTTGATTATCGTAGATGAGAATACATTACATTTTATGATGCTTTTTATACTCATAATGTTGACTTTATGATACATTATAACTGACATTATCATGATTGATTTAGATGGAATACTAGGATGTGCAATTAGGGAATTTATGTCGATATGAGTTGTTAGGAAAATGAAAATCAAGAAATGAATAAGGTTGAGATGTGTATTTCATTTCAGGTTAAATGTTAGGTGATGAATTATTGATGACTATTTTATGATATAATTATCTGAATTCCAATTTATGGTATTTTGATTTATGAATGTTGGGATGAAGTGATGGATTTTATACGCTTATGTAAGTAACTAGGAAATGGAGTTTTGATTCGATTCTGGTACGATGAGATTTATATTATGAATTGAAATGTTAATTACTTAGGTGAAGTTTATGAGTGTCATGATGACTTTTAATCACAATGGAATTATATATGCAATGATTATGCTACAAGCTTCATTTAGTGATGAATCGAATATTTCATGATGACTTGTATGTATGTTTTACATGAATGATTATGCCATGTGAAAGTTTGGCTTCATTATGATTAATTTTCTGAGAATTATTTTATTATGAAAGTTATGAAATTTATATGTACATTTCCTTGGACCACTGATATTGGACTTGAGTGTGCAGGGAAATAGGCCATGGTAAATTTGGAGAACCATCGTAGAGACCAATGTGAAAATTAGTTTGAGCCAAGGTTGCTTCTTGTAAGAAGCCAAAAACCTCGTTGTAATGTATTTAATTCATAAAAGTATGATGCATGAATGTATTTGATTTATTTGTTAATTGTAAATGTTATTTATGTGAGAATACCCAAGTGGACATGCAACATGGCTTGTGGTGTGTCATTTTTGTTGTGTCACTTGACACATGTGTGTGTACTTGTGGCCATGACATGTCCACTTGAGGATTGGTTGAACACCAACCTAGGAAGGTACCCTTTAGGATCCCCATGAGAATCCTTGGTTTGGGAGATTAATGTTATGTCTTGTCTTGGAATTTCGAAATTGAGCTTCACATGGGTTTTTGGGGGGCTTAAAAGGTGTCTAGGGAAGTGTTAGGGCCATTTTTAGTAAGCCCACTTGATATGCCTATGGGTAAGGGGCATCTTTAACCATAGAATAACCCCATGTTGACCAAAAGACCCCTCCAAAAGTCATGTTTTCAAAATGGCCGAAAATCCACTTTTAAAGCAAGGTCTTAGGTAGTGTTTCATCCAATAATAATTCAAGTCTTTTGTCCACTTTTTGGGAAACCTTTTTAGGAATCCATATTTGGAAACCATGTAAGAAGCTTGGGAAGGTCATCCTATTAGAATGAGATCCTAGCCCTAGGGGAGGGTGTGGAGGCCTTTTTAGAGGGGACTCTTCTTATGGAAGAGTTTGACACCCACTCTCTAGATTTAGAGACTTAGCTATTTTGGAAAGGACTTTGGAAAGTGGAAAAGCTCTTCATCAACTTTCTTCCATAATCTTGGATCAAGGTTTTTGGTATTCTTCATTTTCTTTGTTTTGTTTTCATGTTGAGAGGAACAACTCTCTTGTATGATATTTGTTTGTATGCAAAATGTAGTTATTGTTTCTTGTAGTGTATGTGGTTGAGATCTTGTTATTTTTGTGGTAATGTATGTTATGTGAATCTTGAGCTTGTTGTTGAGCATGATTTCTTAGCATTATAAATGTGTAGTTTCATTTGTTGGTTTTTGAAGTTTTCTTGTATGTGTTGTAGTGTTTTGTTGAGGGAGTTCTGAAGGTCATACTCACCCTTGGGAGGGAAGAGTAGCCTTGGGCGTGAAGGGTGTTGGTGTTCTTTTTTCCCAAAGGTTAGCTTGGCATCAGGATTGATAGAGCTAGTGTCACATTCACTCAACACTCCAAATCTAACAGAAAAAAGGCCAACTGACAAGGATCAAAGAGAGATCCTTCTACACTTTGAGCTCCACATCACTCAGGCAGGTGTACCTCATCTGCACACTTATACAACTTGTGTCACACTACAGGCCTACAGGTCACTGACTGTGGAATGGTTCTCAAACTCCTAGGTATCCTGTACCTCAATGAAGCCAATATCTCATGCAATAGCCCTACTTGCATGGAGTGAGTATGAAAACCAGAGACCTATCCTAACAACATGAAAGGGAAAAGGTGGGACTGAATGGAAATGATTTTAAAAGGATTGAAAGGACCACTGAGATGCCCTAAGTCTCTGATAGAGCAGTGCCTTATCCAATGGGCCACAGAGTCAAATACCCTACTGTAAGAGATAGTTGTGAAATAAGAACACAATATGCTCCATGTGTTGATGCTTGACATCAATCACACACCATGACCAAACCTCAACTTAACACCCACCTATGCATTCAAGCATGTTATTATCCATTCAAAGGATTTTAACCCTCCCCTTAGAAGAGTCCTATAAATCAGACAATACATTTATTAGCATCCACCAGAAGACAAGTATGACATATCCTTGATATTTCAGCTCATACATGCATAAAAACTAACCCTGAACCAGTTACCTTTGTGAAGATAACTCCACTTGCAAACACATAGGCAATACAAGATGACAAATCAAACACCCTTGATGCATGATCAATGAATTCAAAGCTCAAATGGAGATAGCTTAGTAATAGTAAGAATAAACTAAGTTCTCATACATGAAATAAGTCTATTACAATATGTATTGTGTTCTCTGAACCAGCAATGGAAACAAAACACCCTATATGCAGAGAGAAGGGGAAATTTGTAGAGAAAAAAATTTCACTGGAACTGACAAAATTCAAAGCCCTCACACAGTCAAAATTTTAACTCTTTATACCATTAGCTACCTTGGGAACCCATAACAGGTTGCAACAAGCTATGGATAGCTAAGGCATAGGTTACAACAACTAAACCTATTGGAAACGGTAAAAAATTTACTGTAGGGGCATGAAATTTAGGCAACCCAAAGAGAAAAGATCTCAAACTGACATTAAGATCAAGCCATAAGACCAGGAGATTGCCATAAAAACTAGTCTAATCAAACACCTGCAAACACTTCTCAAGCCAAGATTGTAATCATTCCTTACATGGTACAGATCACTACAAACGATCATCAAGCACCCTGGACCACACTGGAACGGAAAAAAAATCACTTTTTACCAATTCCAATCACTTCTGCATTGAAATTCAGTCCTTTCTATTGTTGGAAACCCTCAGAAAATTCAAATTTGAAAATGAATGACTACTTTGCACTTCATGGGTTTTATGTTCCTCAACTATTTGCCACTTGTCATGAAATCACGCAGTTATCAATTTAACCACCACAAGAATTTGAGCTTCAAACTATGCTTGGTCACATGATCACAAGGCACCAAACTAACCTTTGTGATCATGCGACCGTAGTCTCCTCAACTGCATGATGCCATCACAAACCACCCAGAAAAGTCTTCAGCTAACTCATAAATCCCTCGATGAATGAAAAATAGGCATGTCAGCAACACGACACCATGGACCCACACAACACCACAACTGTGATGTTATAATAGTTGTCGCATGATGGCATAGCCAAAAATTGGGCTATGCGAACATGTGACAAGCCATGAGATTTCCACCTTGTCACCGTAAACACCGGCCCCACCTTATCTGGTGAACTGGCAACTGAAGAACTTTCACCAGTTCGCGAGATACTTTATGCCATTGCGAAAAAACTTAGCGACCACATGACCATGGTTCACTGAATCGCCAAATGAACTAAGGCATCACCTTTTTATTGCACAAATATGTGAACACATTTAACTTTGTCAGCACCACCAAATCCTTATCCACTCTGCCAAACCTTAGACACCACCTAGGCCCTTTTGATGCCACACATCATTACGCCATTCACCACATCAATCGAGTCACCTGACATAGGACCCACCGCTGAAAAAAGCCTTGCCTTTCAAGAAAATCAGACGGTGGTCACATGATCGCAAAGGGGAGGAATACTCCTCACAATCATGCAGCAACCGTAGATCTTATCTGCATTGTCAGTTCGCTTAAGAAATACTGGGCCCACCTGCCAACTGCCAAGGATTCAGTGACCACGTGACTAATTGTTTGCCAAGTCATGAGATGTTAGCCACTAACCGTTAGGAATGAAGAGATTGCGTGACTGAAGAGAAATAGACCACCCGCTAGGTCACTGAATGTTAGGCACCTAACTACCAGAAACAAGAGACTGTGTGACAACACAGTCGCCAGGTCACCGAATAAGATATTTAACTGCCAAAGAACTGGAGAATCAACGACATAGTCCAGCCAAGACCTAGCCCCACCATCCATCGCACCTACATAGTTAGGACCAAGGTTGAAAAAACACAAAGTATTTGACATGGAGAATGATTGAAAAAACACAAAGTTTTCGACACCGAAGGATAAGCGCACAAAAGTAGGAAGTGCAGGGTTGAAAACAACACATAGGTCAAAAACATCATGGATTTTCAAAAATATTGTGGGTTTTTGACACTGAGGTGGATTTTGAAATTTTGTCTCCTACGGACCATAGAATTTGAATAACTTTATGGGTTTGGTGATTCAGCACGTGTGATTTGGGCTAGATCAAGGTGAAACATTGAAGAACACAAGGCAAGACACAAACCAAGAAACATTTATAGGGAGGAGGTCATTTTCATAGGATTTTTTCTATGATAGAAAATGGCCTAATAGTGGCTCTAGTTGGGGATGCATGGCTCTTGTAGGCATGGCAAGAATTCAGAATCAATGGGAGAGCAGACCACCAACAAGAAAAAACATAGAAACCCCAAAAACTGGCAACCGAACCAGGAAAGGAAACACATAATAGGAAAGGGAAATTGTACAAAGATTTATAGTATTTACAAGTATGTACAACCAGGCTCATGGCCTCAAAAGAAAACTAGTGACCCACCTGCATCAAAAATTTGGTTTTCATCCACATATGTGACCCCAAGTCTGAAAAAATATTTACCATTCTGCTACAAACATATGTGAATAACCATGGGCTGAAGAATGAAACTATCCTGATCACTACCCATGCTCTTCTAGTCACAACCATCATACTCACATTCAAATTCCAAGAAGTAGGGAACATCATCTACTTCTCCTTGCTGACGGGAAGCAAAAATATCATCTAGTAATGCACCAAAAAATAAAACATACTGATTACCATGCATTACATCAGAATTACCTAACTAAAGAGGACTTGAATCCTTTGATTTACCTTCACGTATTGCTTCAGCCACTGAGCAACTTGGTTCCTCCATGATGTCTTCATGAACTGGATCATAAACCAAGTGAAGGTCTTCATCAAAACTTTGGTGATAGGGGAGCACTACATCATCACTATTTTCTCCAGAAGAAAATCTATCTCAACTATCGAAGACTAAGTCCTCAATACTATCACACTCAGCATCATATTTAGCAGAAATAGGGAAAGGGCTTGAACAAGAAATTTGTTCATCACTGTAATCTTGATGACAGGAGAACGCACTGTCATGTCCTTCTACTTCTCTTTCTGCAGAGTCACTACCAGAGGGGGAACGTTGTATACATGGGTCTTCATGGTCACTTTGAACCCTGGCCCCATATTCAGTCTCAAAATGTATATCATAGGGGAGCTACAAATCAAAGTCCAGACAAGGTGCATACCTTTAGAATTCATCAGCCAAGAGTGTTGAAATCATCTCATTGCTTAGTGGACTTTGAGCCTCATTTTCTTCTTCATCAGCTACATCCCTATCATTGCAAACATCATTCTTATCCAACACAAGAATGGAGACGTCTGGCCTTAGATCATCTTGTGTGAAACAATCAATGGAGGAATTATCATCTGCATCATATTCAATATCTTCCCTCTTACATAAAACATCATCAATCTGGGACAAGAAAATTGCCTTCCCATGTTGACAAGAAAAAAAATTTGTAGACAAAAAAGAAATATTGTCATCCTCAGATTCATCTTCAACATCCTCATATGCACTAATCTCAGAATCAGCTTCATAGTCAACACTTTCTGCATAGTGAGAATCAACATCAGAAACACTGGCCTCCTCATGAACATCATCAGGAGCCACCAGTCTTAGCAATCTTATGTCCTCTGCTAACTGCCAGTTCACCATTTTCAACTTTGATAATTCCTTCTTGAGAGAAGCAACTTTATTACAATGCTCAAAAAACTTAGCTCTCAACACATCCCAACAAGGGATTGAACATGAAGGCAAGGACAAGAACCACTTCCTTGCACCATCAAAAAATGTGAGCACAAATAAACTCGTGGCAATATCCTCATGTTCAACATCTATATCTCCAAAAATATCCATGACAACATCAAAATGTTAGCTTGCAGGAACAGATCCACCAGCCATGAATCTTGACAAGCACTTCCCATCCTTAGCAGAGAACTCATTAGGGGCACCTTCAATGCCATTAAAACAAAAGGGCCTATATTCCTCCATGAGGAACTTCCCACAAACACTCATCCCTTTACAACAGTGCTAGACACTTGATAGGGAAACATTTCAATAAGAGAATACCTGAAAGTTTTGCAGCAGAAGACCTTTGGCTGGAAGTAGGGCAGATCTAGAGCTCACCTTATAGCTCCATCAGGTTCTTTTAGTATAGAGTCACCACCTCCTTGAAGAGGAAAATTAATTCATTGTTTCTTGTTCCAGCCAACACAAAACTACACCAGGTATACACACTGTTGATCAAGGAGATGCACTGATCAGACATAGATAAATCAGACCTGCCACTCACAATTAGGTGAGAAAATTTTGCAAATACTTGTTTTTATATCTGACTCTTTTCTAGACTCTCCCCAGCAGAGTTTCCATCTTATTGGTGACTCGGATGGGCCAAACCAATCTAGTAAAAAGATATGATATTGCAAAATTTGTAACCATAACCAGAGCTCCTTAATAGGTTTTCCTTATGTTCTCCCCAGCAGAGTCACCATCTTGTTGGTTCTCTTCCTTGCAAGACCAAACTTGAAACAAATGGTTGGGCTTGAAACGTAGGTTAGGCACTCAAGCTTGACAAGGAAAATAAACCAATTGACGAGGATAGAGAGAAATCCTCCTTCTTCTTTGAGCTCCACATTCACTCAGGTGGGTATTTCCTTATCTATAGATTCAAGACACCTCATGACAAACCAAAGGCCTGTAGATAGATTAATGTGGAATAGCAACCAATCTCCTATAGGTATCATGTACCTCAATGAAGCCAATATCTCATGCAATAGCCCTACTTGCATGGAGTGAGTATGAAAACCAAAGACCTATCCTAACAACATGAAAGGGAAAAGGTGGGATTGATTGGAAATGATTTTAAAAGGATTGAAAGGACCACTGAGATGTCGTAAGTCTCTGATATAGCAGTGCCTTATCCAATGGGCCACGGAGTCAAATACCCTACTGCAAGAGATAGTTGTGAAATAAGAACACAATATGCTCCATGTGTTGATGCCTGACATCAATCACACACCGTGACCAAACCTTAACTTAACACCCACCTGTGCATTCAAGCATGTTATTATCCATTCAAAGGATTTTAACCCTCCCCTTAGAAGAGTCCTATGAATCAGACAATACATTTATCAGCATCCACCGAAAGACAAGCATGACATATCCTTGATATTTCAACTCATACATGCATAAACACTAACCCTGAACCAGTTACCTCTATGAAGATAACTCCACTTACAAATACATAGGCAATACAAGTAGACAAATCAAACACCCTTGATGTATGATCAATGAATTCAAAGCTCAAATGGAGATAGCTTAGTAACAGTAAGAATAAACTGAGTTCTCATACACAAAATAAGTTTGTTACAATATATATTGTGTTCTCTAAACCAACAATGGAAACAGAACACCCTATATGCAGAGAGAAGCGAAAATTTGCAGAGCAGAAACTTTCACTGGAACTGACAAAATTCAGACCCTCACATAGTCAAAATTTCAACTCTTTATACCATTAGCTACCTTGGGAACCCATCATAGGTTGTAACAAGCTACGGACAGCTAAGGCATAGGTTACAATAGCTAAACCAATTGGAAACAGTCAAAAATTTATTACAGGGGCATGAAAGTTAGGCAGCCCAAATAGAAAAGATCTCAGACTGACATTAAGATCAGGCCATAAGACTAGGAGATTGCCATAAAAACTAGTCTAATCAACCACCTGCAAACACTTCTTGAGCCAAGATTGTAATCATTCCCTACATGGTACAGATCCCTGCAAATGATCATCAAGCACCCTAGACCACACTGAAATAGCAAAAAAATCACTTTTTACCAGTTCCAATCACTTCTACATTGAAATTCAGTCCTTTCTATCATTGGAAACCCTTAGAAAATTCAAATTTGAAAATGAATGACTACTTTGCACTTCACAAGTTTTATGTTCCTCAACTGTTTGCCCCTAGTCGTGCAATCGTGCAGTCATCAATTTAACCACCATCAAAATTTGTGCTTCAAATTATGCTTGGTCACATGATCACAAGGCACCAAACTAACCTTTGCGATCATGCAAGCGCAGTCTCCTTAACTGCGTAATGCCATCACAAACCACCCAGAAAAGTCTTCGGCCACCTCATAAATCCCTTGGTGAATGAAAAATGGGCACGTTAGCAACATGGCACCATGGACCCACACAACTCCGCAACCATGATGTTATAATAGTTGTCACATGATCGCATAGCCAAAAACTGGGCTATGCGAACATGCGACAAGCCATGAGATTGCCACCTTGTCACTGCAAACACTGGCCCCACCTTATCTGGTGAATTGCGACCGAAGAACTTTTGTCAGTTCGCAAGATACTTTATGCCATCACCAAAAAACTTAGCGACCACATGACTATGGTTTGCTGAATCGCCAAATGAACTAGGGCATCCCCTTTTTATTGTGTGAACATGCGAACACATTTAACTTTGTCGGGACCACCAGATCCTTATCCACTCTGCCAAACCTCAGACCCCACCTGGGCCCTTTTGATGCCACACATCATCACACCATTTACCACATCTATCGAGTCACCTGACAAAGGACCCACCACCGAGAAAAGCATTGCCTTTTGGGAAAATTGAACGGTGGTCGCATGATCACAAAGGGGAGGAATACTCCTCATGATCATGTGGCAACCGTAGATCATATCTGCATTGTCACTTTGCTTAAGAAATATCGGGCCCACCTGCCAACTGCCAAGGATTCAATGACCACGTGACTAACCATTCACCAAGTTGTGAGATGTCAGCTGCTAACCACCAGGAATGAATAGATTGCATGATTGAAGAGAAATAGACCGCCCACCATTGTCACTTCGCTTAAGAAATACCGGGCCCACCTGCCAACTGCCAAGGATTTAGCGACCACGTGACTGACCATTCGCCAAGTCATGAGATGTCAGTCGCTAACCACCAAGAATGAAGAGATTGCATGACTGAAGAAAAATAGACCACCCGCCAGGTCGTTGGATGTTAGGCACCTAACTACCAGAAACAAGAGACTACACAACAAAATAGTCACCAAGTCACTGAATAAGATGTGTAACTACCAGAGAACTGGAGAATCAGCAACATAGTCGAGCAAAAACCTGGCCCCACCATGCATCACACTTGTGCAGTTAGGACCAAGGTCAAAAACACACAAAGTATTCAACACAGAGAATTACAGAAAACACATAGAGTTTTCAACACCGAAGGATAAGCGCACAAAAGTAGGAAGCACAGGGTCGAAAACAACACATAGGTTGAAAACATCATGGATTTTCAAAAATACTGTGAGTTTTCGACACCGAGGTGGATTTTGAAATTTTGTCTCCTGCGAACCATAGAATTTGAATAACTTTTTGGGTTTGGTGATTCAGCATGTGTGATTTGGGCTAGAGCAAGGTGACACATTGAAGAACACAGGACAAGCCATAAACCAAGAAACATTTGCAGGGAGGAGGTCATTTTCATAGGATTTTTGCTATGACAAAAAATGGCCTAACAAAGGGTATTGTTGGGACATTCAAGGGTGTAGAGTCTCTTCTTGGATAGGAGAGGGATAAAACATGGATGTATGGGCTCAATGTAGCCATTTCCTTTATTTTTTTTTGTATATTGGGGGGCATAAGGAGTTATTAAGATTGTGTTTATGGTGAAAGATACATGATGAGGAAGCCAAGTGATGGCTTAGCTCTTATCTTGAGATGTGCTTTCTCCCCTTGAGTATGGTTTCACCTTCACCCTATATTGAGTCATTTTGAGACTCTTTGTGTTTAGCCTTGGAAGGGCGATTTCAATGTGAGTTATGTTTATGTTGTTGTTATTAAGGGTTTTCTTGATTGTCTCCTTGTCTTTGTGATGGTTCCCCTAGCTCGGGGGTGGCTTCATAGAAGCCTTGGTTGGAAGGTGAGCACTCCTTGGCCTATGTATTTTTATTGCAGGATTTTAGAGCCAATGAAGACTTCATGGTTGGAGTTGAAATCTTGAAGAGTTGATGACATTTCCTTATTTGAGTTGGATCTCTTTTGTTTCAAGATTATTGTTATTGTAAGGGAGTTTTGAGAATCCCTTGAGTTTAAGTATTTTGTAATGGAGTTGTCACTCCAAGTCTTGTATTTGTGACAAGTGTTGATGTAGCAAGTTGTGAAGAAATTGTATGAAAGATTAGTGGATAGTTTTATTTTGAAATCATAGTGTAATGTTCAAGGGAAGTTTTGGTGTATTCATGTTTCATAAACAGAATGCAAAGCTTTAGTTGGAATGGTTTATGTAAGAGCATTGCTTATTTTCTCATTGAGATATCTTTATGTTTCCATGTTGATAAAGAGGAAAATTTGATGTAATTTCATTGTGGTTCTATTCCCAAAATTTTCCTATGCATCCAAACTTGGCAAAAAAACCATCACCAGGCCTCTATTTTTTATCTTGTCAAACACCCCAAAAATTTCATGGGTCTAACTCTTTATCCCTGGTCTCTACAATATCTTTTAGGTCTCTAGCTAGAAGAAAAACCCTTAGAAAAATTCATAAAACTAGCTGTTACCTTGAAAAACCCTTTGGCCGTGTTATATTTTTATGTTACTTTATCCCGGTCACTTAAGTCATCCCAATTTGCATGTGTGTTTTAAAAAAATCCTTAACATTTAGCGATCCCGCAAGCAGTTACCATTTTCGTTGGTATTCTTAGATCAGTGGCCAGGTCAAGATTCTAGATCTGACGGTTGTCGCATGATCTCATGGCCCCAAAAGATCCCATGAGATCTTGCAATGATCATCGATCATCCTGCCTATAGAGTTCATCTTGTTAGTGGGACTAGTGCCACCTCATCTTATTTGGTAGTTCATGATTCATCGATGGTATTTGGTTGGACAGCTTGTTAGTGGGGTCATCTTCTTTGGCAGGTTAAGTTCTGACTTAATCATGTGGTTGTCATTATGCTAGGGGCTCAAGATGTGAACTAGTCAATCTGGCGGTATAGCGACAGTTGTTGATCCTCCTTCATCGTTAGAGCTTCCATCCAGTGGGTCCTATGTCAGTGACAGTTGCAACGTGGATCTATTTTGGTGGCTTGTGATTGGCTGAGGTTGGATACAGGTGGAAGGATGTCAGTGGGGCTGAGTATCTGCATATGTGTTAGAAAGATTAGGATCTACGGTGGTTGTATGATCTCATAGAATCTTCTGACCCTATGAGATCATTCCCTCACCATTAGATCAGGATCTTGGAAGGCAATGGGTCTGATGTCAAAAGAATGCGACATGTATCTGATAGGGTGGCATTTGATTGGTTGGTGGGAGTGCAACATAGCCGATGTCAGTGGGCCGATGGGGTCTGAGGTTTCTAAAGGGGTTAAAATGTGATCAGATCTCACGACTGTCGTTATACCATGGATCCAAAGTGCTCAATCATTAATCTCAGCGATATAGTGACAGCCGTCCAATGGTGTTATCAAGGACATGGGTCCAAGGTCTGTCAAGGACACTGACTTGCTCACTTGTGATTGGTTGCTGACTTCCACGGTGGCAGTTGACTTTTCATAAGGGTTTTAAACTATTTTAAAAGGCACATCTGGGCCATTCATTTTTTGGGAGAGATTTTGCATCGACGGTGATGTTTTAAATTTTCCACTAGCTGTTATATTTCAAAATTCAAATGTCTTCATGAGGGTTTTGCTATTCTTTTGCTCTTTGTGGCCATGCATGATGTCAATTAGCTTAGGAATTTAATTCTTAGGATGGTTGTGGTTGTGAGGACGATGGAGATGACTGTTGGCCAGCATTGCAGGGTATTATGTCATGTTCCCATGCTGAGAAGTGATGAAAGGAGTTAGTGCCACCTTTTGGGTGGCATTGTTACCCAGGGAAATAGGATCAGATTTGTGAGCCTTCATGGCTTAGTGGAGTTGCAGGTGGGTAGATAGATCGAGGTAGTTGTGTCTATAGGTGAGCTCAATCTAGGGATGGGTACAAAAACAAGTATCTAATCAGCCTTGATACTATAGAGATATTTTTTATGATCAAATTTGATAGGTAGTTAGGGTTTGATATTTTATTATAAAATCATGTAACCCTAGTTAGGTTTTGCTCCTGCCTCCATGCAGGAGATGTATATATTATATTTTTCAAGCTTTTGAGCTCAGAGTTGGACAATTGTAAAAGAGAAATTTGCCTTTCTTGAGAGTTATCTGTGGCATCTTTCCTGCCCTCTAGCTTCTACAGTTGTATCTCTCCCATTAATGATTTATATATTGCAGAGGTATTTTTGTGACAATTCTTCATGTCCCCATGCTTCAATGTTTGAGTCTTCTCTTATTGGATCAAAGTACATGTATGTTTTCAATGACAACTTAGGGTTCCTGATCCCTCTTACTTTTTGCAATTTTGTGTGTTATTATGTTTGATCTAATTTAGATACTTTTGTGGGTATACCTTAGTCCCCTAACAATCTTGTCTCAATCCTACACCGAGTTACAGAAGTGAATGTTTTCTTGCAAGTCATAAATTGTGTCTTATGTTCAGACCCTTCTATGAAACACTTATGCAAGCCTATTCAGTAAGTCATGACCCATTAGACCTAAGCCTTTCATTGGTTATATTCTTCTATACTGAGATCTGAACACTAATTTTGGTACATCACCTAGTAGGTAGTTTTCTTTCAGTCATTTCCCTTTCCAAGCATTCCTTCTATCCCTTTCCCTCAAAGGTTTTACTTTCATGTCTAGAAGAAAATTAAGGTGATTATCCAAGAGGAACTAGCCTAGAACCTAGAGGTCTCATCTCAGTTAGCATAGGTCCCACAATGTAGAGATGATTCCCATGTTATACTAGGTTATCAAGACTATGAGAGCTTGAGACAAAGGCACAAACTTAGTGTATAACAATTTTAGCACACCCGGTGGGACTACTAATAAAAGATCAGATTAATGTTCAAAGGTGTTCTTGTTGGTTCATCTACTGATGCAGGAGCATCCTGGGTGTAAGAGCAATCTTGCATCACCCAAAAATATTTCTGTTTTTGTATTCAATAAGGGCTATTTTGTGCATAGCTGCTATTTATGGAAAGTTACTATTTTTGGTAATTTTTTGTATGTGCTCAGAATGATCTGATTTCTTTCTTGGAGGTTCATGTTGGTCATATAAGTCTGCCAGTAAAGTTTCATTGCCAGATCAAGTGTATATTGGAAGATATCAAAGATTTTCGGTATTGGCAGCAGGGTACAGAAACTTTGAACTCAGTTTTGAAGGCTTTAGAGGCCCTGGATGAGGTTGAAAATTTGGGTGATAGGCGCTTGCACAGGTCAAGCCTGTAGAGCGCTTCGTGGCATTTTTGAAATGGGGTTATAATAGCTGATCGGGTCAACTGGTGATGACTTATGGTCTTCGGAAGTTGGGTCACCTGAAATGGCGAAAAATAATTTTCTTCAAAATTTCTGTTCGGGTTTCAAAGGTTTTCTTGAGTGTGTAAACAGATCGTCGACTGTGAGGTAGTTTGTACCAGGACCATGGCTAGGGTTTCAGTGCGCATCACGAAAATGCCTCCACGAAGGGAACGTGGCAGAAGAGCTGGTGTTGTAACACCTGAGGTTAGAGAGCTGCAGAGACAAGTGCGAGCATTACAAGAAGAGATTCGTAGAGGAATGAATCTTAATGTCAGAGATGAAAGCGAGGATGAAGCCGAAGAAGAATATCAAGAAGGAGAAGCTGAAATTGTGAACCAGGAGGAAGAAAGACTTTTTCGGGCGATTTCCAAGATTGGGAAAAGACCTAAGATTGAGGTTCCTACATTTTCTGGAAATCTTAACCCAGAGGAATTGATCGAATGGATCAATGAATGTGAGGAATATTTTGAGTACGAAGATGTTGAGGATCCTGATAGGGTCAAATTTGCGAAGGCCAGATTGAAAGGTCATGTGAAGATCTGGTGACAAGAAATTCAATTAGAGCGAAATAGAAGAGGGAAAGATAAAATCACAAGATGGGATCGAATGGTGGATAAATTGAAGCGACAGTTCATTCTTGTTGATTATGAGCTTGATCTACTAAAGAAAATGCAAAGTTTGAAGCAAGTAGGAAGATCTGTTCAGGAGTATACAGAGGAGTTCTATCGACTCCTCATCAGAACAGGCCATGCAGAAGCTGATAAGGAGAAAGTTGCATGATACCTTAATGGGTTAAGGCCAAGCATTCAGGAGGAGCTGAATCTGGTTCAAATGAATAGTATTGAAGAGGCATACCAGTTTTCCCTAAAAGTAGAGGAAAAGCTAAACAAGAAGTTTGAGAGCAGACAAAATGGAAGAGGTCGTGGTGGACGATCTGGTGGACGGTCATATGGTGGCTGAAATGAAGATCTGAAAAAGAAGGATGAGGCCAGTAGTAGTCAAAATCAGCAAGGAAATAATTCCAATCGTTTCCAGGATCAAAATAATAGAGATCAGAGAGGAAGAGGAAGAGGACAAGGATCTGGAAGAGGTGGCTTCCGTGGAACATGTTTTCACTATGGAGAAGAAGGTCATAGGGCATTTGAATGTCCTCAACGCCAAGGAAGAACAGATAGAAGAAATGAAGGCCAGGCCAGAGTTGCACATGTAGATGAAGATGCCAGATCATCAAATTTTGAAGATGCTGAAAGACGAGAAACGTTGATTAACAGAAGAGTCCTGTTGAGTGGTGAGAATGAACCTGAGCAAAGGAGGAGCCTGTTTCGCACCAGGTGCAAGTGTGAAGGTAAATGTTGTGATGTGATTATTGATAGTGGAAGCACTGAAAATTTGGTGTTAGAAGAGATGGTGACAAAGTTGAAGCTCAAGAGACAAAAACACCCACATCCATATCGGATTGCCTGGGTACAGGATGACCAAAAGATCATGGTCAATGAACAATGCCTAGTGAAGTTCAAGATTGGCAGATACCAAGATGAGGTATTGTGTGATATCATATCTATGGATGCATGTCATATGTTGTTGGGTAGACCATGGTAGTTTGACAGATGTGCTGTACATGATGGTCGTGCGAATACCTATTCCCTGACAAAGGATGGAGTGCGACAAGCTAAAACCATTGAAGGAGACTGAAGAAAAGGTATGTGGTAATGCAAGGATAACTTTTGTTGATGGAAGAAATTTCCTAGATGGTATGAGGCATGAGCATGTATGTTTTTCTTTAATTCCAAAAGCTGGTAAAGAGGAAGTAGAAGATGTTCCTGTAGAAGTTGCAGATTTGTTGAATGAGTTTCAGGATATTGTATCCGATAATGTGCCTGATGGATTACCACCAGTCAGGAAGATCAGTCATCAGATGGACTTGATCCCAGGAGCGAGTTTGCTGAATAAGGTAGCACACAGAATGACACCTGCAGAAAGTGAGGAGTTGAATAGACAAGTACATGAACTGTTACAGAAAGGATTGATCTGTGAGAGTTTGAGTCCCTGTGCAGTACCAGCGGTATTAGCACCAAAGAAGAATGGAGAATGGAGGATGTGTATAGATTCTAGGGCAATAAACAAGATCACAATCAAGTACAGGTTTCCATTACCACGAATGGATGATATTATGGACTGTTTGAGTGGAGCTGTGTATTTCTCAAAGATAGATCTGAAGAGTGGATATCATCAGATTCATATCAGAGAAGGAGATGAATGGAAGACTGCCTTCAAGACAAAGGAAGGACTGTATGAGTGGTTAGTCATGCCTTTTGGGCTAACCAATGCACCGAGCACTTTCATGTGGCTCATGAACGAGGTTCTGAAAGAATTTCTGGGTAAGTTTGTCATTGTTTACCTAGATGATATTTTGATTTTTAGTAAGACATTGGATGAGCATATGATGCATATTCATATGGTATTTGAGAAGTTGAGAGAAGAGAAATTGCTGATTAATTTGAAGAAGTGCAGTTTTGTGAAGAAGGAGTTAGTGTATTTGGGGTTTGTAGTTTTAGGAGAAGGTCTAAAAATGGACCCAGAGAAGGTACAGGCTATCCTTGAATGGCCTACTCCAAAGAGTGCTACTGAGGTAAGATCTTTTCATGGTCTAGCTAGCTTTTACAGAAAGTTTATCAGGAATTTTAGTAGTATTTGTGGACCCTTGACTGAAACAATGAGAGGGGATAGAAAAGAGTTTAAGTGGACAAATGGGGCAGAAAAGAGTTTTCAATTGTTGAAACAAAAAGTTACAGAAGAACCTGTTTTAGCACTTCCAGATTTTAATAAGGTGTTTCAAGTAGATTGTGATGCTAGTGGTACTGCAATAGGAGCTGTTATGAGCCAAGAAGGTAAACCTGTTGCTTATTTCAGTGAGAAGTTAAATGATGCCAAGAGAAAATATTCTGTTTATGATCAAGAATTTTATGCTATAGTTCAGGCATTAAAGAAGTGGAGACACTATCTGCTTCCTAAGGAGTTTGTTTTGTATACTGATCATCAAGCTTTGCAATATTTGAATAGTCAAGGAAAATTGAATCAAAGGCATTTGAAATGGGTTGAGTTTTTGCAGAGTTATACATTTGTTTTGAAACAAAGGAGTGGAAAGTCTAACAGGGTTGCAGATGCTCTTAGCAGAAGGCAACTATTGCTGACAGAAATGTAGATTGAAGTGGTTGGGTTCAAGGAACTCAAGAATTTATATCTAGAGGATCCTAATTTTGGTGAAGCTTGGAAAGCTTGTATAGAACCTGTTACTCTAGACAGGATGAAATGGTTAGATTTCATCATCCAAGATGATATGCTGTTTAGAGGGAGTCAGTTGTGCATTCCATGAAGTTCTATGAGGGAGAATCTCATCAAGGAGAAGCATAGTGGAGGATTGGCTGGACATTTTGGTCATGATAAAACCATTGGTTTGGTTAGTGAGAATTATTATTGGCCACAGTTGCAGCAAGATGTGAAGAAGTTTGTACAAAGTTGCAGAGTATGTCAAATGGTCAAAGGAGTGAAGCAGAATACAGGGTTGTACCAGCCATTGCCTATACCAGAGAAGCCTTGGGAGGATATCAGTATGGAC
Source organism: Chamaecyparis obtusa (assembly GCA_027943335.1). Lineage (NCBI taxonomy): Eukaryota > Viridiplantae > Streptophyta > Pinopsida > Cupressales > Cupressaceae > Chamaecyparis > Chamaecyparis obtusa. Next base: position 269,452 of record BSBK01004415.1, read on the forward strand.
TTTGTTCTGGGTTTACCGAGGACACAGCGGGGACATGATTCAATTTTTGTAGTAGTTGACAGATTTTCAAAGATGGCACATTTCATTCCCTATAAGAAGACTAATGATGCTGTTCATGTAGCAGGATTGTTTTTCAGAGAAGTGGTGAGACTACATGGTTTGCCGAAGACCATAGTTTCAGATCGAGATACTAAGTTTGTTGGATATTTCTGGCGTACATTGTGGAAGAAGTTGAAGATAGATTTGAAGTTCAGTTCATCACATCACCCATAGACTGATGGACAGACAGAGGTGGTGAATAGGAGTTTGTGAAATCTACTGAGATGTTTGGTTGGGGATAAGCCAACAGGATGGGATTTGATTTTACCACAGGCGGAATTTGCATACAATAATTCTGTCAACAGGAGCACTGGTAAATCACCATTCCATATTATATATGGAAGTAGTCCAAGAAATGCATCTGAGTTGAGAAAGATAGATAAAGGAGGAATAAGTAGTGCTGAGGCTGAGGATTTTGCAGAACATTTGAAGAACATCCATGGGGAGGTGAGGAAGCATATTACCAAGATGAACGCATAGTATAAGGCTAAGGCAGATGAGAAAAGGAGGTATAAGGAATTTCAAGTTGGTGATGAAGTCATGGTTCATTTGCGGAAGGAGCGGTTTCCAGTTGGTACATATAACAAGTTGAAAATGAAGAAGTTTGGACCATGTAAGATATTGAAGAAGCATGATTCAGGAAATGCATATGAGGTAGAATTGCCTAGTGAGCTGAATATTTCACCAGTGTTTAACATTTCAGATCTGACAAAGTATCATGAAGGAGGTGTTGAAGATGAGATCACAACAGCACAGTGGAGTATTCCAGTAACTCGTTCAGACACTAAGGAGATCGAAGACATACTGGACAGTCGTGTTGGTAGAAGCACAAGGAATAGGACATATCAAGAGTATTTGGTCAAATGGAAAGGACGACCTGTAGAAGATTCATCGTGGCTAACAAAGGAAGAGGTTAACCGTCTTGGTTTTCCTCTGCATACCTGAGTCGTGACAGGGTCACTTCTCAAATTACCCTAGGTGTCTGATGCAAGAGCATCCTGGGTGTAAGAGCAATCTTGCATCACCCAAAAATATTTCTATTTTTGTATTCAATAAGGGCTATTTTATGCAGAGCTGCTATTTATGGAAAGTTACTATTTTTGGTAATTTTTGTATGTGCTCAGAATGATCTGATTTCTTTCTTGGAGGTTCATGTTGGTCATATAAGTCTTCCAGTAAAGTTTCATTGCCAGATCAAGTGTATATTGGAAGATATCAAAGATTTTCGGTATTGGCAGCAGAGTACAGAAACTTTGAACTCAGTTTTGAAAGCTTTAGAGGCCCCGGATGAGGTTGAAAATTTGGGTGACGGGCACTTACATAGGTCAATCCTGTAGAGCGCTTCGTGGCATTTCCGAAATGGGTTATAATAGCCGATCGGGTCAACTGGTGATGACTTATGGTCTTCGGAAGTTGGGTCACCTGAAATGGCGAAAAATAATTTTCTTCAAAATTTCTGTTCGGGTTTCAAAGGTTATCTTGAGCCGACTATGATGTCATAAAATGTAAAATAAAATAATTCTAAGTTTGGTCGGCCTTATTGGCTAAAATTCTGGAACCTTCCCAGGCGGTGGAAAATTGCCTATATAAGGAAGGCTGTATTATTGTCTTAGGCAGTTCAGAATAGTTCTGGGTAGTAGATCTGGGTATTGATTTGAGGCTTTTTCCTAAAGAATATTGTAAGGGAATGCCCATGTGGCTTTGCATATTATAATTCTGAAAGTTTGTAATTCCACATTTGTGGAGATAATAAGAAGCCAATTTTCTGTTCTTGCCTATTATTGTTGTTGTTTCTCTATTTCTCTTATGTGGTTGTGGTATTAAGGGGAGCACCCTTCATCATCTACAAAAGGATAAAGAATTTTAGTACACAAGAAATATTAGTATAGGCTTAAGCTCAAGGATACCCCACCTTGGTCCCAGTGTATAACAATTCTGGCACGCCTGGTGGGACTACTAATAAAAGATCAGACTAATGTTCAAAGGTGTTCCTATTGGTTCATCTACAAAAGGATAAAGAAGTTCAGTACACAAGAAATATTAGTACAAGCTTATGCTCAAGGATACCCCACCTTAGTGCCAATATATAACAATTCTGGCATGCCTAGTGGGACTACACAAGGGGTTCATTGTTCAAGATTATGTTATCTCTGATATACAGGTTGCATGATACAGGATTTTAGAAGTTTTTCTACCAAGTATATCTGGTGACTCCACTAATTTCAAAGATCCAGGCTGACCTTGTTTAAGGTTTATGAGAAAGATTGAAACTCATAAAGGTAAATCAAAGAAAATCCCCTGCAAGGAGAGTTCAATCAACAACTCCTGATACTTTAGAAAGGAGACCTTTTCCCTTTCATTCTAGAAGAAGAGGCAGATCTCTAACTAGAGATCTAGAAGAAGATTCAAATCCAGCAGTATATACAACTCACATAGTTGTTAATCTTTAGATTCCAACTCTTGCAATGGCTAGAGAGTTTGCCTTTGCACCATTCAACCAAGGGAGTCCATTAGCCTTTGTAGTGCATCATGATGTGCCCTTGGTGGCACTTAAGTGTATACTTGATTTCATAGGTGAAGGGTAGAAAATTGCTTTTGAGCACATAAGAGATGTGACCACCATATGCAACATACACAATATTACTCAAGAGGATGTGGCCACAAAATTATTAGCAGCCTCTCTAAAAGGTAAGGCTCTAGAATGGTTTATAACTCTAACTGTTGGTTCTATTACTTCATGGGATGAGTTAGGGGATGCTTTAATTAAGCATTTTGAGGATAAATCAGATAACTTGTCTCTAGTTGAGAAATTAACAACCATAAAGAGAGACCCTCAAGAGCAAATGATAGATTACAATAGTATATTCCTTAAGACATGGAATAGAATTCCAGTCTCAGTTAGACCAGCAGCTGACCATGCTTTCCTATACTCTTTGAAAAGTCTAAATGGTTAGATTTCTATCATGATCCAGTCTATGGGTGGTACTTCTCTACCCCAAGCTTTTGACATAGCTGTCAAGGCTGAAAATTGTTTGATTCAAGTAGGCATGATTGCTATAAGGCCTCTAATGCCCATTTTTCGTAGCCTTCAACCCATTTCACCTACACAAGTACCCCTATTTACCCCTATTCCACCATATTAGTACCTTAGGCTAGTACTAGTGGTCAAGAGCCAACATCTAGTTTCTCTCAAGAGTTACAAGAAATAAAGAGCAGTCAATAAACTAGTATACAAGAAATGACAAATTTGTTGCAGACCTTGACTAAAGAGGTCACAAATCTAAAGAGACAAGGTCAATGAATCATACCACCATTTTAGACACAAGGCCAAGGTCCTAATCAACAGTACCAGAATCAAGGACAACCTTATCAACAAAATAGGCCACCATACCAAGGAGGCTATCAAGGACAAAGACAAAGCTTCAATCAGAGACCATCCCAACCATATAATCTTGCACCTCTCAATTCTGCAAATCTAGTGAGGGATATGATTCCTAGTCAAAATAATATGACTATGGATAATGAATGGTGCTTTCCTTGTAATCAGTCTCACAATCAGGCTACATGTTCAAATGGATGGATGAACCAAGCTCTAATGGTTCAGAATGCCTCCCAAACTCAATCAAAGGTTTCATCTAGTGGCTCAGTTCCTCAACAAGAATTACAAGAGAATGAGACTGCTCTCTTCAATTGGGAGCAACCAGACTTCAATGGAGTCAATGATGAAGTTTCTTTTGTTGCCTATACAAGAGCAAAAAGAAGATCTCAAGACATGGAGAGAGCATATTCTAATGCCAAAGCCACCACATCTGTAGAGCTAGTACAAAAAGCTACTCCCATCCCACCTAAGGAGGCTCCTGTCATTACAAGCAAACAAGGTGAAATTCCAAAAGAGGTGGAGCCCATCATGGTGAAAGCACAATAGAGAGTACACAATATGACACCATTTAATATTGTAGACAACATGAAGAAGGTGAATGTCACCTTGTCCACGTGGGACTCTTTGGCTCTTCCAGGAGAACCTGAAATTTTGAAGAAAGCCATGACAAAAGTAACAAATCCTCAACCTACAAAAGAGGCTGCAAAGCCAGTGTTGGTTAACACTGATCAAGAAAAGGAGGCTCCAAGTAGCAACTCCAAAGGCAATGCCACACAAGGTAGGAACTCAAAGCCACCTCCCTTTTATGTATCTTTAATTATTAGAAAATATTTAGTGCATAATTGTATGGTAGATAGTGGAGCTACTAGCAATGTAATGCCCAAGAAGGTGGCTGACCAATTAGGACTAAAGTATGAACCCTTCCAAAAGAAGGTTAGCCAACTTGAGGGATCCTGAGTTAATACTATAGGTGTGGACAAGGATACCAGCTTAATCCTACATGCTAGTCCTAATTTTTCAATCCTCCTTGATATATACATCATAGATCTCCCTGCATTATTTGCTATATGTCTTTCAAGGGAGTTTACAACCAAGATAGGAGGCTATCTATCTTTTGACTGGTCACACATGTTATTTCATACAAGATATGGGACCAAGGTCACCATTAATTTAGAACCATTAGCAGCACACCATATAGAGCAGTATGTGTCTAATACCATCAATGTAAACTACCCTATATTTGATGACAGTGACTTCCAAACCATTAGTTAAGAAAGCACTAAGATAGAGAGTATCCCTGATATTGTTCTAGATGAAAGAGATTCAAAGGCCCAAGGAAATATTATATGGGATTTTGGTTTGGGAAGTTATTTAATACAAGAAAGTGGAGCCATAGAGCCAAGCCTACTCAAATAAGATGTTGATTTCGAGGATCAGAATAATCAGGTTTGGGAACTATTTTTTGATGGACCTAGAAGTAGGCATGGTTCTAGTGGTGGTGCTATGCTAGTGTCCCTAAAAGGAGAAAGGTATTATACTACCTTTAGATTCAGTTTCTCCTGCACTAGCAATATTGCAGAATATGAGAGCCTAGTCAATGGAGTAGAGTGGGCTAGAAAAAGAGGGCTTAAGGTCTTAAAAGTTTATGGTGATAGTGAGTTAGTTGTCAGCCAAGTAAGAGGGATAAGTGCAACAAAAAATGATACTTTGAAAGCATACAAGTATAGAGTTTGGGATGCAATTGAAGATTTCCATGCTTTCAATATTGTTGCTATCCCTAGGAAGCTAAATCAAACTGTAGATAGGTTAGCTGATGTTGGATCTCAGTATGATATTCTAAATAACATTTCAAAAGAAATGGATCAATAGCATATCAAAGTGATTATTAGACCATCTATTCTTGATAATGATGTCAATTGGCAAGTGTTTGACAATGAGGAACAAATTTTGCAGTTCTCGTTTGAAGAAGGTGTTTTCTCAGAACACAATCAAGATAGGCTATCACAAAATTATGGTGATCAAGTGATACAACTGAAGTCCAATAAGATGCCTAGAGGTCTTATTACATTAGAGATTGTCCTCAACAAGGATGATGAAGTTAAGAAGGATAAAGTTGGCCTGGTAGTCCAACAAGAACATTGTGTTAAATTAGAGTTGGAACCAGGTAAGAGCTTATAGTTTGGAAAGGTAAACACTGAATTGGAAAAGCAAGCTTACACTTAGTTATTCAAGGAATTTAGTGATGTGTTTGCATGGAAATATGAAGATGTCAAAGTTTTTGATCCATCCCTTGCTCAGTACAGCATTGATTTAGAACCTAATGCCAAACCGGTGAGGCAAAAGCAAAGGTCTGTCAACCCCAAGCTTGAACCACTTATGCATAAAGAGGTTCTCAAATTGATAGAAAGTGGTATCATCTACCCCATTAAGCATACTAGTTGGATTTCCAACCTTGTTCCAGTCAGGAAGAAGAATGGGGACTTGAGGTTATGTGTTGACTTCAGAGATCTTAACAGGGCCTCATTAAAATACTGCCATCCATTACCCTATATGGAACAAATCTTACAATGTGTCTCTAGATCTGAGAGATTTTCATTATTGGATGGCTATTCAGGATACAATCAAATCTTGGTGAATGAAGAGGATCAATACAAGACTACATTTACAACCAAGTGGGGAACCATGGCTTATCAAAAGATGCCCTTTGGTTTGTCAAATGCAGGTGCTACATTTCAAAAGGCAATGGATATGGCCTTTAAAAGCCTTATGTAGAAGTCTATGTTGGTCTACTTGGATGACATAACTATCTATTCAAAACATGTAGCAGATCACATCAAACATTTGAGGAAGATCTTTGAAAGGTGTAGAGAATTTGGGATATCTCTTAATCCCAAGAAATGCATGTTTGCAGTTCATGAAGGAAAATTGTTGGGATATGTAGTATCCAAAGAAGGGATTACAGTGGATCCTAAAATAATTGTAGCTATCCTAGAGCTACCTCTACCACATCACAAGAAAAGTCTCCAATCTTTCATAGGAAAGATTAATTTTGTTAGGAGGTTCTTGCCTAACATTGCAGATTTACTCAAGCCTTTGACAGCCATGTTAAAGAATAGTTCAACCTTCAATTGGACCAAAGAAGGGAGAGTCAATTTCCAAGCTATCAAAGAGGCCTTAAAAAAAGCCCCTGCTCTCCTAAATCCAAATTTTAGTAAGGATTTTATCCTTTATGCTTATGGAGGTCATGATGCTATATCTGCAATGTTGACCCAATAAAATTTAGATGGATTGGAGAAGCCTATTGCTTTCTTTAGAAAAGGTTTAGAATAATATCAATAGAGATACTCTTTTGTAGAGAAACATGTACTTGTTGTGGTAAAGAGCCTTAAAAAGTTTAGATATCTATTGAACCATAGCAAGGTACATTTAAAAGTTACTCACCCAAGTGTCAAAGAATTTTTCCTTTCCAAGGACCTAAATGAGAAAAGAGCTGGTTGGATCACCAAGGTGATGGAATATGACATTGATATTCAAACTACCAAGCTGGTTAGAGGAAGAGGTCTTTGTGAGCATTTGGCATTAGATGAGAGTTCAAAGAAATCAAAGCAATTGGATGCATCTTTGGTTGTGCATTCTATAGAAGAACAAGCCAAGGCAACAAGTTGGTTGCCTAATATGATCAATTATTTGAGGATAGGGCAATGTCCTATAGGTTTGGACTCAGCAAAAAGAAGGTATTATAGATTGCAATCTATTCCTTTCGTGCTAATAAATGAGGTTCTTTTTAGAAAGGATCACAATGGTGTCCTTTTGAGATGCATAGATTCAGGGAAGGTAGCAGACATCCTATTTGAGTTTCATGATGGACCTTCTGGAGGTCATTTCTCTCCTAGGACTACTACTTTTAAAATCATGAGGGCTAGATACTATTGGCCATCTATCTTTAAGGATAGTCATGATTATGTCAGAAAATGCATCAAGTGTGCCATGTTTGCAGGAAAAGAAAGGCTTGCAGCCTTGCCTCTAGAACCAATCAGAATAGAGCAGCCCTTCATGAGGTGGGATATAGATTTCATTGGTATGATCAATCCTCCATCTAGTGTAGGCCATAAATGGATAACTAATGCAACTAATTATTTCACTAGATGGACATAAGAAATTGCATTAAAAGAGGCCAATGAGAGTGTTGTCTTAAGCTTTTATGATGACTTAATTCATAGGTTTGGCACTCCTGATTCCATAATTTTAGATAATGCCTTAGCATTCATAGGCCTCAAAGTCTCAGAGTGGGTAGTCAAGAATGGCATCTATCTGAATACCAGTTCCAATTACTACCCCCAAGGCAATGGCTTGGTAGAATCCACCAATAAAAACTTGATTAGGATAATCAAGAAGACTCTTTAAGATAATTAGAGAGATTGGCATACTAAGTTGAGGTCTACATTGTGGTTAGATAGAATTACCCCAAAGAAAATCACTAGTAATTCTCCTTATGTGCAAGTGTATGGAAGAGAGGCCAAGTTGTCCATCTCAGCTGAATTGCCAACTCTAGACTTGGCTACTTAGTATGCCCTATTTGATGAAGGAGGTCCCTTGCAGGTTAGGTATGCTCAGTTGATGGAATTAGAAGAAATCAAAGACAAATCAATGCAGGATATGGAATGCCATCAGATTTAGACAAAGAGGAGCTTTGATATAAGAGCCAGAGTTGGAGACTTTAAGGTTGGAGAGATAGTCCTCAAGTGGGATGAGTTCAGGTCTAGGCCTGGCAAGCACACAAAATTTGACTCCTTTTGGGGTGGACCATTTGTAATCAAAGAATAAAAGGGCTCCAATGCTTTTCAACTATCAAATATGGAGGGAGTCCCCTTACCTATCTCTGTGAATGGTTTCCACTTAAAATCTTGTTTTGAGGTTAATCCCTCTCTGTGAATTTTGTAAAACGCTTCCCTACTTTCTTCCTATTTTCTAGTTTAGTTTCCTACTTTCCAAGAAGTGCCTATGCACAAGTTTTGTCCCTCTATTCAGTTCTGTCTCTATTGAAATTTTTGTTCCTGTAATAACCCCATGCCTAATGGATTGTCAAGGTCACTAGTTTCCCATGTCTAGCAGGCTGACATCTAGCAAAAATCACCAAAATGTTGCCCAAATTTTCCTATGCATTCAAATTTGGCAAAAAAACCATCCTCAAGCCTCTATTTTTTATCTTGTCAAACACTCCAAAAATTTCATGGGTATAACTCTTTTCCCCTGGTCTCTGTAATATCTTTTAGGTCTCTAGTTAGAAGAAAAACCCTTAGAAAAATTTATAAAACTAGCTGTTACCCTACAAAACCCTTTGGCCATGTTATATTTTTATGTTACTTTATCCTAGTCACTTAAGTCATCATAATTTGCATGTGCATTTTAAAAAAATCCTTCAGTCACCAGGTCTCCAATTCCCGGCGGTTAACCCCTTAACATTTAGCGATCCCCCAAATGGTTACCATTTCAGCTGGCGGTCTCAGAACGATGGCCAGGTCAAGATTCTAGATCTAATGGTTGTCACATGATATCATGGCCCCAGAAGATCCCATGAGATCTTGTGATGATCATTAATCTTCCTACCTAAAAAGTTCATCTTGTTAGTGGGACTGGTGCCACCTCATCTTATTTGGTAGTTCCTGATTCATTGATGGTGTCTGATTCGGTAGCTTGTCAGTGGGGACGTCTTCTTTGGCGGGTTAAGTTTTGAATTAATCATGTGGTTGTCGTTATGCTAAGGGCTCAAGATGCGAACTAGTTAATCTGGTGGTATAGTGACAACCATTGATCCTCCTTCATCATCAAAGCTTCCATCCACTGGGTCCTATGTCAGGGACAGTTACAACGTGGATCCATTTTGGCAACTTGTGATTGGCTGAGGTTGGATACAGGTGGAAGGATGTCAGTGGGGCCGAGTATCTACAGATGTGTCAGAAAGATTAGGATCTATGATGGTCATATGATCTCATAGAATCTTCTGACCCTATGAGATCATGCCCCCACCATTAGATTAGGATCTTGGAAGGTAGTGGGTCCGATGTTAGAAGAATGTGATGTGTATTTGAGGGGGCGACATTTGATTGGTTGGTGAGAGTACAATGTGATCGATGTTAGTGGGCCCGTAGGGTTTGGGGTTTCTAAAGGGGTTAAAACATGATCAGATCTTGTGGCCATCATTATACCATGGATCTAAAGCACTCGACCATTAATCTTAGCAGTATAGCGATAGTCATCTCATGGTGTTCTCAGGGACGTGGGTCCAACGTTTGTTAGGGACACTGACTTGCTTGCTTGTGATTGGTTTCTGACTTCCATGGTGGAGGTTGACTTGTCAGAAGGGTTTTCAACTATTTTAAAAGGTGCATCTTGGTCGTTCATTTGCCAAGAGAGATTTCGCATCGACGGTGATGTTTTAAATTTTCCGCTAGCCATTATATTTCAAAATTCAAATGTCTTTGTGAGGGTTTTGCTATTCTTTTTCTCTTTGTGGCCATGCACGGTGTCGGTTAGCTCAGGAATTTAATTCTTAGGACAGTTGTCATTGTGAGGTCGATGGAGATGACTGTTGGCCAGCGTTGCAGGGTAGTGTGCCATGTTCCCACACCGAGAAGTGATTAATGGAATTGGCACCATCTTTTAGGTGGTATTATTACCTAGGGAAATAGGATTAGATTTGTGAGCCTTCATGGCTTAGTGGAGTTGTAGGTGGGAAGATAGATTGAGGTAGTTGTGTCTATAGGTGAGCTCAATCCAAGGATGGGCATGAAAACAAGTATCTGATTGACCTTGATGCTGTAGAGATATTTTTTATGATCAGATTTGATAGGCAGTTAGGGTTTGATATTTTATTATAAAATCATGTAACCCTAGTTAGGTTTTTCTTCTGCCTGCATGCAGGAGATGTATACATTGTATTTTTGGAGCTTTTGAGCTCAGAGTTGGACAATTGTAAAAGAGAAATTCACCTTTCTCGAGAGTTATCAGTGGAATCTTTCCTACCCTTTGGCTTCTATAGTTGTATCTCTCCTATTGATGATTTAGATATTACAAAGGTATTTTTGTGACAATTCTTCATGTCCCTATGCGTCAATGTTTGAGTCTTCTCTTATTGGATCAAAGTATATGTACATTTTCAATGACAACTTAGGGTTCTTGATCCCTCTTACTTTTTGCAATTTTGTGTGTTATTGTATTTGATTTGATTTAGATGCTTTTTTGGGTATACCTCAGCCCTGTAATAGTCTTGTCTCAATCCTACACCGAGTTACAGAAGTGAATGTCTGCTTACAGGTCATAAATTATGTCTTATGTTCAGACCCTTCTATGAAAAACTTATGCAAGCCTATTCAGTAAGTCATGACCTATTAGACCTAAGCCTTTCATCAGTTATATTCCTCTATACTGAGATCCAAACCCTAATTTTAGTGCATCACCTAGTAGGTAGTTTTCTTTCAGTCATTTCCCTTCCAAGCATTCCTTCTATCCCTTTCCCTCAAAGATTTTACTTTCATGTCTAGAAGCAAATTAAGGTGATTATCCAAGAGGAACCAGCCTAGAACCTAGAGGTCTCATCTCAGTTAGCATAGGTCCCACAACTTGGAGATGATTCCCATGTTATACTCAGTTATCAAGACTACGAGTGCTTGAGACAAAGGTGCAAAATTAGTGTATAATAGGTTCATTGACAATGTTTCATTGATTAGAAATGATAGGGAAAGAAAATATTTGTATCAAAAGAAAAACTTTCTCTATCATTTAAGCAATCTTATTATTTTTCTTTTTGTAACCATGTGAGTGTTAGGATTAACAAGGCAGAAATAACAATTATGTGCAAATATAACTAATATCAGAAAATAATAAAACACACAGAATAGAACACAAGACACACAGATTTAACGTGGTTCACCCAATCCCTGGGCTACGTCCACCAACAGCGAGTCCAATATTATTATTATCCAGTGATTACAACCTGATTACAATCCGTAATCCCTTACAGCCTAATTCTGCCGCAAGTACTAAAATCATACATCATAAAAATCCCTAACCCTAAGCCATATTATACAATATTTTCCCTCTTTAGGGTTAGAATGAGTTATAAGTAGTCAGCCCAAATGGCCGAAAAAGTAGTCGGCCTCAAAAAAATTTTCCTCATTAGTCACCACAAGCTAACAATCTCCCACTTGGTGACTGATCAGTATCCATACTATACTAAAAAACCTCCCACTTGGAGACTGATCCTGTAGCAATACCGCTACCCACATGAGGCTCCCACTGGATTGAACCACCTTGGACTCAGTTGTTCCTTTATTTTGTTCAATCTAGAAGACCAACTGAAGCTGAACATGAGTTCAACTTCTCCCTTGTTACTACCTTTGTAAACATATCTGCTGGATTATCATCAGTATGAATCTTTTCCAGCCTTAACTGTCCATCATCCAAAACTGATCGAATGAAATGGTACCGCAACTGTATGTGTTTTGTCTTTGAGTGCAAAGCAGAATTCTTTGCAAGATGAATGGCACTTTGGCTATCTGTATGTAAAAAATTATCCTTTTGTGGATGTCCCAATTCTTCCATGAAGAATTGAAGCCATATCATCTCCTTGGCTGCCTCTGTAGCAGCAACATACTCTACCTCTGTAGTGGATAAAGCAACCACCTTTTGTAGTCGAGAAATCCAACTCACTACTGTCTCACCAACAGTAAATATATAACCTATAGTACTCCGCCTGCTATCTATATCTCCTGCCAAATCTGAGTCAACATAGCCTTGTACAGTAGTAGTAGAACCCCCAAAGTGTAAACACTTACTGGATGTGCCTCTCAAATATCTGAGAATCCATTTGACTGCATTCCAATGCTCAAGACCAGGGTTACTCATATAACGGCTAACGACTCCCACTGTGTGTGCAATATCTGGCCTAGTACATACCATAGCATACATTAAGCTCCCTACAGCTGAAGCATAAGGTGCCTTAGACATTTTAGTCTCATCTTCTGGTGTCTTGGGACACATATCCTTAGTCGATTTCAAATGACCAGGCAAAGGTGTGCTGACAGCTTTGGCATTTTCCATAGAGAAATGTTGCAACACCTTCTCAATATAATCAGCCTGAGATAGAGACAATTTCTTATTTTTCCTATCTCTACAAATTTTCATACCAAGGATTTGTTTTTCTGCCCCCAAATCCTTCATAGAAAAAGATTTTGCTAACTGTTGTTTCAACCCCTTAATGTGATTCATGTTAGACCCAGCTACAAGCATATCATCAACATATAAACATAAAATAATGTAGCTGTCATCATCCAACCTCTTAAAATAAACACAATGGTCAGAATGACACCGACTATATCCATGCCCATTCATAAAAGTGTCAAATTTAATATACCATTGCCGAGGTGCTTGCTTCAAGCCATATAAACTTTTCTGCAATCTGCACACCAAATTCTCCTTACCCTTGACCTCAAATCCTTGTGGCTGAACCATATATATTTCTTCATCCAAATCACCATGAAGAAAGGCTATTTTAACATCAAGCTACTCTAAATGCAAATCTTCAGTAGCCACAATACTTAAAACAGTACGAATAGAAGTCATTTTAACAACTGGAGAAAATATCTCATCAAAATCAATACCATGTTTCTGTGCAAATCCTTTTACGACTAATCTGGCTTTAAATCTTTTCGTACCTCCATCCTCTTCTTTGATCCTGTAAACCCATTTATTCTGTAAAGCCCTTTTACCTGCAGGTAACTTACATAAATCCCATGTCTAATTTTTCAGCAAAGAGTCCATTTCATCTGTCATTGCAGACTCCCACTGAAGCTTTGTATCCACCTGCACATCTTCATTATAACATTCAGGTTCACCAGCATCTGTTAACAGAATAGAATACAAAGATGGAGAAAATCTTTCTGGAGGTCTACTTAGCCTTGTTGACCATCTAACACTCACTGGGGTGTGTGGTATTTGTTGTTGCTATTGTTGCGGAGCATAAGGAACTACTGGAACATGAACTTGTGGAGTATCATCCAGTACTACATAGTCATTTTCTTTCTTCTCATGCTACAGCAACAGATCTTTGTACAATACTTTCTCATTGAATATGACATCCCTGCTTCTTACAATTTTATAATTTTCAAAATCCCAAAGCCTATAACCAAATTCATCAATGCCATACCCAACAAATACACATTTTGACTTAGCTTCCAGCTTGGTTCTATTTTCAGAATCTATAAGTGCAAAAGCTTCACAACCAAAGGTTTTGAGAAAAGAATAACTCACCTTCTTACCACTCCATGCTTCCTCTGGAATACCACAGTCCAAAGGAGTAGAGGGGCCTCTATTGATTAAATAAACAACAGTGTTCACTGCCTCTACCCACATATTTTTGGGCAGCCTAGCATGCAACCTCATGCTCCTTGCACGCTCCATTATTGTCCTGTTCATGCGTTCAGCCACTCCATTTTCTTGTGGAGTCCTTGGTACAGTTTTCTACCTACGAATACCATTAGAGGAACAATATTCTTCAAATTCTGTGCTGCAATACTCACCACCATTATCAGATCTGAGACATTTTAACTTTTTACCAGTCTCATTCTCAACCAAGCATTTCCATTTCTTAAAAGTTTGAAATACATCAGATTTCTATCTAAGGAAATAAATCCATACTTTTCTTGTTGCATCATCTATAAATGTAACATAATAGCCACCAAGGGAAGATACCTGAGCTAGTCCCCATACATCTGTATGCACAAGCTCTAATCTCTCATTTTTCTTTTCCTTCCCACTCTTCACAAAACTAACTCTCTTTTGTTTTCCATAAACACAACTTTCATAGAAATCCATATTGACACATTTCAGACCAGGTAAAACTTTCTTTGAATGAAGTAATTTCATACCTTTTTCACTCATGTGCCTGAGTTTGTTGTGCCACAGTGCTGTGTCAGAATCTACAGCAACAGTTTGATGTTCTTCCTGCTCAACTGCAACCACTGTTCCTGAACATTCATTATGTTCTGAAACAATTAAAGTAGAAGGAACAGTATGACCTGTACAAATATATAAGGTGTCTACTTTCACACCTTTTGCTACTACTAAGGAACCTTTTGAAACCTTCCAATTTTTATCATTAAAAGTAACTGTGCAACCCTCATCACCCAGTTGCCCTGCTGAAATTAAATTCCTACTCAGCCTTGGAACATGTCTTACCTCTTGTAGTAGCCAATGATTCCCATTCTACAACTTAATCTTAATTTTTCCCTTTCCAACAATCTGACAGGGTTCATTATCTCCCAAATAAACTAGCCCAAAATCCCCTTGGACATAATCAACAAAATAACTTCTATGGGGTGTAGCATGAAATGAAGCCCCAGAATCTAAAACCCATGAATCATCAATACTTTCTAAGGACAAGAGAAAAGCATCCTCCTCGGATTTGTTACTTACCACATTTGCCTCCTTGTTTCCATCATTTTTGTCTCCTTGATCTTTCTTTCGAGACCAACAATCTTTCTTCTTATGACCTAGTTTTCCACAGTACCAGCAATCATTTGGCCCTTTAGATTCAGACCTCTTTCCCTTTGATTTTCCTCTTGATTTCCCATGATTTCCAGAGTTGTTTCCTCTATCTCTTGTTCTGCCTCTGCTTTCTGTGTTCAATACACTAACCGATGTGGATGCCCCTAAGCTTTTCCTATGAATTTCCTCACTCAATATAACACCAATAACATCATCATACTTTAGGGTATTTGAACCAGAAACAGAATTACTAACAACCATTACCAAGCCATTCCAGCTTTCTGGCAAAGAACACAAAATCAAAAGAGCCCTAACCTCTTCATCAAAATTAATTTTAACTGAGGTTAATTGACTTGTAACTGTATTAAACTCATTCAAATGATCAGTAACTGATCCACCTTCTACCATTTTCATATTAAATAAACGCTTCATAAGAAATACCTTGTTTGAAGCTGAAGGCTTTTCATACAACTTCGCTAGGGTTTCCATCAGATCTTTAGCTGTCTTTGCTTCAGTAATATTGAATGCCACCGATTGTGCTAGGCATAGATGAATACTCTCTAGTGCCTTCCTATCCAAAATATCCCAATCCTCCTGAGACATTGATTGCTCTTTCTTGGCTACTCCCTCTAATGGCTGCCATAGATCCTTCTGATAGAGATAATCCTCCATTTGCATCTTCCATAACTAGAAGTTCTGCCCATTAAACTTATCAACCTTCAGCCTACCCTCGTCTGCCGTTTCTCCCACTTAACCGAGAGACTCTCCCACTAACTCATGAGACCTTCTTCAGAGAATAGATGAAAGAACGAATGAAATAACCTCGCTCTGATACCACTTGTTAGGATTAACAAGGTAGAAATAACAATTATGTGCAAATATAACTAATATCAGAAAATAATAAACCACACAGAATAGAACACAAGACACACAGATTTAACGTGGTTCACCTAATCCCTGGGCTATGTCCACCAACAACGAGTCCAATATTATTATTATCTAGTGATTACAACCTGATTACAATCCGTAATCCCTTACAGCCCAATTCTGCCGCAAGTACTAAAATCATACATCATAAAAATCCCTAACCCTAAGCCATATTATACAATATTTTCCCGCTTTAGGGTTAGAATGAGTAATAAGTAGTCGGCCCAAATGGCCGAAAAAGTAGTCGGCCTCAAAAAAAATTTCTTGATTAGTCACCACAAGCTAACAGTGAGAAAATAAATAGATTTGAAAAAGTTGGCAACTAATTTGTAACTTATCAATCTTAGATCAAATAGACATAAATAAGGGAATTAAAGTGATAGAATCCTATCAATTAGATAAATCTACATTTCCATTACCATTAGTGAAAATAAGAGAAAACAACTCAAAAAGGAAATGAGAAGAAACAAGAGATACAAAAAAAAATACAAGAGAAAAGTGAAAAAAAAGAGACCTACAGGTCTCTGGAAAATGTATGGGAAAAATTTCCCATACATTTTCCACTACACAGTCAATATAAAACAATATATTCTAGTCCATGTGAATTAAGCCAAAAAAAAAAATACCTAAGTCGATTTGGCCTACAAGCCTAGTTAGAAGATGGGACCCACCTAGAATCCCACCCCAAGAAGCCTAGAAAGAAGGGTCTTTCAAAAAAATTATATAAAAAAAAAACCATTCATTCAAAAAATTTCCTCACATTAAAAGTACAATGATATTAAAAAATTTAATACTTCTTAAGCCCACGTAGGTGGGCACTAACAAAATTATTAATAAATTAATTTTTTTTTTAAAATACATTCAAAACAAAATTTATTGGAAAAAATATATATATTTTACAATTTTTAAGGGGGGGTACGTGGTCCCCATGCCCCCTGGGCGCACTACACTAAGCAGCGCGGGGGCCCTGCACTAGGCAGGGTACCACACTGCCTAGGTACTACGGTACACTACCTAGGGCAAGGTACCGTGCTGACTATGCAGCACGGGCCCACCCCAATGCACAGTCCCTCGGGGGACTTAAAACAAACGGTCGTGAGCCCATTTTTTTATATATGTTTTTATGTTTTTTTTAATTATTTAATATTAATAATAAATATTATTATTATTTAGTTTATTTTCATTATTATTTATTTATTTAATAAATAATATGTATATCATTTATTATTTTATTAACCTATTTGATATTTAATAATAATTAATGTTTTATGAATTAATATATATTATTTATTTATATATATTAATTAATTAATATTTCAATAAATCAGTATTTTATGTTAAATAGTTTTTTTTAAAAAGAATTAATTACTATTATTAACATGCTAATTTTATTAATCAATATAATTATTAATTGATTAATATGTTCTATTACTTATTAACTGATTTATATTCGTAATTACATTTTAATTAACTAACATAATTAACATTTTTAGATTTGGTCTAAGCTAACATCTTCAATTCAGCTAGATTATAAAAATGAAATGATAACCCATTTCCGGTTAATAGTGAATTTACTGTTATTTTTATTGGCATAGTTTTTTTTTAGGAATTCAATTTTAGCTAACCTATTCAATATACTTATTGGGATAGTATACTCATTTGGCTTTGCTCATACTTTTATTTCATTTAGACTAGATATGTTAGTTACCTTAAATACATAATTTAATCTAGGAGAATTAATTATCTAATATATTGAAATTAACCTTCTTTGGAAGTTAATCATACTAGGACTTATTGTGCCCTGAGGTTATTTTGAACCCACTAAGTAAACCCTAGACATATCACCTGGGTGTGAATGTAAACCTAGTCCGTTCTTTCAACTCATCCCTGAACTTTGAATAAGCAAATCTCTAGTGACCAATAGGAATGAAGAATTCTTTTTACCCATTGATTAATGCTCTTGCGACATTGAGTTTGAATATTCAATGGTATAAGTCTTAGACCCTCGATATACTTAGGGGTGAGCATTGACAATGACCCCTCCTCATGCTACCCCTCAACCAAAGGCTAACCAACTCCCTCTCAAGGTTAACTATTCAATCTTTAGTCAACTTTTATAACCCTTAACATAAACTTATATAATCCTTTTAAAAATTAAAAAAAAAGTCGGTGTGTTTTTATGTGCAAAATTATGGGCATGACATAAGGTGAAAACATTACTTAGTACAACACTCAAGTCAAGAAAGTGGTCAATGTTATCTGAGGTGGAGGTGGAATTACTAAAGAAGACACTATGGTAAGTAAAATTCTAAGAACACTATTACCTATATATGTTATTAGAGTCTTTGCAATACATGAAATGAGAGTGGCTTTAGGAAATGACATTTCCCTTGATAGTTTGATCGATAGATTGGCTGCATTTGAGCTTAACAACTTTGATAAAAGTGTTTTAACTAAGGAAGAATCTACATTTTAATATTGGTAGATCAAGCAGTAGGCATAAGATAAGAAATGGAAGTGATAGTGAATCTGAAGAAGATGATCTTGATGAAATTTAAGCATTAATGGCTAGAAGGCTACCGAAAGGAAAAAGAAAATACTGAGGTAAATTACCCTTAGTATGTTTTAAATGTAAAGAGATTGGCCATATTTCTACAAGATGTCCTAACAGGAATGATGATCAAAGGAAAAGTGAAAGAGCCAATGAAAGAAAGAATGAAAGAAGAGAGTACCGAGATCACAAAGGCAACTAACAGTTTGGAAAACAAGAGAACTGAGATTATAGATATAAAGGTAAAAAGACATTATACCTAGTTGAAGAGGATATTGACACTGAAACTGAAACTAATGAAGCTGTATAAGTGGTGTTTGTTGCATTGAAGGAAGATTATGAGGTTCAGAAGAAAGATATATAGAAATGACACCTATTTCTAAAGCAAGAAAAAATAATAAATGGATTATTGATAGTGGTTACACACATCATAATATTGGTGATGTAGATAAGTTTGAATATCTTGAATATTATAATGGTTGATCTGTGAAAACATGATATGATACACCATGTCAAGTGAAAGATAAAGGATCTATATTGCTAAATAAAAAGATTAGATGTGAAAATTCTTATTGGGTGAAAGGAATTAACCATAATCTATTGAGTGTAGAAAAAATGAATAATACAGGTCACTAAGTTGCATTTGAGAGAAGAAAATTAAAGAACTATGATGATGTTAGAAAACTAATCAATACTGGTGAACAATGGAGAGGTAACTTATTCTATTTCAACAATGTTGAAAATTCTTGTTTGTTGGCTAAGAATGATGATGTTTGGTTATGCCACAAAAGGTTAAATGTCATGTGGATTTTGAAAACATGGTAAAGCTTAGTAAGGAAAGGAAAGTTAGAGGTTTACCAAGTTTGTCAAAGCCTGACCAACTGATGTGCAAATAGTGTCAAATGGGTAAAATGGCAAACTCTAGTTTTAAGAGTAAACAATACTCATCTAATGCAATTTTTGATCTGGTTTATACTGATTTATGTGGTCCAATGAGAACTCAAAGTTATTATGGAGATAGATATTTTATATTATTTTTTCATGAATTCTCTAGAATGATGTCTATCATGTTCTTAAAAGAAAAATTAGAATCTTTTCAATTGTTAAGTGGTACAAATCAAAAGTAGAGAAAGAAATTGGTAAGCAAATGAAATGTTTGAGGTCAAATAGAGGTGGTGAATTCATTTCTGATGAATTTACTATTTTTTTTAATGAGCATAGAATAAAGAGAAGAGTATGAACATCGAGGACACCTCAACAGAATAGGATTGCTAAAAGAAGGAATAGATCAATTGCTGATAGTGCTAGAAAATTTATGATTGAAAAAGATGTTGCACAAATTTACTGGAGAGAGGCTGTAAGTATTGTTATATTTACACTGAACTGAGTACAATTGAAGAAAGAGACAAATAAGACACCTTATAAGCTATTGTATGGCTATACACCTAATGTGAGTTATTTTATAATATTTGGAGATAGATGTTACATTCTAAAAGATAACAAAAATTAAAAAAATTGATTCTAAAGGTTATGAGGGTATATTTTTAGGTTACTCTACTAAAAGTAAAGCATATAAATGTCTTGATAGGACTAATAACAAGATGATTTAAAAAGTTAAAATGTGAGAGTTAATAAAGTTTTTGAGAAAAATGATAAAGATAGAAAGAAGGAACTAAAAGATTATAGTAGATTTGTTTACATAGAGTACCCTGAAACTCTACTCGAGCAATATTTTGGAGTTATCGATAAATAAAATACTACTACCGAGAAACAATCATCACAGAATGAGAAACAACAAAGAGCTACCAATAAAAGGATGATCATGGAGCTAGTGCAGAAAATATTAAAGAACAAAGGTATGACATTGTACTAGAAAAATATGTGATAAGACACCATCAACAAGATCAGATAATGGGAGACAAAGGAGAAGGAATGATGAAAAGAACTAAGTTAAGAAATAATACATGTTTGGTTTGTGAATTTTAATCTAAAAATTTTAAGGATGCATTGGAAAATGATGATTGGATGAAGACAATTCTATTGTTGGAAAATGGAAGCACTTCCATTTAGGACTAGTTTAGCCCTCTAAGTAAGTGGTTTGGGGTCATGTCAGATGTTTTGATGGGATCTCTAGCTTGGATCTTGTTTTTCTGCCTATTTTTCACCTCTTTCCACCTCTTTCCATCCTATTTTTGGCATCCTGACCTGAAACCCTGAGATTCTTGACCTCAGGGTCAAGGTTGACCTCGACCCTAACCTGGGTCACGGTCGACCTCGACCCTGACCTAGGTCACGGTCGACCTCAACCCTAACCTAGGTCATGGTTGACCTCAACCTTGACCTAGGTCAGAGTCAACCTTGACCCTGACCCTGGGTCCATATTTAAAAATCTAGAAGTTTCCAGATGTCAGGTTTTAGAAAGTTTTATATACCGCTTCTGAGTCGACTATTTCATATTTCAGGTTCAGTAAACTCTTAAATTATATTTAATTTAGGTCCATTTATAGGGGCTAATGTTTAAATGGGAATTTAATTCTCCTATGTAGGCCTCTCTAGAAGTTTGTGCCCTAGACTTGTATAAAAGGAAGCCTTCCTCTCTCATTTCAATCCCTTTTTCATCTCTCTTTTACAATCAAGCACTCCATCTTTCAAGAAAGCATTCTCAATGAAGGAAGCATTCACAAAATCATCTACATTCAAGAATTCAAGTTCTCCATTGAAGATCAAGGATTCAAGAGTTCAAGTCTTTTGGAGGGAATTGGTTCAAGCATTCAAGATTTATCATTCAAACCATATATCTATCCATTATGGTGGTGTGATCTTCCTTCAAGATCCTTTGTTCATCTTCAAGATCTATTCATTCTCCCTTCAAGGTCGATTCCAAGGATACAATCATGGAGGTTTTGATTTACATTTTTTATTTTTGAGTACAATCTTTCATATCAACATACTTGTTTACATTCCAAATACAATTGTATATCTATTGAATATCATACCTTCATTGTTAGATCTACTTCTACTACTTGCTAGCATTCTCTATTTCAATTCTATTTTAAAGGTTGATTCAAAAATGGGGTTTGACCAAGGAAAACCCCTCATCTAGAAAACAAAACCCTTTTTCATGCAGGTAGAAGTGTGGGACAATGAATCACATATCATATCCGAGTACCCCTTTTAGCAAACTTTCTCGATCCACAAATAGAATTTCTGTCAAAACAGTGCAAGTCAAGGTTGACATAAAGGGGTAAGATTGTGCTTCGAGGTAAGATCTTACCCCTATTTTGGGTCAAGGTCGACCTTTCTTAGAACAATAGAAGGTTTATGGGTTTTCTCCATCTCTGTGTTTCCAGCCAAGATCCAGTTGCAAAATTTCCTAAAATTAAATACAGACTTTAGAATACAGTGATTTATGAATCTTCTACCTTTCAAGATAAGTATTCATATTTTATTAAGTTTTTTATTTCCACAACATTTTCCACACACCTTCTGTTTTTCAACACAAAAAACATAGATATAAAAATATATCTTCATATATTTTTATATCTTACATTTTGGTGAGACCGTGATAGACAACTCTTTATTTTTTGGTGTTAGATGCTTTTCTTTCTTTCTTTAAAATTATATTTCTTTTATGATCTTGCATTTTAAAATTCATAAACCATAAAAATCTATATATTCTACAAAATACAAAAATATTTCTTGCATTTACTAGGAATATTTGTAAGATGCTTTGGTGTGTGGTTATTTTCTTTAATATTCTCCTCTTATCATATCCTTATCATACTTATGACATTTATGAAAGTATCATCCACTTCATTATGTTTGTTACTCTTTATCTTTTACTTTCCTATGTTATTGTCAGACTGATTGATAATAGTCTTCCTACTTTCAAAACTTTCATTAAAGATTTATGTAGCAGACTTATTACTCTTTTGGATTATGTGAAGAATTTGGTAGATGATACACCATCTCCTAATCTTCCTAATCCTAATCCTATCCTTCCTAATCCAATTCCTAACATTCCTAATATGCGTAATTCTCCATCTTCTATTGCTAGTTCTTCCCAGACTTATGATGAGGTTCAAACTATGGTTCATGATGTAGATGTGAAGGAATTCTTGGATTTACCTTCCCCTTCTTTTCTGATCCAAGATGATATTAAAGGGAAGTGAAAATCAATTTCTTCTAAACCTATTATTCCACCTCATACAACCTTTACTCATGAACATAATAAACAATCACCTCCTATAGAAGCTTTACATGATATGTACACTATAGTATATAATATGATGGCTAAACAAGGTTACAAGGGTTTAGGGCTTGGTGTTAATGAGCATGGTATTAGGTATCCAATTCATATATCCCCTAAACAAGATATGTGTGGTCTTGGTTGTTCACAATCTCAATTTAAGGTTGTTGATTTTGATCATCATCCTCATCTTCATCTTCTTCTTCCAATGCCTACCTTAGATCATTTGATACTCCTCAAGATGTGGCTAAGAAGGTGTATGTTCAGTTAATGAATTCCAAGAAAGAAATCTTTAAACCTATGCTAAAAGATTCTCTATCTAACTACAAATTTCATTTTCATTATAGTAATACACATTTACTTGTTGATTGTGTGCATTTAAAGTTATATGTTAGAGAAGGAGCTACTTTAGGAATTATATACTAGTCTTGTACAGTTTCGCAATTCCTTGCTTTCATCCCTCGAAGGCAAGGTTCTTCATTCTTTCTCTTTGTCTAGGGGTCTTCTTTCCTTAGCTTAGTGGCATTTTTTTTTTATCTTGCAATAATATTTCATTATACTGACTACGGTTTTGGCTATGGATATCCTTTTATGTGAGAGGTTGTTTTCCTAGGTCATCACCTCTACTTTATTCTTTAATTATGTTCGTTATAATTTCTTGTCCATGGTGTAGGGTTAGAATTGGATTTCTTTGTTCCAAGATTCCTCTTCCTCTTGATAACTAGGAGCTTGATGATTGAATCTTTGGTCTCTCTTTGTTTCTCTTTGAAAGATGATATTTTATCTAAAGCACTACTCTACAATGGGGGTCTTGTTGATAAGATCTCTTTATTTGAGGATCCTTTTTCTATAAGTGACATATCCTTTTCATGATTATCTATTCTCTTGAATGTAAGGGTCAATATGCTTCGCTAAGAATATAGTGTACATTTTTGTTAAATAGGACATTTTCTTACTTTGTGAAGTAGGTATCCTCCTTTCTCTTCCTTATCATGTCTATTAAGAAGCCACGATAAGGAGGGGGGCATATATAGGGTCTCCCTTATGCCATTTTTTTCAATTTTTAAATATGCTAAATCCTCTAAAGGTAATGCACATAAGTTTCTAAATCCTAAAGAGACACACATTTGTCAATTTTTAATATGCTAAATCCTCTTAAGGTAATGAACATAAGATGCTAAATCATGAAGAGACATGCATTTTATATTCATAGTGATGCAAGAATGTAGATTCATGGGTATCTCAAAATCCATCACAAGATGCATTAAAATTTTAAAGCATAGTTTTTTTGGTGAACTATCAGGTTTTTTTACCTATTGGGCTCTCCCTCCTTGGTGATTCATGGTAAGGTGGGCATCTTACTAGGGGAGGTAATTACTTTCTCTTTTTTCTCTTTTCACTTTCATGCTAGTAGGATTAGATCATGAAGCTATGTTATTTATAGTGTTGCTCTTGTCTTTCTTATGTAATCATTTAAATGCTTATATTATAGCTTTCCAAATATAATATTAGTATAGGAAACATTTCTTAGCAAGGTTTCCTTTGCTAGCTGATTTGGGTTTGTTTTTGTACTAACCCTCTCTTTTTTGTGTCTTTTATCTTTTTCTTTATTTTTCTTTGTTTGTACACCCTTGTCCATGTATGTTGAGTTAGAATCCTTAGATTGGGGGCTCGTGTCCTTAACTAAGTGTTATTTTATCTCGTTGTGAATCCACTTGGATCTTTTTTCTCCTTTACCAATATTTTGCATTGAATCCATACTCTTGCTAAAGTGGGGGCTAAATGTATCATCAAAAATTGGAAGCACTTCCATTTAGGACTAGTTTATCCCTCCAAGTAGGTGGTTTGGGGTCATGTCAGATGCTTTGATGGGATCTCTGGCTTGGATCTTGTTTTTCCTCCTATTTTGTCCCTCTTTCCACCTCTTTCCAGCCTGTTTCTAGCATGTTAACCTGAAACCCTGATATTCTTGATGTCAAGGTCAAGGTCAACCTCAAAATTGACCTAGGTCAAGGTCAACCTTGATGTTGACCTAGGTCAAAGTCAACCTTGACCTTGATCCTGGGTCTAGATTTAAAAATCTAGAAGTTTCTGGATGTCGGGTTTCGGAAAGTTTTATTTCTGGCTTCCGGGTTAGCTGTTTTGGATTTTGGAATGGTAAAATATTAAATTATATTTAATTTAGGTTCATTTATAGAGGTTAATTTTTAAATGGGAATTTAATTTTCCTATGTAGGCCTCTCTATAATTTTGTGCCATAGATTTGTATAAAAGGAAGCCTTCCTCTATCATTTCAATCCATCTCTCATTTCTCTTTTGTAATCAAGCACTCCATCTTTCAAGAAACTATTCTCAATCAAGGAATAATTCAAGCATTCATCTACATTCAAGCATTCAAGTTCTCCATTTAAGATGAAGGATTCAAGTGTTCAAGTCTTTAGGATGGATTTTGTTCAAGCATTCAAGATTTATCATTCAAACCCTAGATCTATCCATTATGGTGGTGTGATCTTCCTTCAAGATCCTTTGTTCATCTTCATGATCTATTCATTCTCCCTTCAAGGTGGGTTCCAAGCATACAATCACTAAGGTTTTGATTTTCATTTTTTAGTGTTGATTCCAAGATTTCATATCAACATACTTGTTTACATTACAAATGCAATTGTATATCTATTGAATATCATAGCTTCGTTGTTAGATCTAATTCTACAACTTGATAGCATTCTCTATTTCAATTGTATTTTAAAGGTTGATTCCAAACCATAGTTTGACCATGGAAAACCCCTCATCCAACAAAAAAAACCCTTTTTTCTTGTAGGTACATGTGCGGGGAAACAAATCACAGATTAGATCTGAGTACCCTTTTCAGTGAACTTTCAGGATCCGAAAACATAATTTTCATCAAAATAGTGTAGGTCAAGGTCAACATAAAGGGGTAAGATTGTGCCCCGGGGTAAAATCTTACCCCTATTTTGGGTTAAGGTCAACCTTTCTAAGAACAAAAGAATGTTTTGGGGTTTTCTCTGTCTCTGTGTTTCCAGGCCAGATCTAGTTGTAGAATTTCCTCAAATTGAGTATAGACACTAGAAAATAATGATTTTTGAATCTCCTACCTTTCAAGATTAGTATTCATGTTTTATTAATTTTTGTATGTCCATAACATTTTCCACATACCTCACATTTTCCAACACACAAAACATAGATATAAAATATATCATCATATATTTTTATATCTTACAGTAATAAATGATGAAATTGAGAAAATACAAAAAAAGAAGAGATGGACATTGTTACCAAGACCTAAAGACAAAAATGTGATTGGCACCAAATGGATTTTTAGAAACAAACTAAATGAGAATGGAGATGTTACTAGAAATAAAGCAAGATTATTTTGCAAAGGTTATGCACAAGAGGAAGCGATGGAGTATGGAGAAATTGTTGCACCTATTGCTAGACTTGAAGGAGTGAGAATTACTACTTGCATATGTTTCTTACAAAGGATTTAAGGTATACTTGAAGAAGAGGTATACATTGAACAACTTGAAGGATTCTTTTATCCTAATCAGAAGAACATGGTTTGTAAGTTACACAAGGCACTTTATGGATTGAAGTAAGCACCTATAGCATGGTATGAAAGATTGCATTCTTATCTTATAAGAATTGGATTTGTTAGAATGAGTGATAACAATAAACTATATTGGAAATGTGAAACTAGTGATAAGATTTGTATTGTTGAAATTTTTGTTGATGATATCATATTTGGAGGTCATTGTAATTTATGTAAATTTTTTGTTGCTAAAATGAAAAAAGAGTTTGAAATCTTCATGTTTGCACAAATCAAATTATTTCTTGGTATGAAAGTACAACAAAAAAATAAAGGAATATACATTACACAAACTAAATATATTAAGGAAATCTTGAAGACATTTAGTATGGAAGATTCAAAGCCAGTTGGTACACCTATGGTAACCGGATGATAGCTGAGCAATGATGACAAGTCAACAGAGGTAAATCAAACATTATATAGATCTATGATTGGACAATCGATGTGTGTTTTTCACAATAGACCAAATATTACACACGTTGTTGGCATAGTAGCTATATTTTCTACTAATCCTAAAGAGACACATATCATTGTTGTGAAAAGAATTTTGAGATATATGCAGAATACTGAAAACTATGGTTTGTGGTATAACAAAGAAGGAAATTTTGAGTTGAAATTGTATATAGATGATAGAAAAATTACTATTCATGGAGAATTATTTTTGGGAGAAAGATTAGTAACATGGATAAGAAAGAAACAAGGATGCATTTCTCAGTCCACTATTGAAGCTGAATATGATGATGTTGCTACTAATTGTTCTAATATCACATGTATTAAACAATTTTTGGAAGGTACAAATGAAGAGGTCACTGATCCAGTGATAATATATTGTAACAACACAACTTCTATTAACATTTCAAAGAATCCAGTGATGCATGCAAACACTAAGCACATATCTATTAAATATCATTACTTGAGGGAGGAAGTTCAAGAGAAATAGGTTATATTAGAATATGTGGAGTCACAAGAATAACTTGTTGATATATTCACAAAACCCTTATGAAAGGATAATTTTGAATACTTGAGAAGTAGAATAGGGGTCCATCTCCTATCTACTAGTCACTAAGGTGATATGGGGTTTCATCAACCTGTACTTTATCAAAAAATCTAAAGATTTTGATACATGATGTTCATAGTTTGGGTTTCCTAATGTTGTGAAGAAGATGGAAGGAAAGATGGAACATAAAACATATGTGCATTCAAGGTAAACAAATCTGAAAGCAAAAACATAGATACTTAATTGGCTCTTGAAGAGTTGATTATTTTTGGCATTGTTGTCAAAGAGAGAGATGATCATGGAATATTTAGGAGAGATGAAAATATGGGACAGATGATGAAATATTAATTAGAAATAATGAAATATTAGTTAGGAATGAAGCTAACCAAAAGGGAGAAATATTGTGTAGTGATTAAACATATTAAATGTATAAGCTAATGCAGAGCTTATGGAGTCACAACATATAGACTGAGTTGTAGAAACTTAAGATGTTTGGTATTATATGACATATTTAATATTGTGTTTCCATCAATGCCAAAGGGGGAGATTGTTAGACTACAACTGACTAACTACTTGGAGAATAGAATGTGAAGATAATCACTGAGCTACAAAGCTATATGTGAGACATGAAATTGGCTGTTATATTGTCATTGATGTCAACTAGTTTTGGCTGTAGTTATCATGATACTCGTAAATATTTGAAGAAGGTATATTGGTGAAGGAATGAGATATTATCATGAAATGAGATGTATGAGTAAGTTATGAATATAGTATTCATTGGGTAATTGACTGATGAGTCTATGATAGTATGATAGTTAATTGATTGGCTTACATCATTTTGTTAAGTATTGAAGATCAACAATGTACAAGTTAATGTGGTCGGTATATGAAGAGCTTAGTATACACCAAGCAGATGAAGTTTATACCGAGCTAGTGTAGTGTACACCAAGTTTGGTATTAACTAAGAAGGAATTCATTGACAAATTATCCTATTGACCGAGCAAGAGAAATAAGGAGAAACATGTGATTGCTGACATGAGATGATGAGATGCACGAGTCTAGATGATTCTGAAGATAAAGATAAAGTTTTTTTATGAAGATCTATGGATAAAAAAATTCAAGGTTGATCGGATGATAAGATTGAAAATATTTTAAGGCACAAGTTCCAAGGAAGGTTAAAGAGACAAAATCAATGATAGAGATTAAGAGGAAAAATCTATGGCTGAGAAGAAAATGGTTTATCATGTCTATATAAGGAAAAAAGAAATTCAAAAATAAAAATGCACATTAGAAGAATATTGTATTCATGTGGAGCTAGTTAGACACATTGAAGTAAGAACTGAGCAGTTTTGTAGACAACACCAAGCATCAGAAGGAGATTAATTAAGAAGAATAGAGTTGGAGGAAGAAAGAAATTGAAGAGATTATGATGATTAGAGTTATTATAAGCTTGGCATAGATCTAAATATTGGCAAGTGAGGTTTCATTTGAATCCTTTCATGTACTATTTATTTCTAACCATTCCTATAGACAAAATATTTTACCGAGTAAGACTTAAGCATCTTTGTTATTTATTTATGATATTCAATGAATGTTGCTTGTTTTTGTGTTGACCCAAGTGAATGTATGATCACAAAGAGCTATTATTGATAATACCTCTAACAAGGTCACACCTTAAAGTGTGTTTGTAATATTTAACATGGTTGTCCATTAATTGAGCTCACTTTAGAAGAGTGAACACACCTCAAGGATAGGAATACTTTTGAATACTTCTAGATAGGAGTTTACATACCACCTGACGCAAGGCAGGGAAAAAAAGGGGCCAAAAAATGGCACACCCTAATGATCGAAGCCTACCCAACACATGCGGAAGCAACAAACAACAACAATGAGAGAGAATGCAGAAACTTGCATATATTTTCATCAAATACACTGATACATGTCAGGCTATAAGGCCTTCCTGGTTAGGGCCAGATATTAAAATGAAATATAGAAGTCCTCCCACATGTGAGGATCTATCAAAATATCTACTTCTATCTTCTATCAAACTCCTATCTAGAACTCCCCCTAAACTCTAAACCAACAACTACATTTATACAAGAAGCTACCAAATTGAGTCAGCCTTCAGATCCACAATCAATGGAAGGAATGATCAAATCTAGGACCACATGCTTCCCAATGATGGATTCCAACATTAAATCCATGATCCAATATAAATGCACAATTCGGCCACAATAGAAACTAAAACTAAACTCGTCGGCGAGCAAGATAACCAAGAAGAAAACAGGCAATGTCGAGCACCAGTGAAACAACTGACCACCTAGGGGATAGCCAACCACACTCAGTAACCAAAGGAAACTAACCAATTACCAACCAACTCGGTCAAAGTAGAAACTCAGCAACACAGGCAAACTCCAAATTGTTTTTGGTGACACAGGATTGCCAATGACCCAAGATGCTTCTGCATCAGACACCTAGGGTTATTTTGAAATGATTCTTTGAATCATTTGGTAGGTCTAATCTAAGCTGCATCCAACTCAAATTGTGAAATCCAAGAACTGTCTTCCCTCGGTCTATTCTTCCATTTTACCAGATATTCCATATACTATTTTCCTCTTATACTTTTGCCAACTCTTTCCTTCAAAATCTATTCAACTTCATCATTCTACTTCTTAGCATATTTTTTCGATACTATCACTTCTTCATCATGTTCATGATACTCATACAAATCATAAATGTTGAAAATAGGTGATATGTCCATGTCATCAGGTAACTCAATCTCAAATGCATTTCCATAATCAAATTTCTTCAGAATCTTGCAAGGTCCAAACTTCTTCATCTTCAACTTCCCATATGTTCCAATAGGAAATCAGCTTTTCTTCAAATGAATCATCACTTCATCACCAACATCAAAACTTTTATATCTCCTTGATCTATCAGATCTGTCTTTTTCTGATTATTGTCTTCTAGCTTCAGCTTCACATCTTCATGCAATTTTTTCATGTACTCAGCATATTTTACTCCTTCAGCACTTTTCTTATTCTCATCAACAATGTCTCTCAAATCAGATATTCATCTTGGTTGTGTGCCATTCACAATCTCAAATGGTGTCTTTCCAGTACTCCTCCTATTGATTGAATTATTGTATGTAAACTCTTCTTGTGCCAATATAGAATCCCAATTACTCGGTCTGTCTCCAACTAAACATCTCAAAAGATTTCCAATTTTTTTTTCACATCTTAAGTCTATCCATCAATTTATGGGTGAAATGTAGAACTATATTTCAACTCAGTGCCAAATTTCTTCCAAAGGGTTTTCCAAAATTATCCAACAAATTTACTATCTTGGTCAGAGATAATACTCCTCGGTAATCCATGCAATCTGACAATTTCCTTAAAGAAAAGATCTGCTACATATATAGAATCATTACCTCTTACTATCTTTGGCAAGCCAAGAACAAAGTCCATATTGATGTCAATCCAAGGTTTCTCAGGAACAACAATCAGTGTATACAATCCAGTATTCTGACTTACTCCTTTTGCAACTTGACAAATTCCATAACTTTTCACAAATTTCTAAACATATTTATACAACTATGGAAAATAGTACTTCTCCTTAAGCAAATCCCATGTTTTATCAATACCAAAATCTCCAGCCAAACCACTACTATGTTCCTCCTTTATTAGATTAGTTCTCATTACTCCTCTCGGTATACACAATTGATTACCTTTAAACAACATACCTTCCTAAATAAAATATTCATCCCATTTAGTATTTTGTTGATCTTGAATAGGTGCTCTACACTTTCTCCATGGCTCAGAAAAATCAAGGTCAAACTCATAAGAATCTTTCATCTCATCAAAACCAATAACTTCAATTTTCATCTCGGTCATCAAAGATATTCTTTTACTTGATGCATCGGCAACTTGGTTAGTAACTCCACTCTTATGCTTTATCACAAATGTATAACTCTGCAAATACTCAACTGATTTCATATGTCTCTGATTCAACTTATTCTAACTACCCAAGTACTATAAAGCCTTATCATCAGTATACAACACAAATTCACTCGGTATCAAATAATGTCTCCATTTCTTCAATTCTTGAACAATAGCATATAATTCTTAATCATACATAAAATATTTCATCCTAGCATCATTCAAATTTTCACTAAAGAAAGAAATAGGTTTCCCTTCTTGACTCAACACAGCTCTAATTGCACTTCCTCTTGCATCACATTCTACTTGAAATACCTTACTAAAATCAGGTAATGCAAAAATAGGTAATTCAACAACCTTCTTCTTTAGAGTCTTGAAAAAATTTTCAGCTCCATGTGTCCACTTGAATTCTCTTTTGTCTCCTCTCATAGTCTCAGTCATAGCATTATAAATTGAACTAAAATTCCTTATGAACTTTTGGTAAAAAATTGCCAAACTATGAAATGATCTTACCTCACTAGAATTCACTAGTTGAAAGATCCTCGCATGTGGGAGGACTTGTGTATTTCATTTTAATATATAGCCCTAACCACGAAGGCCTTACAACCTGGCATGTATTGGTTTATTTGATGAAAATATATGCAAGTTTCTGCATTCTCTCTCTCACTTTTGTTGTTTGTTGCTTTCACATGTGTTGGGTAGGCTTGGATCATTAGGGTGTGCCATTGTTTGGCCCCTTTTTCTCCTTGCCTTGCATCAGGTGGTATTAGAGTGAGGTGAGGTATTGATCTAGGTCTGTGGATCTAGGTTTGTAGGTTCCTCTTGAATCCCTAGTTTATTGTTGTGGGGTAGTAGATTGTGATCTAACCTACAATTGTAGAGGGTTGTTAAGATGGTTCCTGGGAGGTGAGATGCAGATCCAAGATTGGTAGAAATGCTAAGGAAGATTCCTACTAGGTTAGAAGTTGTTTAAACAACCCAGAGAAGAGGCATACATCCTAAAGATGTTAGTGATGATGAAGTTGAAGAATAATAGATGAATGCAGAACTTGCACCTATTATGGATCAAGGTGAAGAAAGATTTTTGAAGGCTTTGACAAGTCTAAAGTCAACACCACATTTCAATCCTCCTGAGTATGGTGGAAAGGTAGATTTTGATTAATTGGTGGATTTCGATCACTGAGATGCAAATGTATTTTGAATATGAAAACATTCCCAAGGATAAGAAGGTGAAGATTGCAACCCAAAGTTGAAAAGTCATGCATCCTTATGGTGGCAACATCTACAGCTGGATAGGAAGAGGAAAGGCAAAGATAAAATCAAGGTCTGAAATAAAATGGTGAACAAATTGAAAGGAAAGTTCTTACCTTGTGATTATCAGATTAACCTAGTTCGGCGAATGCAAAATCTAAGGTAGAAAGATAGCCTTATAAAGGAGTATACAGAGGAATTCTATAGATTAGATATTAGATCTGGACATGATGAAGATGATGTGGAAAGAATCGGTAGATACCTGAATGGTTTGAGAGTTTCCATCCAAGAGGAAGCTAGTATGTTCATGTTGGACAACATTGAAGAGGCTTATCAATTTTCTTTAAAGGCCAAGGAGAAATTGAACAAGAGACATGAGCAAAGACAAAGAGGTCGAGGTGGTAGATTCTCTAGAGGAAGAGGTAGATCTAATGGTGAAAATGGAAGATCTAAACTAGAAAAGATAAATTGGGACAAAGGCAAGACCAAGTGGAAAGGTGAAAGTTCATCTAGAGGTAGAGGCAATAACTACTGAGGTGGTTATAGTAGAGGAAGTTTCCCAGGAACTTGTTACAATTGTGGAGAAGGACATAGATCTTTTGAATGTGCATAGGCTAGTAAGAAGGCTGGTAGAAGTAGAAACACTTTGGTACAAGAAGAGTCAGCGAATGAAGCTAAGAAAGAAAATAACTTGATGGTAAGGAGAGCACTGTGGAATGAAAGAAAGAAGGAAGATCTAGTAAGGAAAAATTTGTTCAAGACCAGATGTAGAGTTTCTAAAAATGTTTGGAATGTAATGATTGACAGTGGTAGCTCAGAGAATTTGACATCTAAAGAGATGGTAACAAAATTGCAGTTAGAAAGGTTTGTACATCCGAAGCCCTATCATATTTCATGGATCAAAGATGAGCATACAATCCTCATAAGTGAACAATGTTATGTGAATTTGAAGATTGGAAAGTACTATGATAAGGTGTTTTGTGATATCATGACAAGGGATTGTTGTCATATTTTGTTGGGTAGACCTTGGCAATATGTAGACATGCTATATATGATGGGAGGTTGCATAAGTATACTATTGTGGCTAATGGAAAGAAACAAATCTTGTTGTCATTGATGGAAGAACCTGTTAGTAATGTTTGCACATTTTTGAAAGTTTGTTTGATGGAGGGAAGAAATTTTGTTAACTCTTTGAAGAAGAATGATGTATGCTTTGATGTGATTCCTAACAAATCGAGTAAGAAAATAGAGGATAATTTCCCTGAGGAGATTGATAAGTTACTCACTAAGTATAGTGATATCATTTCTGATAATGTACCTGATGGTTTTCCACTAAAAAGAAGCATTGATCACTATATGGATATAATCCCTAGAGCAATTTTACCGAATAAGGCACCTCATCTGTTGACACCCACTGAGAATTAGGAATTGAACTGAAAGATTCAAGAGTTGCTAGAAAAATGTTTGATCAGAGAAAGTTTGAGCCCTTGTGCAGTACATGCTATATTGGCACCAAAGAAGAATAGAGAATGGATAATGTGTACTGATTCTAGAGCAATCAACAAGATAAAAATGAAGTATAGGTTTCCTATATCGAGAATGAATGAATAGAAGACTTCTTTCAAGACAAGAGAAGGTTTGTATGAGTGGTTGGTTATTCCCTTTGGTTTAACTAATGCACCAAGTACTTTTATGAGGTTGATGAATGAATTTTTGAAGAAATTATTGGGTAAGTTTGTGATTGTATATCTTCATGATATTTTTCTATTTAGTAAGACAAGAGAAGAACATTTGTTGCATGTTAGATAAGTTTTGTAGAGATTGAAAAAGGAAAAGTTGCTAATAGGAATATAGAATCCTGTATTTTGAAATCCTATGATCGCAAACTCCTATCTAGAAGTATTCAAATTGCTGATCAAAATCTTGATGTCGCTATGGGTTGGGCCTTAAAGGGCTCTGATACCACCTAATGTAGTCAAGGGTGTTGGATCTAATTAAGTACTAACCGACCTTGTAGCCAAAACAATATGCAATGGAAATACATAGTAACAATAATAGATCTGAAATCAAATAGAAGTCTTTATTCATCAAATTACCGATTACAAGCATTGTGCTAGGCTGTAAGGCCTTCCCAGTTACAACCAGATACAAAGCAAGTGATAGTCTACAAGATCTCACAGGATCCAAATCTTTTCAACAACATCAACATTCAGCTATTCTTGAGTCTACAACACACACAGTACACTGGTAGGCACCCAGGAAAGATCTAAACTTGTACTCCAACTTCCAAGAAATCTTCCTACTCCTAAGCTCACAGGATACTAACCTTTCTTCCAACAATCTAATGCCCTAAAAAACTACCCAAGCATCCTATAAATACTAATTCATAGCCGCCAGTCGGCTGATGAAACAATTAACCTTACAAACAAAAATTAAATGCTAAAACATCAGTCAGCTCTCACATAGCCTTACAAAATAAATAAACTCTCAAAGATGGCCCCAAATGGTCATCAAATCCATAAAGAAGAATACAACATGCTAGATCTAGGTCCCCACACCTCCAATGGTCAATCCATAACATGAGGAGCATGACCCAAATTAAATGTACTAGTTGGCCAATAAGATCTAACAAAACAATCCAATCAGTAAGAAAGAACACCGAGCAATAGAAGAAATAATTGAGTAGTAGTCAACCGACCATGCCAGGCATGACTGAGGAAAATAGTTATCACTGAGCACCATAGAATTGATGCCTTTAGTCATTGATAATTATTTAAAGACTGAGCACCCTAGTAACCATAGAAACCAAGCAACCAGTCTCTCAAACCGAGGAAGAACTCCACCAAATCAAGATCAAAACTAACAATCTACCTTCAATGACAAACATATTTTTGGTTGATACAGGATTGCCAAGAATCCTAGGATGCTCCTACATTAGAAGGGGCCAAAGGGTGGTGGATCCAATTAAGGACTCATACTAGCTAATGCAGTCAAGGGTGGTGCATCCAATTAAGGTCTAACCAACCTTGCAGCCAAACCATTATGCATTAGGAATACACAGTAACAACAATAGATCGAAAATCAAATAGAAGTCTTTATTCATCAAATTACCGATTATAAGCAATGTGTCAGGTTGTAAGGCCTCCCCGGTTATAGATAGATACAAAGAAATTAATAGTCTACAAGATCTCGCATGATCTAAATCTTTTCCACAACATTAGCATTCAGTTAGCCCAGGTCTGCAACATAGATAGTACACTGGTAGGTACCCAAGAAAGATCTAAACTTGTATTCCAACTTCCAAGAAATCTTCCTTCTCCTAAGCTTGTAGGCTACAAACCTTTCTTCCAACAATCTGATCTCCTAAAAAACTACCCAAGTATCCTATAAATATTGATTCCTAGCCACAAGTCAACTCATGAAACAATTAACCCTTACAAATAAATATTAAATGCTAAAATATCGGTCATCTCTCACATAGCCTTACAAAATAAATAAAATCTCAAAGATGGCCCTGAATGGTCAATCCATAATATGAGGAGCATGACCTTAATTAAATGCACTAGTTATCCAAGCCAATCTAAAAAAACAATCCAGTTGATAATCAAGAACATCGAGCAACAAAAGAAATAACCGAGCACCAGTTGACCGACCATGCCAAGCATGATCGAGGAACATAGTTATTGTCGAATGGTAGAGAACCAAGGTCTTCAGTCACTGTGCATTCTTTAGAGACTGAGAAACCAGTCTCTCAAATTGATCAAGAACTCAACCAAATCAAGATTAAAAATAACAATCTACCTTCAAAGAAAAACATATTTTTGGTTGATACAGGATTGCCAAGAATCCTAGGATTCTCGTGCATTAGACACCCTAGGTAAGAAAGATTTTCTCATAAGGAAATCAAGAATGTCACAAGGGAATTAGAACATGTATGCCAAATCTATTTTTCATGCATATCTCTT
This sequence comes from Chamaecyparis obtusa, assembly GCA_027943335.1. Taxonomy (NCBI): domain Eukaryota; kingdom Viridiplantae; phylum Streptophyta; class Pinopsida; order Cupressales; family Cupressaceae; genus Chamaecyparis; species Chamaecyparis obtusa. Next base: position 305,956 of record BSBK01004415.1, read on the forward strand.
CTTGTCCTTCATCCCAAGTAGTCTTTGCTTCATTCACTATCTCATGTAGAAAGTCCTTGTATCTTCAATTTATTTACCTCTCCGATTGGAAATTGATAGCAACCGACTCTGACCACTACTGATCACATCAGTGCCTCGGTAAGGTTAATCCTCTCCAAACTCCTCAATCAACTCAATATCATCTGCATCTCTCTATGTCACAAATTTCACCATCTATTGTACCATCTCTTCTATCAAAACCATATGTTTCTTAGTCTCAACAAATTATTTAGAGATATCATTCTCCTTCTCCTTCAAGCTAGATTTAATAGGAATAGGTTCATAAACCTTCTGCTCCTAAGGTTTTTCATTAGGACAACAACTGATAACTCCACATCCCTTAACCCACGTCTCCTATAAAGGTATCAACTTATGTTGAGCTCCTTCATGCCTAACCACATAGGTATTAGCACAACCATCAAAAAAAACATTCAAACTACCAATGTCTACTGAGAAATAGATGACAAGCATCCATAGGACATATATCACACAATATCTCATCATGATAAGATCTAATCTGAAACTTAACCAAGCATTATTATTCAACTCTAAACTTAGAAATATCTTGTATCCAACTAATCTGATAAGGATTAGGATGTTTCCTTCTTTCCAAACTCAACTTACTAACCATTTCATCTGAAACAAAGCTTTTAGAACTCCCACCATCAACTATGACATCACCTACCTTATCCTTGCACTTACATCTGGTTCTAAACAAATTCCTTCTTTGCACTAGTTCATGAACACATGCAGCTAATCTCCTAGTGACAAGACATTCACCTTTCTCTGGAACATTCTCAATGTCTTCTTCAACAGCTAATGCAACTCTTTTCTTAGGACACTACAAACTTTTATGACTAGCTTCACCATATTTATAACAAGTGTCAGTGAACTCATTCTTCTAGCTTCCTCTCTATCTAGCATTCTTAGTAACTTGACCACTACTAGATCCCACATTAGTCTTATGATTCTTCATCACATTACTCTCAGCAACTATCTCACTAGTTTTACCACCTCAATTCCTATTGTTTTGTCTTCCTTTATATTTCCTATTTAGCTTCTCCTCAATATTTAATGGCATCAGATAAGCATCACCAATATTTTTCAACTGCATAGAAAATAACTCTTCTTGAATACTAGGTCTCAAACCATAGACATACCTAGCAACCTTCTCTATAAAAATCCTGAGTATACTCCTGTACCAATTTGTTAGTCTACTTCAAAGCTTTCATCCTCTTAAACATGTCCAATTCATAATCCACTAGAATGAGTTGTTTCTTCAACTTGTCAACCATTCGGTTCCACGTAGTGATCTTTTCTTTCCCTCTTCTACCTCTTTCCAACTGAACTTCTCTCCACCAAATATTTGCATGACCTTTCAATTTATTCTTCAAAAATCTAATCCTATCAAGATCTTCTATTTCTTCATACTCAAAATATTCATCAATCTCATTGATCCAATCAATTAACTCTTCTAGCCTAAGGCTTCTAGCAAATGTAGAAACTTCAATCCTAGGTGTTTTCCCAATCTTAGAGATAGCTTTCAGAATTTGATTCTCCTCAGAATCTCTAACTTCTTTGATAGCTTCTTCAAAATGATCTTCCTTAGATTCATCATCACTATGCTCTTTTAATGTAGGCTTCTTCTTTCTCAATTCCTCATCTAGGTCTTGCACTTGTTTATGCAAAGCCCTAAAATCATCAATACCGAATTCACCAGTAGCTTCCTCTTCCTCAGAGATCTCATGATTTCTCCTCAGAGGCATCTTCAAATCAAGATCTAGACATTAACACACAAGATCCACTTAGCTCCAATAGGTACAGAATTTTCTCAAATAGGAACAAACATCATTTTGATACTACCTAATGCAGTCAAGGGTGGTGGATCCAATTAAGAACTAACCGACCTTGTAGCCAAACCAATATGCAATGGAAATACATAGTAATAACAATAGATATGAAATCAAATAGAAGTCTTTATTCATCAAATTAATGATTATAGGCAATGTGCCAGGCTGTAAGGCCTTCTTAGTTACGGCCTGATACAAAGCAAGTAACAGTCTACAAGATCTCGTAAGATCCAAATCTTTTCCACAACATCAGCATTTAGGTAGCCCAGGCTTGCAACACACACAGTACACTGGTAGAGACCTAGGAAAGATCTAAACTTGTACTTAAACTTCCAATCAATCTTCCTACTCCTAATCTCATAGGCTACTAACCTTTCTTCCAACAATTTCATCCCCTAAACAACTACCCAAGAATCCTATAAATACTAATTCCCAGCTGCAAGTCAGTTGATGAAACAATTAACCCTTAGAAACAAATATTAAATGCTAAAACATCAGTCAACTCTCACATAGCCTTACAAAATAAATAAACTCTCAAAGATGGCCCCAAATGGTCATCAAATCCATAAAGAAGAATGCAACACACTAGATCTAGGTCCCCACATGTGCAACGATCAATCCATAACATGAGGAGCCCTAAATTAAATGCACTAGTCGACCAAGACAATCTAACAAAACAATCCAGTCGGTAAGAAAGAACACCAAGCAAGAGAAGAAATAATCGAGGACCAGTCAATCAACCATGCCAGGTGTGACCGAGGAACACAATTATCACCGAGCACCAGAGAACTGATGCCTTTAGTCACCAAGTGTTCTTCTAAGACTGAGCACCCTAGCAACCATAAAAACTGAGCAACCAGTCTATCAAATCGAGCAAGAACTCCACCAAATCAAGATAAAAACTCACAATCTACCTTTAAATACAAACATATTTTTGGTTGATATAGGATTGCCAAGAATCCTAGGATGCTCCTACATCAGAAACCCCAGGTAAGAAATATTTTCTCATAAGGAAATCAAGAATGCCTCAAGGGAATCAGAACATGTATGCCAAATCTATTCTTTACCCATATCTCTTCTCATCCTTCATCCCAAGTAGTCTTCACTTCATTCACTATCTCATGTAGAAAGTCCTTCCATCTTCCACTTTGTTTACCTCTCCAATTGGAAATTGATAGAAACTGACTTTGACCAATACCGATCACATCAGTGCCTCTGTAAGGTTCATCCTCTCCAAACTCCTCAATCAACTCAATATCATTGGCATCTCTCTATGTCACAAATTTCATCATTTGTTGTACCATCTCTACCAGCAAAACCACATGTTTCTTAGTTTAAACAAATTATTTAGAGATATCATTCTCCTTCTCCTTCAAGCTAGATTTAACAGGAATAGGTTCATCAACCTGATAACTCCACATCCCTTAACCCTTGTCTCTTGTAAAGGTATCAGCTTATAATGAGCTCCTTCATACCTAACCACATAGGTATTAGCACGACCATCAAAAAAAATATTCCTATCAAACTGCAAGGGTCTATCGAGCAACATATCACAAGAATCCATAGGCAATATATCACACAATATATCATCACGGTAAGATCCAATATGAAACTTAACCAAGCATTGTTCTTCAACTCTAACCTTAGTAACATCTTGTATCCAACTAATCTGATAATGATTAGGATGTTTCTTTCTTTCAAAACTCAACTTGCTAACCATTTCATCTGAAACAAAGTTTTCAGAACTGCGACCATCAACTATGACATTACATACCTTATCCTTGCACTTACATCTAGTTCTAGAAAAATTCCTTCTTTGCACTAGTTCATGAACACATGCAGCTAATCTCCTAGTGACAAGACATTCACCTTTCTTTGGAACATTCTTAATCTCTTCTTTAGCAGCTAATGCAACTCTTTTCTTAGGACACTGCCAACTTCTATGACCAGCTTCACCACAGTTATAACAAGTGTCGGTGAACTCATTCTTCCACCTTCCTCTCTATCTAGCATTCTTAGTAACCTGACCACTGCTAGATCCCACATGAATCTTAGGATTCTCCATCACATTACTCTCAGCAACTATCTCACTAGTTTTACCACTTTGATTCCTATTGTTCTATCTTCTTTCATACTTCCTATTCAACTTCTCTTCAATTTTTAATGTCATCTGATAAGCATCACTGATTGTTTTCATCTGCACATTAAGTAACTCTACTTGAATATTAGGTCTCAAACCAAAGACATACCTAGCAACCTTATCTTTATTAGCTTTAGAATGACTAGTCCTAATCAGGATTCTATAAAACTCCTCAGTATACTCCTGTACCAATTTTTTGGTCAGCTTCAAAGCTTCCATCCTCTTAAACATGTCCAATTCATAATCCACCAGATTGAATTATTTCTTCAACTTGTAAACCATTTAGTTCCACTTAGTGATGTTTTCTTTTCCTCTTCTACCTCTTTCCAACTGAACTTCTCTACACCAAATATTTCCATGACCTTTCAATTTAGTCTTCGCAAATCTAACCCTATCAAGATCTTCTATTTCTTCATACTCAAAATATTCATCAATCTCATTGATCTAATCAATTAAATATTTTTGCCTAAGGCTTCAAGCAAATGTAGAAACTTCAATCCTAGGTCTTTTCCCAATCTTAAACATAGCTTTCAGAATTTGATTCTCCTCAAAATCTCTAACTTCTTTGATAGCATCTTTAAAATGATCTTCCTTAGATTCATCATCACTATCCTCTTTCAAAGTAGGATTCTTCTTTCTCAATTCCTCTTGTAGGTCTTGCACTTGTTTCTATAAAGCCCTAAAATCATCAATACTAAATTCACCAGTAGTTTCCTCTCCCTTAGAGATCTCATGATTTCTCCTTGGAGGCATCTTCAAATCAAGATCTAGATGTGAACACACAAGATCCACTCGGCTCCAACAAGAATAGACTTTGCTCAAACAAGAAAAAATGTCACGCTGATACCACCTAAAGTAGTCAAGGGTGTTGGAGCTAATTAAGGACTAACCAACCTTGTAACCAAACCAATATGCAACATAAATATATAGTAACAACAATAGAGCTAAAATCAAATAGAAGTCTTTATTCATCAAATTAATGATTATAGGCAATGTGTTGGGGTATAATGCCTTCCTTGTTATGGCTTGATACAAAGTAAGTAATAGTCTAAAGGATCTTATAGGATCCAAATCTTTTCCACAACATCAACATTCAGCTAGCCCAGGTATGGAACACACACACTACATTGGTAGGCACCAAGGAAAGATCTAAACTTGTACTCCAACTTCCAAGAAATCTTCCTGTTCCTAAGCTCATAGGCTACTAGCCTTTCTTCCAACAATCTAATCCCCTAAACAACTACCCAATCATCCTATAAATACTGATTCCCAGCCACAAGTCTGCTGATGAAACAATTAACCCTTACAAACAAATATTAAATGCTAAAACATCAGTCGGCTCTCACATAGCCTTACAAAATAAATAAACTCTCAAAGATGGCCCCAAATGGTCATTAGATCCATAAAGAAGAATGAAACATGTCAGGTCTAGGTCCCCACACATCCAACAGTCAATCCATAACATGAGGAGCATGAACCAAATTAAATGCACCAATCGGCCAAGTCGATCTAACAAAACAATCCAGTTGGTAAGCAAGAACACCAAGAAACTAAAGAGACAATTCAACACTAGTCGACTGAACATGCCATGCATGACCAAGGAACACAATTATCACTGAGTGCTAGATAACTGATGCCTTCACTCATCAAGCGTGCTTCAAAGATCAAGCACCCCAATAACCATAGAAACCAAAAAACTAGTCTCTAAAACTAATCAAGAACTCCAGCAAATCAAGATCAAAACTAACAATCTATCTTCAAAGACAAACATATTTTTGGTTGATACAAGATTGCCAAGAATCCTAGGATGCTCCTACATTAGACACCCCAGGTAAGAAATATTTTCTTATAAGGAAATCAGGAACACCTCAAGGGAATCAAAATAGGTATGCCAAATCTATTCTTCACCCATATCTCTTCTTGTCCTTCATCCCAAGTAGTCTACACTTAATTCACTATCTCATGCAGAAAGTCCTTTTGTCTTCCACTTTTTTTACCTCTCCAATCAGAAATTGATAGGAACTCGCTCTGACCACTACTTATCACATCAATGCCTCGGTAAGGTTCATCCTCTCTAGACTCCTCAATCAACTCAATATCATATGCATCTCTCTATGTCATAAATGTCACCATCTTTTGTACCATCTCTTCCAACAAAACCATCTATTTATTAGTCTCAACAAAGTTTTTAGAGATATCATTTTCCTTCTCCTTCAAGCTAGATTTAATAGGAATAGGTTCATCAACCTTCTTCTCCTGAGGTTTTTCATAAGGAAAACATGTGATAACTCCACATCCCTTAACCCCTATCTACTGTAAAGGTATCAATTTATGCCGAGCTCCTTCATGCATAACCACATAGGTATTAGCATGACCATCAAACAAAACATTCTTATGAAATTACTAGGGTCTATCGAGCAATAGATGACAAGCACCCATAGGCAATAAATCACACAATATCTCATCATGGTAAGATCCAATCTGAAACTTAACCAAGCATTTTTGTTCAACTCTAACCTTAGAAACATATTGTATCCAACTAATCTGATAAGGATTAGGATGTTTCCTTCTTTCCAAACTCAACTAACTAACCATTTCATCTGAAACAAATTTTTCAAAACTACCACCATCAACTATGACATTACATACCTTATCCTTGCACTTACATCTAGTTCTAAAAAACTTCCTTCTTTGCACTAGTTCATGAACACATGCATCTAATCTCCTAGTGACAAGAAATTCACCTTTCTCTAGAACATTCTCAATGTCTTCTTCAATAGCTAATGCAACTCATTTCTTAGGACACTACCAACTTCTATGACCAACTTCACCATAGTTATAACAAGTGTTGGTGAATTCATTCTTCCACCTTCCTCTCTATCTAGTATTTTTAGTAACTAGACCACTACTAGATCCCACATCAGTCTTAGCATTCTCCATCACATTTCTCTCAGCAATTGTCTCACTAGTTTTACCAAAATCAACTAGGGCTTGAAGAGGAACCTACAAACCTAGCTCCATAGACCTAGATAAAGACCTCACCTCGCTCAGGTACAAACCTGACACAAGGAAGGGAAATAAAGGGGCCAAAAAATGGCACACCCTAATGATCCAAGCCCACCCAACACATGCAGAAGCAACAAACAACAACAATGTGAGAGACAATGCAGAAACTTGCATACATTTTCATCAAATAGACTGATACATGTTGGGCTATAAGGCCTTCCTAGTTAGGGCTAGATATTACAATGAAATATAGAAGTCTCCCGCATGCAAGGATCTATCAAAATCTCTACTTCTATCTTCTATCAAACTCCTGTCTAGAACTCCCCTAAAATCTAAACCAACAACTACATTTATACAAGAAGCTAATGAACTAAGTCCACCTTTAGATCCACAATCAATGGAAGGAACTTTCAGATCTAGGACCACATGCTTCCCAATGATGGATTCTAACATTAAATCCACAATCTAATATAAATGGACAAGTCAGCCACAATAGAAACTAAAACTAAACCTATCAATGGGCAAGCTAATCAAGTAGTAGACAGGCAATGCCGAGCACCAGTGAAATAACTGACTGCCTAGGAGACAACCAACGACACTCGGTAACCATGGGAAACTGACCAACTAGTGACCAACTTGGTCAAAGTAGGAACCGAGCAACACAGACAAACTCCAAATTGATTTTGGTGACACAAGATTGCCAAGGACCCGAGATGCTCTTGCATTAGACACCTAGGGTTATTTTTAAATGATTCTCTAAATCATTTGGTTGGTCTAGTCCAAGCTACATCCAACTTAGATTGTGAAATCCAAGAACTATCTTTCATCAGTCTATTCTTCCATTTTACTAAATATTCCATATACTGGTTTCCTCTTGTACTTTTCCCAACTCTTTCCTTCAAAATTTGTTCAACTTCATCATTCTGCTTCTTAAGATATTCTATCAGTACTGTCACTTCTTTATCAGGTTCGTGATACTCATAAAAATTAGCAATGTTGAAAATAGGTGAAATGTCTATGTCATCAGTTAACTCAATCTCATATGCATTTCTATTGTCAAATTTCTTCAGAATCTTGCAAGGTCCAAATTTCTTCATCTCCAGCTTCCCATATGTTCCAACATGAAATTGACCTTTCTTCAAATGAACCATCACTTCATCACCAACATCAAAAAATTTATATCTCCTTGATCTATCAGGTATGTCTTTGTACTTCTAATTACTGTCTTCCAGCTTTAGCTTCACATCTTCATGCAATGTTTTCATGTACTCAGAAAATTTTACTCCTTCAACACTTTTCTTATTCTCATCAGAAATGTCTCTAAAATCAAATATTCCTCTTGGTTGTGTGCCATTCACAATCTCAAATGGTGTCTTTCCAGTACTCCTATTCATTGAATTATTGTATGCAAACTCTACTTGTGCCAATACAGAATCCCAATTACTCGGTGTGTCTCCAGCTAAACATCTCAAAAAAAATTTGAAACTTCTGTTCATAGCTTTAGTCTATCCATTAGTTTGTGGATGAAATGTAGAACTATATTTCAACTCAGTTCCAAATTTCTTCCTTAGGGTTTTCCAAAAGTATCCAACAAATTTACTGTCTTGGTCAGAGATAATGCTCCACGGTAATCCATGCAGTCTGATAATTTCCTTAAAGAAAAGATCTACGTGTACTACATTGGATGTCTTTCTATAAGGTATCAAATGTGCCATCTTTGAAAATCTATCCACAACAACAAATATTAAATCATTACCTCTTACTATCTTCGGTAATCCAAGAACAAATTCCATACTAATGTCAATCCAAGGTTTCTCAGGAATAGCAATCAGTGTATACATTCTAGTATTTTGACTTACTCCTTTTGCAACTTGACAAATTCCACAACTTTTCACAAATTTTTGAACATATTTATACAACTTTGGCCAATAGTACTTCTCCCTAAGAAAATTCCATGTTTTATCAATACCAAAATGTCCAGCCAAACCACTACTATGTTTCTTCTTTATCAGTTTAGTTCTCATTACTCCTCTCAGTATACACAATTGAATACCTTTAAACAACATACCTTCCTAAATAAAATATTCATCCCATTTAGTATTTCATTTATCTGGAATAGGTGCTCAACACTTTCTCCATGGCTCAGAAAAATTAAGGTCAAACTCATAAGAATCTCTCATCTCATCAAAACCAATAACTTCAATTTTCATCTTGGTCATCAAAGATCTTCTTCTACTCAATGCATTAGAAACTCGATTAGTAGCTCCACTCTTATGCTTTATCACAAATGTATAACTCTACAAATACTCAACTGATTTCATATGTCTCTGATTCAACTTATTCTCACTACCCAAATACTATAAAGCCTTATGATCAGTATACTATTACCATAATTTTTATATGTATGCAAATTTGGCCAAGTCCTATTCCTGGGTCTCTATTTTTGTCCTGTCAAGCACCTCAAAAGATTTCATGGTTTTATGCCTTGTCCTCTAGCCTCTACAATTTATCTTGGCCTATGGTCTCCAAGTTTAAAATTTTGAAAAGTAGTCGTTACCCTAAAATGGCCCAAAAAAGCCCTAAGCCCTGTTATATTTCCTTGTTACTTTATCGGCAACTTAAGTGATCAAAAAAGGCACATGCATATTAGGTTTCTTCTTGTTTGCCAATTCGCTATTTCCTTCTGGTGGTGTTTTAAGTCATTCAGTGATTCTGCAAAAATGCCCTCAGTCGGGCATTCACTTGATCAAACCCTAGGTTCACATGTAATTCAGTGAGCTAGAGAAGCCCCTTTGTTCATGTATTCACCTGGCTCAACCATGGTTTATCAAAGTATCTCATGAATAAGAAGCCTTTGGTTGCTAGATCACCAGGTCAAGTTGGGGTTAATTCTGTAGGTAGTAGTGAGATTCTGCATCGGATGGTTGTCTTATAATCTAAAGGAATATTCAAGGAGCATCAGATCATGCGCCCATCATAGATTTGGTATCAGGATTAGTTTTCAAAGTGGGGTCCTGGTTAGGAAGATCTAGCGGCTATCGCATCTTTGCATAGGCTGTTTTCATAGCATGAGATCTTCATACGACCATTGTTTTTTCCCTTTTACTTAGTGCTGTAGTGTATTATGGGTCCAATGCCACGTATTCTTATTTGGCAGCTCCTAGTTGGTCCATGTGTGTTGAGTCAGATTAGTTGTTAGTGGGTCCATTGTTAGAGGGTCTACGGAGATGTCAGCAAGATTCAAGATTGGATGGTTGTGTTATAATCTGACCGAATCTTTGGGGGCTATCAAATCATGCGGCCGCCATTAGATTCAAATCCAATCTTGGGTGGGTCCAAAGTTCTCAAAGTAGGCAATCAGACGGCTGGCATGTGTTCTCATGAAATGTGTCAGAGGTATAAGATCTTATGATGACCATCTGATCAAAGGTGTGTAAGCTAGGAGATTTTGTGATTTGGCGACTGAGAGAATTTAGTTCTCCTTATGTCTAGCGGTCCCGATAAAGTTTTATGTGTTCGCTTGTTCATAGAATAGTTTAGCAGTGCTCCAAGTGACTTGGTAATTCAGTGAACACTTTGTTCACTGAATCTCTAAATAAATTAGTGAGGGTGGAAAGTATTCTGCGAATAAGAGATGGCTTTTAGTCGCGTGTTCACGGAATGGCTAAGGTTATTTAGTTGTGCCTAGGGTTAGAAGTATTTAGTGAATCAATGATTAAAGAGCCATTTTTATGTTTGCTAAATCACTTGACTGGACTGGAGTTAGCCAAGGTATTTAATGAATTTGTGACAAAGGGAAATTGGAACCTGAGGTAGACTTAAGGTTAGTTTTGTAGTCAAGTGTCGAGCCCAGGTAAAAAAGGAGGATCTGACGATCGCGTTTGAAAGTAAGATTGGTTTTTGAATGCCACTATCGATAGGGATTTTTTGCACCACCTGTGACCATTTTATCATTTTTTTAAAATTCAAATATTTCAAAGTATCAGATTTCAATAGTTATGGGGAGACGGAGTTGTAGGTAGGTAGATGGATCATGGCGGCTAGATTTTTTACAAGTATAAACATGAAATGGACATGCAAACATAGATATCTGATTAGCTAGGATATTTTCATGTGTATTTATGGCTGACTTAGACAGATTTAGGGTTTGATTATTATATAAAAAATTATGTAACCCTAATTAGATTTTTGCTCCTGCTGTATGCAAGAGGAGATGTGTATATTGTTTTTTGAGAGAGCTTTAGAGCTCAATGTTCACATTTTGTAAAGAGAAAAAATATCTTTTCTTAGAAGGCCATCTGAGACATTTTTCTGTCCTCTAGTTTTCTACATTATGTAACCTCCCATTGATAATTCAGATATCAAAGGTGTTTTTGTGACATTCTTCATGTCCCTATGCCTTCTTGTGTGAGTTATTTCTTAATGAATTCAGTATTTACATGCTTCTCATTGATATCTTAGGATTCTTGATCCCTCTTTCTTTCTGCAATTTTGTGTATCATTGTGGATGATTTGATGTGAGTGCTTTTGTGGGTATACTTCAACCCCTTAAATATCTTGTCTCATTCCTATACCTAGTTGCAAAGGTGAATGTTTGTTTGTAGGTCATATATTGTTGTCTAATTCTAGGGGGTGTTATTGTTTGTGAAAGAATCTCTCTTTCCCTGAATAACTCTTTTTATCTATAGACCCTTCTATGAAGTACTTATGCAAACCTATTCAGTGAGTTGTAATCACCTAGGCCTAAGTCTATTCATTGATTTCATCTTTTATACTATAATTCATACCATATTTTTAGTGTATCACCTAGTAGGATAATTTTCTTTCAGTCATTTCCCTTTCCCTCGAAAGATTTACTTTTCCTGTTAAGAATAAAATTAGGGTGATTATCCAAGAGGAACCAACCTAGAACTTGGAGGTCTCATCTCAATTAGTATAGGTCCCACAACCCGGAGATGATTCCCATGTTATACTAGGTTATCAAGACTATGAGAGCTTGAGACAAAGGTGCAAACTTAGTGTATAACATATACAACATGAATTCACTTAGTATAAAATAATGTCTCCACTTCTTTAGTGCTTGAACAATAGCATAGAATTATTTATCATACATAGAATATTTTCTTCTAGCATCATTTAAATTTTCACTAAAGAAGGCAATGGGTTTACCTTCTTGACTCAACACAACTCAAATTGCACTTCCACTTGCATCACATTCTACTTGAAATACCTTATTGAAATCAGGTAATGCCAAAATAGGTAATTCAACAACCTTCTGCTTCAGAGTCTCAAAAATTTTGTTAGCTCCATGTGTCCACTTGAATTCTCTTTTGTCTCCTCTCATAGTCTTATTCATAGCATTAAAAATTGAACTGAAATGCCTCATGAACTTTTGGTAAAAACTTGCCAAACCATGAAACAATCTTACCTCACTAGCATTCACAGGTGTAGGCAAATTAAAAATAGCTTCAACCTTTTCAGGAGCCATCTTCAAACCATCAGCTAAAATAAAAAATCCCAAATACAAAATCTCTTGTTTCATGAATGAACACTTTTTCAGATTTATCAGCAACTTTTCCTCTTTCTATCTCTGTAAAACTTGTCTAATATGCAACAAATATTCTTCTCTAGTGTTACTGAATATCAAAATATCATCAAGATATACAATCACAAACTTACCCAAGAATTTCTTTAAAACTTCATTCATCAACCTCATAAATGTACTCGGTGCATTAGTTAAACCAAAGGGCATAACCAACCACTCATACAAACCTTCTTTTGTCTTGATCCAAGCAAGGAGAAAATCTAGGTCAAAGTTCCATCTAAGAGGAAATTAGTATGGTCAAGTTGGACAAAATTGAAAAGGCTTATCAATTTTCTTTGAAGCCCGAGGAGAAATTGAACAAGAGACATGAGCAAAGACAAGGAGGTCAAGGTGGTAGATTCCCTAGAGGAAGAGGTAGATCTAATGGTGAAAATGGTAGATCTGAACCAAAAAAGACAAATCTGGATAAAGGCAAGACCAAGTGGAAAGGTGAAAGTTCATCTACAGGTAGAGATAGTAACTACCGAGGTGGTTATAGGGGAGGAAGTTTTTGAAGAACTTGTTACAATTGTGGAGAAGAAGGACATAGATATTTTGAATGTACACAAGGTAGTAAGAAGGCTGGTAGCAGTAGAAATGCTTTGGTACAAGAAGACTCACTGAATGAACCTGAGAAAGAAAATAACTTGATGGTAAGGAGAATGCTATGGAATGAAAGAAAGAAGGAAGATATGGTAAGGAAAAGTTTGTTCAAGACTAGATATAGAGTTTCTGACAAATTTTGGAAGGTAATCATTAATAGTGGTAGCTCGGAGAATTTGGCATCTGAACAGATGGTCACAAAATTGTAGTTAGAAAGGTTGGTACATCTGAAACCCTATAAGATTTCATGGATCAAAGATGAGCATACACTCTTGGTAAGTGAACAATGTTAAGTGAATTTGAAGATTGGAAAGTACTATGATAAGGTGTTATGTGATATCATGCCTATGGATGGTTGTCATATTTTGCTGGTTAGACCTTGGCAATATGATAGACATTGTATATATGATGGTAGGTTGCATAAGTATACTATTGTGGCTGATGGAAAGAAACAAATCTTGTTTCCATTGATGGAAGAACCTATTAGTAATGTTTGCACATCTATCAAAGTTTGTTTGATGGAGGGAACAAGGTGGACTTATTAAGATCATCTCAACTTTAGAAAGTTGACACCATACTCTAACTAAATAATACATAAAAAGATGTCACTGGATGTTGATTTAATTGATAAACTCAAATAGAGTATCCTTTTTGTGTAAATTATTAATCTTAATTAAATGAACTTTATAATCGAATACGTAACGATCTATAACTTGTTATGGTTCAGGTGGCATAATTCTATTGGAAATCTATGGGTTATTCTTAAGGTTTTTGAATTAATTAAGTTTGGGGACTAGAGAGAGCTTATAAGTTAAATTATTAAGAAAACTCTAGATGGAAACCTTGCAAAAATATTATTGTGTTGTGTCTTTCTTTTTACACTCAAGGTTTGATAATTTTAGTACACTAATTAAGTCGAAAACAACACTATATGTCTTGAAATGAGTGATGATTTGCTTGTAGCTAGTTTATTAAGAATTGAATGAGTTCATGCATACTAGTGTAGACATGTTATCTTTCCTAATTAATATTTTTAATTATGTCCTTATTTCTTGGCTACCGATCATTAGAATTGAGAATATGTTAATTGACTATGAAACTTATGCAAGTGAATCTTGTCTTTATGTAAAAAGTATTAATTGTGAATTCCTTTGACCATAAAAGATGGAATTATGTATATTCAAAAAGTGAATTAGAGATGTAAATGTTTGGTATGCTATATTTAGTTTGATGAAAGATGAAAATGATATCAAACATGATATTGGTGTTAGAAGAATTTTTTTGGAAAAATTTAAAGATGATAAAGATATGAATATTGTGAAAAGTTAGTAATGTAAACGTGTTATGTAATCCCTTGTAAATGTGATTGACCCTGCACCAGTGCTTGTGATGAGTGTTGTGATGAAATCAATGCTTGATTTGTGTAGCTTGGAGTGATGTGAAGGAGCATCACCCGTGAGATATCTGCTTGTTATGGGTATGGGGGCACCATATCCACTATATGTTGACACTTGTGTGTATGTGTGTTACCTCACTGAGTTATAGCTTGCAGGGTAATTTGTGTTAGGGTAGTGTTACTACCAATCCCTTGGGTAGCACGTGAGGTGTATGTCGAGAAACACTAAGCAACCTTAGCTTCCACTACTTGAGTTTCTTAGGTAGCACGTATGGTGTATGTCTGGCAACATGAGGTGACATGAGCCTCAACTATTCAAGGGATGGAGTAAGAGACACTATCCTCTGGTTCCCCCACAAGGACTCAGTATGTGTAGGGGTGGTAGCAGCCATAAAGTTTCTTGGTTATTAGGGTATTGTGTATGCATTATAGCAGCATGAAGCGATGCCAGCTTCCACTAACCAAGGAATGTACTCACTACTTCCCCTTCTATGGACCAAAGTACGTGGTTCATATGTGTATATCCCTTATCCCCACAGTTTGAGCGTTGTACCAATATTCAATGTGAGACTCTTTTGGATAGATTAGACATTATTGATGATTCATAGCTTCACATATATTCATTGTGGTCTAGCATGAGGTGGAAAGTGTATGCCCTGCTATGATTATTCCGTACTGCATGTGTTCTGACACGTTGCATGAGGTACGATGCTACACCCCACTAATGTTTTGACACACTATTGGGTGATGATGTCATGTTGCTAATAGTAGCAAGCTGAGCTCGATGACATAATGCCATGTACGTAGGTACGTGAATGCATAGTATATGTATGTTATGTATTCCTACTTGATGCAGAGTGATTGGGAGATGCTTGCATGCTTGTAGAGGGGTGCCCATGGATGCTCAGTCATTAGACATGGTAGGCATATGGGGGGTCCCTAGCCATGTATACCTCTGGCTATAGTGATCACCCTTGGGGTATCACTATTTGGAGTGTGTCCTATGCATGCCATATCCACAAGGAACATTGTCGTATGATATATTACCAGCATATGCACTATTATTATTGTTATGCCATGTGGTTAGAGACTATTGAGTTTCCACATGAAGGGCTATTGTGACAGCTAGATGATGTTCCCTCCTTCCTTGTTGGTGACTATGTATGGTCACATAGTGATGTGTTGTGCCTTTTCATGATGATTTTCATTGCTTGTGTGGACCAACAATTATTCATTTTTGTTTGTGAAAGTTTAGCCACAACTTTTGGGAAATTTATGTCAAAATGATTTACTGTTGCAACATCTTTATGTTATTTATTGTTGAATTTTGGTAACTCTTTTACCTTCATTTGTGATTTCAGTGGCTAAACTATTTTCCTTGGTGTTATTTGAATGTTGGTCCTGTGTAGTAATGTGATTCCTTGCAAAGGATGTAGGAGGTAGACTTGGTGAGTGTATGTGAGGAAGCAGACACAGGGAACCCTTGAGTACACCATCTACTCAGGCATTAAAACATGTTTAAATTGTGTTATTATGTACCTTTCTTGTGAAAATTGAAAGAGGACTAGAAAATAATTATTTTTTTTTGCAAACAATTGCCTCCAAGATGATTGCAAATAATTTTTGCATTAAAAAAATGTGGTTATATTATTGTTTATGAAGAAAATGCATAGTTGTTTCTAGATGCTAACATGCAAGAAGTTAGTACCATGGATCAAGTTGATGACATGGAAATTGGTAGAAATACTACTTGAGGGTGTTAGCACAACCTTACGACTTCCAGGAGTAAGTTGAGACCTAGGGGGGGAGGATGTAGGACCCCTCCATTTCCCTCATCTTGGTAAGAACACTCTAGTAAGCACTATTGTTATTTCTTGCAAAACTTTCCATAGATTTTATGTGAAGTTATTAGATATTCTAACTGTAGTTCACCAACTTAATTAGAATAGATTTCATCTTCAAATGAATTCATGGAATATGTTAATTTAAGACATATTTTTGAAGTAATATTACCTTTAGTTAACTATTGTGGTATTAGAACATGAAGGTATAAACCTGTGCTTACATGACATAATTAATATTACTCTATGATGCTTGGAAATTCCATCTGAAATTACAATAAGGGAGCTTATGTGGATTAGAATATTTCCCTAATGAAAAATAGAATGAGTCAAATTAACTAACATAGTTTTGAGACATTTTAAAATAAAGACAATCACCCACTCTCCAACTTTGGAGACAATCTAGGAGCTTGGAGAAAATTAGAGAAGAAAAAGCGAAGAAAAGGGAAGACTTACTTCATCTATTTATCATAACTTTAGGTGGAGGTATGTGCACCCCAACCTCCATTAATGGAGTTTATGCAATTTATGAGTTCATATGAATAGGAAGGTATTTCAGTTTGGTATATGTGTGTTGTGAGTTGTTGTTATGCTTTGTGTAAGTCCTTGAGTTCATTCATGAGAGTATTGTGTGGGCAAAGTGTTTTGAATCTCTTATGTTGTAGTGATAAAAGTGTATGTTATGTGATCTAGTGATGAAACAAGGGTGTTTCTGCTTGAAGTTCTTATTTTCTACTTGTTGAGTGGGTCTTAGTAGATCCTTGTTTGTGAATGGCCATGTAAGAAAAGTTTTTGTTGTAGATCCTTCTGTGAAGGCAAGAATGACGTATGTGTTATTGTTTCATGAAGTAATGTGATGTGTGCAATATTTGAGGGATGTATGGGTGTTTTATGTTGCCTTGTTTTCCCCTTGCTCAGGGGTTGGCTAGGACCTATGGGGTCTCATGATGCCATATGGTAGGGAGGATAGTATTCCATGGAAGAGTTGTTTTATTTTCTTGCAGGTTTTTCAAGATATCTTGGTTGGACCAAGCCAGGACTATGAAAGAATGTAGTGTTTGTGAATCTCCTCAATTTGGTATTGGGTGTAAAGTGTACCTTGTAAAAATGTAATATAAGTCTTTGTCTCATCTATTTCTTCTTGTAAAATCTTGTAAGATAGTCTTCTTGTAAAGTTTTTTAGTGTTTGTAAAAAGTGACATGTTTTCCAAGTTGTAAATAAAATTTAAAAAAAGTGTAACTTGTAGGAAGATTAATGCACCTTATTTATTTATTTTGCTTTGTGATAATCTATTTATTCATGTGCTTGTACTACTATTGTAAAATGAGTTGTAAAAAAAAATTAGTTGTGGTTTTGCCTAAGGAAATCTAGGCATTACATTTTGTTAACTCTTTGAAGAAGAATGATGTATGTTTTTTTGTGATTCCTAACAAACCGAGTAAGAAAACATAGGATAATGTCCCTGAGGAGATTGATAAGTTACTCATTGAGTACAATGATATCATTTTTGATAATGTACTTGATGGTTTTCCACCAAAAAGAATCATTGATCATTGTATGGATCTAATCCCTGGAGTGATTTTACCGAATAAGGCACCTCATCGGTTGACACCTACCAAAAATTAGGAATTGAACTGACAGATTCGAGATTTGCTAGAGAAAGGTTTAATTAGAGAAAGTTTGAGCCCTTATGTAGTACCTATTGTATTGGCACTGAAGAAGAATGGAGAATGGAGAATGTGTACTGATTCCAGAGCAATCAACAAGATAACAATGAAGTATAGGTTTCCTATACCGAGAATGGATGACATTATGGACATTTTGACTGGAGAAAAGTATTTCACAAAGATTAATTTGAAAAGTGGGTATCATTAGATCAAAATCAAAGAGGGTGATGAATGGAAGACTTCTTTCAAGACAAAAGAAGGTTTGTATGAGTGGTTGGTTACACCCTTTGGTTTAACTAATGCACCGATTACTTTTATGAGGTTGATGAATGAAGTTTTGAAAAAATTCTTGGGTAAGTTTGTGATTGTATGTCTTGATGATATTATGATATTCAATAAGACCAGAGAAGAACATTTGTTTCATGTTAGACAAGTTTTGTAGAGATTGAAAGAGGAAAAGTTGCTGATAAATCTAAAAAAGTGTTCATTCATGAAAGAGGAGATTGTGTATTGTGTATTTGGGATTTGTTATTTCAGGTGTTGGTTTCAAGATGGATCCTAAAATGGTTGAAGCTATTTTTAATTGGCCTACACTTATGAATGCTAGTGAGGTAAGATCATTTCATGGTTTGGAAAGTTTTACCAAAGTTTCATAAGGAATTTCAGCTCAATGTTTAATGCTATGATTGAAACTATGAGAGGATACAAAAGTGAATTCAAGTGGACACATGGAGCTGACAAAATTTTTGAGACTCTGAAGTAGAAGGTTGATGAATTACCTATTTTGGCATTACCTAATTTCAGTAAGGTATTTCAAGTATAATGTGATGTAAGTGGAAGTGCAATTGGATCTATGTTGAGTCAAGAAGGTAAACCTATTCCTTTCTTTAGTGAAAAGTTGAATGATGCTAGAAGGAAATATTCTATGTATGATCAAGAGTTCTATGCTATTGTTCAAGAACTAAAGAAATGGAGACATTATTTGATATAGAGTGAATTTGTGTTGTGCACTGATCATAAGGCTTTATAGTATTTGGGTAGTCAGAATAAGTTGAATCAGAGACATGAAATGGGTTGAGTATTTTCAGAGTTATACATTTGTGATAAAGCATAATAGTGTAGTTACTAACTGAGTTATTGATGCATTGAGTAGAAGAAGATCTTTGATGAACGAGATGAAAATTGAAGTTCTTGGTTTGGATGACATGAGAGATTCTTATGAGTTTGACCCTAATTTTTTTGAGCCATGGAGAAAGTGCAGAGCACCTATTCAAGATCAACAAAATACTAAATGGGATGAATATTTTATTTAGGAAGGTATGTTATTTAAAGGTATTCAGTTGTGTATATCGAGAGGAGCAATGAGAACTAATCTGATAAAGGAGAAATATAGTAGTGGTTTGGCTGGACATTTTGGTATTGATAAAACATGGAATTTTCTTAAGGACAAGTACTATTGGCTGTAGTTGTATAAAGATGTTTAGAATTTTATGAAAAGTTGTAGAATTTGTCAAGTTTCAAAAGGACTAAGTCAGAATACTAGATTGTATACACCGATTGTTGTTCCTGAGAAACCTTGGATTCACATTAGTATGGACTTTGTTCTTGGCTTACCGAAGATAGTAAGAGGTAATGATTCTATATTTGTTGTTGTCGATAGATTTTCAAAGATGGCACATTTTATACCTTGTAGAAAGACATCTGATGCAGTACATGTAGCAGATCTTTTTTTTAAGGAAATTGTAAGATTGCATGGATTACTGAGGAGTATTATCTCTAACCAAGATAGTAAATTTGTTGGATACTTTTGGAAAACCCTTTGGAAGAAATTTGGCACTGAGTTGAAATATAGTTCTACATTTCATGCAGAAACTAATGGACAGACTGAAGCTATGAACAAAAGTTTGGGAAATCTTTTGAGATGTTTAGTTGGAGACACACAGAGTAATTGGGATTCTATATTGGCACAAGAAGAGTTTTCATACAATAATTCAATGAATAGGAGTACTAGAAAAACACCATTTTAGATTGTGAATGGCACACAACCGAGAGGAATATATGATTTGAGAGATATTGCTGATGAGAATAAGAAAAGTTCTGAAGGAGTAAAATTTGCTAAGTACATGAAAACATTTCATGAAGATGTGAAGATGAAGCTAGAAGATAGTAATCAGAACTACAAAGACAGAGCTGATAGATCAAGGAGACATAAAAATTTTGATGTTGGTGATGAACTGATGGTTCATTTGAAGAAAGGTCAATTTCCTATTGGAACATATGGGAAGCTAAAGATGAAGAAGTTTGGACCTTGAAAGATTTTGAAGAAATTTGACAATGGAAATGCATATGAGATTGAGTTACCTGATGACATGGACATATGACCTATTTTCAACATTGCTGATTTGTATGAGTATCATGAACCTGATGAAGAAGTGACAGTACTGACAAAATATCCTAAGAAGCAAAATGATGAAGTTGAAAAGATTTTGAAGGAAAGAGTTGGCAAAAGTACAAGAGGAAAAAAAAATATGGAATATCTGGTAAAATGGAAGAATAGACCAATGGAAGATAGTTCTTGGATTTCACAGTCTGAGTTGGATGCAACTCGAACCAGACCTACCAAATGATTTAGAGAATCATTTCAAAATAACCCTAGATGTTTGATGCAGGAGCATCTCGGGTCCTTAGAAATCCCGTGTCACCAAAAAAAAATTGGAGTTTGTCTGTGTTGCTTGGTTCCTTCTTTGATCAAGTTGGTCAATAGTTGGTCGGTTTCTTGTGGTTACCGAGTGTGGTCAATTATCTCCTAGGTGATCAGTTATTTCACTAGCGCTCGGCATTGCTTTTCTGCTTCTTAGTTATCTTGCTCACTGATGGGTTTAGTTTTAGTTTATGTTGTGGTAGACTTGTTCATTCATATTGGATCATGGATTTATGTTGTATTCATAGGATTTTCCAGCACATGTGGAAGCAACAAACAACAAAAGTGAGAGAGAAAATGCAGAAACTTGCACCTGTTATGGATCAAGGTGAAGAAAGATTTTGAAGGCTTTGACAAGTCTAAAGTCAACACCACATTTCAATCCTCTTTAGTATGGTGGAAAGCTATATTCTGATGAATTGGTGGACTAGATCACCAAGATGGAAAAGTATTTTGAATATGAAAACATTCCTGAGGATAAAAAGGTGAAGATTACAAGCACAAAGTTGAAAAGTCATGCATCCTTATGGTGAGAACATCTGCAGCTAGATAGGAAGAGGAAAGGAAAAGACAAAAACAAGGTATGGAATAAAATGATGAACAAATTGAAAGGAAAGTTCTTACCTTGTGATTATCAAATTAACCTAGTTCGGTGAATGCGAATTCTAAAGCAGAAAGATAGCTCAGTAAAGGAGTATATAGAGGAATTGTATAGATTAGATATCAGATCTAGACATAATGAAGATGATGTGGAAAGAATCGATAGATACCTAAATGGTTTGAGAGTTTCCATCCAAGAGGAAATTAGCATGGTCAAGTTGGAGAACATTGAAGAGGCTTATCAATTTTCTTTGAAGGCCAAGGAGAAATTGAACAAGAGACATGAGAAAAGACAAAGAGGTCAAGGTGGTAGATTCCCTAGAGGAAGAGGTAGATCTAATGGTGAAAATTGTAGATCTAAACTAGAAAAGACAAATCTGCACAAACGCAAGACCAAGTGGAAAGGTGAAAGTTCATCTACATGTAGAGGTATTAACTATCGAGATGGTTATAGAAGAGTAAGTTTCTGAGGAACTTGTTACAATTATGAAGAAGAAGGACATAGATCTTTTGAATGTACATAGGCTAGTAAGAAGGTTGGTAGAAGTAGAAATGCTTTGGTACAAGAAGCGTCACCGAATGAACCTGAAAAAGAAAATAACTTGATGGTAAGGAGAGCACTATGGAATGAAAGAAAGAAGGAATATTCGGTAAAGAAAAGCTTGTTCAACACCAGATATAGAGTTTTTGACAAATTTTGGAAGGTAATCATTAATAGTGGTAGCTCAGAGAATCTAGCATCTGAACAGATGGTCACAAAATTGTAGCTATAAAGGTTGGTACATCCGAAGCCCTATAAGATTTCATGGATCAAAGATGAGCATACACTCTCAGTAAGTGAACAATTTTAAGTGAATTTTAAGATTGGAAAGTACTATGATAAGGTGTTATGTGATATCATGCCTATGGACTGGTGTCATATTTTTTTGGGTAGACCTTGGTAATATGATAGACTTGCTATATATGATGGGAGGTTGCATAAGTATACTATTGTGGCTGATAGAAAGAAACAAATCTGGTTTCCATTGATGGAAGAACCTGTTAGTAATGTTTGCACACCTGTGAAAGTTTTTTTGATGGAGGGAATAAATTTTTTTAACTCTTTGAAGAAGAATGATGTATGTTTTGTGGTGATTCCTAACAAACCAAGTAAGAAAATAGAGGATAATGTCTCTGAGGAGATTGATAAGTTACTCACCGAGTACAGTGATATCATTCTTGACACAAGGCATGGAGAAAAAGGGGCCAAATAATGGCACACCCTAATGATCCAAGCCTTCCCAACACATGTGAAAGTAATAGACAACAACAGTTTGAGAGAGAATGCAAAAACTGGCATATATTTTCATCAAATAGACTGATACATGCTGGTCTATAAGGCCTTCCCAGTTAGGGCCAGATATTACAATGAAATACAAAAGTCCTCCCACATGTGAGGATCTATCAAAATCTCTACTTCTATCTTCTATCAAACTCCTATCTAGAACTCCTCCTAAACTCTAAACCAACAACTACATTTATACAAGAAGCTACCGAACTAAGTCGGCCTTTAGATCCATAATCAATAGAAGGAACAGTAAGATCTGGGACCACATGCTTCCCAATGATGGATTCCAACATTAAATCCACAATCCAATATAAATTCACAAATAATAGGATACTAATAGGATACAAATTAGGATACTAATTAGGATACTATTAGGATACTAAGAGGATACTAGTAGGATACTAATAGGATACTAAGAGGATACGAGTAGGATACTAATAGGATACTAATAGGTATCAAGTAATAGGATACTAATTAGTATGATCCAAGCCTACCCAACACATGCTTCCCAATGATGGATTCCAACATTAAATTCATGATCAAATGTAAATGTACAAGCAATAGGATACTAATTAGTATCCTATAACTCTACAAATACTCAACCCATTTCAAATGTCTCTAATTCAACTTATTCTGACTACCCAAATACTATAAAGCCTTATGATTAATATACAACACAAATTCACTTGGTATCAAATAATGTCTCCATTTCTTCAGTGGTTGAACAATAGCATAGAATTCTTGATTATACACAGAATATTTCCTTCTAGCATCATTCAACTTTTCACTAAAGGATGCAATAGGTTTACCCTCTTGACTTAGCATAGCTCCAATTGCACTTCCACTTGCATAACATTCTACTTGAAATACCTTACTGAAATAATGTAATGCCAAAATAGGTAATTCAACAAACTTGTACTTCATAGTCTTAAAATTTTTGTCAACTCCATGTGTCCACTTGAATTCTCTTTTATCTCCTCTCATATTACTAATTAGTATCCTCATATCAGAATTAGTAATACTAGATGATTGTGTCCAAACATCAAGTTGGACACCATACTAATTGGTATCCTATGTTATATACCATTTTATTTGTGGAGTACCTAATGGTTGTCCACCGATGAGTTCACCCCTATCTCTTGTAAAGGTGTCAGCTTATGCTGAGAAACTTCATGCCTAACCACATAGGTATTAGCATGACCATCAAACAAAACATTCCAATCAAACTACCAGGGTCTACCGAGCAACAGCTAAGAAGCATCCATAGGTAGTATATCACACAATATCTCATCATGGTAAGATCAAATTTGAAACTTAACCAAGCATTGTTCTTCAAATCTATCCTTAGAAACATCTTGTATCCAACTAATTTGATAAGGATTATGATGTTTCTTTCTTTCCAAACTCAACTTACTAACCATTTCATCTAAAACAAAGTTTTCAAAACTGCCACCATCAACTATGATATTACATACCTTATCCTTGCACTTACATCTGGTTCTAAACAAATTCCTTATTTGCACTAGTTCATGAACACATGCAGCTAATCTCCTAGTGACAAGACATTCACCTTTCTCTGGAACATTCTCAATGTCTTCTTCATTAGCTAATGCAACTCTTTTCTTTGGACACTACCAACTTCTATGACCAACTTCACCATAGTTATAACAAGTGCCAGTGAATTGATTCTTCCACCTTCCTCTTTGTCCAACATTATTATTAACTTGACCATTGCTAGGTCCCACATCAGTCTTAGGATTCTCCATCACATTACTCTCAGAAACTGTCTCGCTAGTTTTACCACCTCGATTCCTATTGTTCTATCTTCCTTAATACTTCCTATTCAGCTTCTCTTCAATATTTAATGCCATCTGATAAGTATCACCAATTGTTGTCATCCGCATAGTAAGTAACTCTTCTTGAATACTAGGTCTGAAACCATAGACATGCCTAGCAACCTTCTCTTTGTCATCTTTAGAATGACCACTCCTAATCAAGATTCTATAAAACTCCTCGGTATACTCTTGTAACAATTTGTTAGTCTACTTCAAAGCTTGCATCCTCTTAAACATGTCCAAGTCAAAATCCACCAAAATGAATTTTTTCTTCAACTTGTCAACCATTTGGTTCCACTTAGTTATCTTTTCTTTTCCCCTTCTACCTCTTTCCAACTGAACTTCTCTCCACAAAATATTTGCATGACCTTTCAATTTAGTCTTCACAAATCTAACCCTATCAGGATCTTCTATTTCTTCATACTCAAAATATTCATCAATCTCATTGATCCAATCAATTAACTCTTTTGGCCTAAGGCTTTTATCAAATGTAGAAACTTCAATCCTAGGTCTTTTCCCAATCTTAGACATAGCTTTCAGAATTTGATTCTCCTCAGAACATCTAACTTCTTCGACAGCTTCTTCAAAATAATCTTCCTCGGATTCATCATCACTATGCTCTTTCAAAGTAGGCTTCTTCTTTCTCAATTCCTCTTGTAGTTCTTGCACTTGTTTCTGCAAAGCCCTAAAATCATCAATACTAAATTCACCAATAGCTTCCTCTTCCTCAGAGATCTCACGATTTCTCCTCCAAGGCATCTCCAAATCAAGATCTAGACATGAACACACAAGATCCACTTAGCTCCAACAAGAACGGACTTTTCTCAAACAGGAATAAACTTCACTTTGATACCACCTAATGCAGTCAAGGGTGGTGGATCCAATTAAGGACTGATCAACCTTTCATGCAAACCAATATGCAATAGAAATACATAGTAGGGTGCTCCCACAATACTATGTCCCACTTTTTGGCCAACTTTGACACAGAGATCAACATTCTGAGAAAAAAATTCACTTTCAAACACCTGTTTCCGCAAAACTATTAGGAATTTGAAGATGATGTAAACTAGAGTCTTTTATAGTTTTCTTTCTAGTTTCTAAATATATTTTTCTAAAAAAAAATTAAATTCATTTTTCCTTCTCCTTCGAAAAGTGGTTTGTGTGAAAAACTATGTTTTTAAGGAGTTACCGTCACTTGGATCAACATAACTTTTTTTTAAAATATGATAATGATGTAATTATTTCAAGATTATATTTATAACTTCAATATCTAAAGGATGCAATCGGTTTCATTCATTTTGGGTCAATTTTTCATATTTTATTAGGTTCTAAAGTGACAGTAACTATAATTTAGACATAAGGTCACTTAGATTGATCTAACTTGATCTGTGTATATCGAAATTCATTTTTTATTTTTTTTATAGAAAGGTACCAAAAATAATTTTTTCTACACATTTTTCATAGTTTTTTTTTTGTAATTTACTACTTTTCCCAAAGTCTTGAAGAGATAGGTTGTTGAATGACCAAACAACCTATGTTTATTTAAAGTAATATTTAAAAGTGATAATGAACTCAATATGTATTAAAATTATAATCATTAGAAAGCTTGTTCTGAATAGCATCATACTACATAGATAGGTTTTTCAAATGGATTCATTTCATCTACCAAAACATAAATTCAAAGTGATTTTTTGTCAGCATTTTAATAGGTGCAAAGGAGACTCCATTGTAGGTATGAATGAGGAGTATAGATGTTATATCAATGTTTTTTTAATCTAAGAGGCTTTGAGCTAACCATTTGTAATTAATTCCTTCAAATGGAACCTCTCAAGGATTAAATCATCATATTTTATTAAAAATGTGTTATTTCAACAAAAATTAGCATGTCTAAAAAAGTGCGACACACTATTGTGGGACCACCTAGTAACAACCACAGATCTGAAATCAAACAGAAGTCTTTATTCATCAAATTACCGATTATAGGCAATGTACCAAGATATAATGCCTTCTCAAGTATGGGTAGATACAAAGCAAGTAACAGTCTACAAGATCTCGTAGGATCCAAATCTTTTCCACAACATCAGCATTCAGCTAGCCCAAGTCTGCAACACACATAGTACACTGGTAGTCAACCAGGAAAGATCTAAAATTGTACTACAACGTCTAGGCAATCTTCTTGCTCCTAAGCTCGCAGGATACTAACCTTTCTTCCAATAATGTAATCCCCTAAACAACTACCCAAGCATCCTATAAATACTGATTCCCAGCCACAAGTCGGTTGATGAAACAATTAACCCTTACAAACATATATTAAATGCAAAAACATCATTTGGCTCTCACATAGCCTTACAAAATAAATAAACTCTCAAAGATGGCCCCAAACAGTCATCAGATCTATAAAGAAGAATGCACCATGCCAGATCTAGGTCCCCACATGTCCAACGGTCAATCCATAATAGGAGGAGCGCAACCCAAATTAAATGCACCAGTCGGCCAAGCTGATCTAACAAAAGAATCTAGTCGGTAAGAAAGGACACCGAGTAATAGAAGAAATAACCGAGCACTAGTCGACAAACCATGCCAGGCATGACCGAGAAACATAGTTATCACCGAGCACCAGATAACTGACATGTTCAGTCACCGAGTATTCTTTAGAGACTGAGCACCCCAATAACATAGAAATTGAGCAACCAGTCTCTTAAACCGACTAAGAACTCCACCAAATTGAGATCAAAACTAACAATCTATCTTTAAAGACAAACATATTTTTGGTTGATATAGGATTGCAAAGATTCCTAGGCTTCTCCTTCATCATTTTGGGTACTGATCCCAGGTGGTTTTTCCATTAATAGGGTTTCCACATTAAAAATAATGTTTTGTATGTGTATATATGTGATGATTTTTTATTTTTCTTTATACATTACAATTAGTTCTTTGATCGGGATATACTAGTTAATTTAACTAGCAGTCAGTAAATGAATCATAAAGACATAGTCAAGTGTTTACCAAGCCATTTAAGTTTATTTTTTGAATTGGTTTTTTACATCAGTGGAGGAATTTTGGACTGTAGGTTAACTAGACTTAACTAATTCATCCCACTCTCAGTTATCTAATATATTTAATCAAGTGATTTTAATATTTAAGGACATTATAGTCTTCCCAACCAAAGAATTAATTTCCCTCAAGAAATTGGAGAGTTGGATCCTCCATGATTTGTTCTATCTCCCATGTAGCATCTTCAACTTGTAGATCCTCCTGAAAGACTAGGTATTCCCTTATGGTGCACAAAATCTTCTTTCTCTCTTGAACATCAATGATTACTTAGGCTCCAACACAATTTTTCCCTCTCTGATAATAGGTGGGAGTTCTTGCGAAAATATGACATGCATATCAAATTCATGTTTTATCCATGAAACATGAAAGAATTTTTGAATCTAATTTAGTTCTTGAAGCTCTAGTTCATAGGAAACTTTACGCACTCTTTTTACTACTCTATATGATCCACAGAAGTATGGTTTCATCTTCTCAATAGTACTTTTCTTCAAGGAAGACTATCCAAATGGATATACTCAAAGGTATACCAAATCTCACACTTTGAAATTTTTCTCAACAATGTGCCTATTGGCATACATCTTCCATTGATTTTGAGCTAGTTGGAGCTTATCCTCAAGAGACCGAAGGATATCCATACTCTCCTATAACTAGTCTTTTGGATTTAGCGCACAACTCTCACCTAATTCTAGATCCATACATGATGAAGCCTTGAAACCATAAATTTCCTTGAATGGTGTCATACCTAATGACATGTGATAGGTAGTGCTATAATATTTCTATCCTAAATGAATCCAATAGACTCATAGTTTTAGTTGTGCTAAGATGTATTTCTTTAGGTATCCCTTCAACCATTTGTTCATAAAATCCATCTGACCATCCATCTAAAAGTGGTATCTCATACTTGGCCACAACTTCGTACTTGCCAACCGAAAAAGTTCCATTCAAAAAGTGTTGAGGAAATGACTGATACCCTATTACTAACTATGTTTTGTGAAAGTCCATGCAAGATGAACACCTCTTAGAAAGAAAATTGTGATTCTTGAAATCCCATTGGAATGGAAAAGAAATGGGCATATTTGGTCAAGAAATCCACCACAACATAAATGCAGTTCTTCTCTTGTACCTTGGGAGGTCTAATCCTAAAGTCCATCTAGATGCTTACCTATTTTTTTATCAGGTATTGGAAAAGACTGAAATAGCCCCATAAACAAAGCATTCTCAAATTTATTCTATTGGCAAGTGAAACATTCCCTCATGTACTACATTACATCATCTTTGAGGCCCTTCCAAATGAACCACTCACAAACTTTCCTATAGGTATTGAGATATCTTAGGTGTCCCATCAAATGTGATTCATGAACTTCTCTCAAAATATTCGCTTTTATATTTTGTTTGGGTATGAAATAGATTATATCCTTGTATTCATTGATATCATCAACCACATTGTACATGTCACCTTGTATTTTTCTATCCATCAACTAGCATGTAAAGGTTATCTTAGAGTAAAGAACCAAAAAATGACTCTTCCAATATACCAAGATCTATGATAATGAACATATATAAGGTCTCCTTGATAATACATCAACCTCCACATTCTTCTTCTCCTTCACGTACTCAATGTAAAAATCATATGAATGGATTTTTCTCACCCATTTCTATTTTCTCTTATTCAAGTCCTACTCCATGAAATATCTTAGACTATTGTGGTATGTCCTCACATCAAATTTTGGACCGTTGGGGTATTGTCAAAATTTGGCTAGTGCAAGTATGATGATAAGCATCTCCTTATCATAGATCAGGTATAGTCATTTAGTTTATGAGATTTTTTTACTCTCAAATATGATGGGGTGATGGTCTTGAGTTAACACCACTTTAATTCCTTCTCCCAACGCATCGTACTTTAGGATGAAGGGATGAGTAAGATCTGGTAGTGTCAATATCAGACACATAAGTTCATGACTTCCTTTAATATGTTGAAGGATTTTTGTGCCTACTCATCCCAATGTAAAGTTCATCTCTTTGTTAGGTCTCCCAATGGTGCCATTAGCTGGGAGAACCCTTTGAAAATATTTTGCAATAGCTACATAGTCTACAATTCCCATGAATATCTATGAGTGTCCTACATGGGGGTCAATAAAAAATTCCCTAAATCTTCTCTTGGTATACCTGTACCCCTCAAGCACTAATGGTGTGACCCAATTACAAGATCTTAGTCATCCCAAATTCACATTTGGACTTCTTTCCAAACAACGAGTTTAACTCCATGATTTCTAATACCTCATAAGAATATATTAAATTTTATTCCCATGTCTTGTTGTAAAGAAGTATGTCATTCAAGAATACCAACAAAAATTTATGCATCTTCTTGTTGAAGATGTGGTTCATGTAGGACTGGAAGGTACCTAGAGCATTGGTCAACCCAAAATATATGATCAATAATTCATAGTGTCTATAGTGGAAAAGAAATTCTATCTTATTAGCATTGTGTTCCCTCATTTAGATTTTGTGGGACCCAAAATGAAGATCAATATTGGAGAAGAAAACTTTACTGTGCATTTCATCCAACAACTCATTTATCCTAGCAATACGGTATCCATTTTTTATGGTTTTCTTTTTCAATGTTCAGTAGGAAATGTACATCATGAGGGTTCCATCCTTCTTCTTAACCAACACTACTAAAAATTAAAAGGCACTTTTGTTCGCTCTTATCCATCCTATGTCATGGATCTCTTGGATCATCTTCTCTATCTCTTCTTTCAAATTCTTAGGATGGTGATAAGGCATGGTGATAATAGGTTTGGCACCCTCCTCCATCTTGATGGAATAGTCAAAGCCTCTATGTAATGATATAGTAGGTTGAATATCTATGAAAACCAAACTACTCTTTTCCAACATGACTTGAAGCTCATCATAATGATAGTAGGATTGTTACCCATTTACCTTGGGAAACCATTTAACGTTCCTCTCTAAACCACCTTCTTTCCATCCACCTCAGCTGTGAATTCCATCCTCTTGAAACTCTAAGTATAGTGTTCAAGGGTGTCCATAGATTGATTGCCCAAGATGATAAATGTTTTGTATAAATCAACCATGAATAAATAATCTCTCACTATGTAGTTCCCTATGGTGATGCTAAATTGAAGAAATAGATGAGTAAACAATTATGGATTTTTTCCTACCACCTTGAATTTAAAACCTATATGTTCATCCATACATAAACCCCTCCTAGTGATGAATAATGAGTTGATGAAGTTGAGAGTGGCCTTTTTTTCCAACATGACTATGACCTATTGTCCCTATAGAGTACTACAAACACAAAACACATTGCACCTTGGAGTGCTAGCCAATTCTACAATGACGCCTCCCCTCTATACCAATTTGGCAATTTTCTCTTTATGATTTGTCTTCTTTAGCCTTCTATTTTCTCTATAGATCATATTCCTCATTCTCCTCCTCGATTTTGGGTAAAGCCTCAGTGTAGTGGATCATTCTCTTAGCCATGCATTGTTTCCCTAGTTCACATGGCTCTTTGTAGGTATAGAAATGCATTCTCCTCCTAAGAGTCTACCTTGTTGTTTCATTCAATTATGGGTACTTAGGGTTCATTTTATTGTCTCTCTCCTTTAGGATGATGGTTTTTTTTGGCATGGATGCAACTCTTGGAAGTAGATGAGGTAGCCATGTCACATTCCTTCTTAATCACGTGTGTAATCATGTTGGGGTTGGACTATTTGACCCAACCCTTTAGAGGTTCCATCAATCCATCCATGAAATATACAACTAGTGTCCTCAATAAGATGTCAGAAACCAACACTAACAATCTCTACAATTCTATTATGTAATTATCCATTGGTCAAGTTTGCTTCAATTGATCCAATCCTTAAAGTTGAGCTCTAGATCCTTTCCATCGAAGCAATTTATAAGTCTCTCTATAGAGTCGGCATATGAATTGACTCGATCATGAATAAGGGTGACCATCCCATGGTGTGACTACTCATGAGTGACTCCTTCTAGGATAAGTGCTACAAACTTGACTGCCTCTTTTTTAGGCATTGGGTTCAGCTAGAAGTAGGTGTCTTCTTTATGTAACCACACTCATGCTGATGTTTCCCTAAACCAATCAAGGGATGATGAATTTATCTTGCCAACATTAAGTTTGAAGTCATCATTATAACAATAGTGTCTCTTAAAATATCTGATTTGCAAATCCACTGAATCCTTGATTTGTATTTCTTCTACAAATCTGACACCAAACCATTCTTTCCTAAACTAATCTTGTATCTCCAATAAGGTAGGCTATTTTTCTCCATATTGTTTAGTCCTTTAAGTAAATATTAGAATCATTATGTGTGTGTGGGTATGTTGAGTATGAGAGATCTCATTTATAGAATCATCACCACCCGTTATGATTTCTTTTTTTTCTTTCTTCCACCAAATTTTGCAATGTTTTTCTAATTTTTTGTTGTCCTTTTACCAAAGGCTCACCAAATTGTTTTTTTTTTAGTCCTTACACGAGGGTCTCACTGAGATTTTGTTGTCCTCTTATTAGATCTTTTACCAATTTCATCATTTTAGTGCTTGATTTACCCATTTGATCCATTGATTCAGATCTTGTCCACATCCAACATTACCCAACACACTAGCAATATCATTGAGTCTTATATGACTATAATGTTCCATTCCAGATTTGGCACCATACCAACACTTCCACCATACAAATAGGACAACTCAAGAAATGGATTAATGAATTCAATTGGTAATTTTACCCATACTGTCCATCATCATATTATAATGTTTCACCTATATGGTACTTAGCTTCATCATATGATGATGTTGTATATACCATACATCATAAGAAAATTATTTAGTGCCCATACAATGATTGCACTCTCCTGCATGGAAATAAGATTTATCACATAGATTGGGCATGTATAATCCCAACCAAAAAGATTTTGTTCTACACCTTCTCAAGGTTCCACCATACAATGAATACTCTAGTATGATACCTACAATACCTCTCTAGTATGAATCAATAAATGTACAGAATTGACTATTAGGAATAGTCCCAAGAGATAAGTGAGAGGGGGGGTTGAACCAATTATCTACAACATTCAATTCTTTATCCAAATTAGTACATAAGAACATTAAGCATATACACAATAAGATAACACTTAACACAACACCAAAATTTTGGTTATGGGGAAACCCAAAATAGGCAAAACCCCAGTGGGAATTAGTACACACTATAAACTACACTAGAGTATAATAATCCCTGTTAGAAGATCTTACAACCTTGTTAGGAGTTTATCATTACAATACATGAAGTACAATGACTTGGTCAAAGGTCTGACCCTATTAGGAGTCTTTTATAATTAACCATGTTAAAGGTGAGGACACACTGTCCAGGAGCACACTACTCAAATGGTGAAGGATGCAACCTTTTGCACAATAGATACACACTATATCTAGATCTTGGTGAACTTTCAATTAGACCTCTTTTCTTGATTAGTTCCAATGAATACAATAGATCTTCAAATGATGATTAATATAGCTTTACTAACCCAATACAACTGAACGGCTATAAGTAGCCTTCTCTGAAAGATATAATCAAGTCAGCCTGTTAAAAACTTCTTGAAATCATATTATTGAAACAATACAACTATCCAACAACATCTCCAATGGCTATAATAAGCACACAACTCAAATAGGACTGCACAACCCAATATGAGTAGATGCGTCCCTTCACACTTTCAGCTCCACCAAATTAACTCAAACTTTACTCTCAAGAAAACATATGTTATGTTCTCTTGACCAAACCTTATCTCATAACCAAACACAAAACCAAACATGCATACCATAATGATAGGTGCAACTCCTGAAACAAT
This sequence comes from Chamaecyparis obtusa, assembly GCA_027943335.1. Classification (NCBI taxonomy): domain Eukaryota; kingdom Viridiplantae; phylum Streptophyta; class Pinopsida; order Cupressales; family Cupressaceae; genus Chamaecyparis; species Chamaecyparis obtusa. Next base: position 339,485 of record BSBK01004415.1, read on the forward strand.
ATAAACACTGTCAGCTCTCAACAAATAATCTTTTGAAACTGTAACTGGCAAATAGAAACATCATAACTCAACTTCAACTGCACAACTAACTCTGCATCTATGAACATAGCTTCAAAATTATGTTGACAAAAAAAGAAAAAAAATCGTGCAAGGCTCCATCATAACCATACTGAGAATTACATACAAAAATTTGTTTGCAACACTGTCAGGAACAATACTTCTACAAACAACTACACAACCGTCTGCACTTAGAATCAAACTTTGTGTCTATGACATCATGATGATAATATATCCATACAATATATAATCAAGGATTTTTTCATATAACTACAACACACATTTCTTACCATATGTTGTCATCAATGATAAATATACAGTCAACACTCGCTTACCGACAAATCTCCATCATTGACAACCTTGTCTATAGATGATAGAGAAGATGAATAATAGAGTACACTGAGCTATTAACATATGGGTCTATATTTGTCACTAGATCAAAGATTATATTTTGAATATAATACTTTTATGTTGTAGCCAATATTTGATTATGCAATTGTAATGAATGCATCCACTAGAGAAGGAATGAATCACAAAAAATAAGTATTTGAATTTCCAGACAAGGTAAATCCTTGATTACATTAATTGAGAACAATAGGAAAATCAAGGTGAGGAGTGACTCCCACCAAAATTGCGAAGTGTCGTGATAGGGAGGATCTGGCACCTCTGAAATGGTAGACAGTGTTGAACTCTGACTAGAATTCACAAATACATAAGAAACATAAAACTCCCCTATGACTACCTACAATGTTAAACACAATGTTATAAATGGCTCTAGCAAGTTTCTTGAAGGGTTACAAACTAGTCAACAATAGTAATTTATTACTTATTATTTTAGAATTTAATTAATTAATTAAAGGTTCCATAGGATATTATTAAATTTTGGAACACTTAATCAACTAATTTAATCAAGTCATTTGAATATTTTGGGAATACTACAAATCTAGTGCTAATAGCTTAGGGAAACTAGACTACATGAGATATTAATATTTCATTAAAACATGTAAGAAAGGATGTAGAGATAGCATATAGATACTTCAACATTGACACTATCTTATAGCTATAAACTTTTCTTATATGATTTGCATAATTTTTATTATACCTCACATAATTTTTCTTCAATTCTTCTATGGTTCCTAATAGTTATTGAATATAGATACTTTTTAGGTGTCTTATAATGAATCCTATTATTATAAAAATAGGCATTGTTCTCCTGGAAATACACATACAAATGTACATGAACATTTGAGAATAATAATATTTAATAATGCATATACTCTTTAGCATGTTTGTGCATAGCTAGATTAAATTTAGTGGACTAATTGAAATGTTTTAAATAAATGATGATTTAATGTTCCTCTAAAATAATGAATGCACTAAATGACTTAAAATGTGGGGCCATGAAATTGAATCACCAAAACAAAATTGCTAAGGTGACCCTCAAAAGAAAAGGTTTGTTTATGTCTATATTATTTAATTATTTGTGCTGTGATTAAAAATTTCTGTAAATGTAGATAAATTGGTATCTAGGTGGGTTGAACATAAACGGATGCAAAAATATAGAGGTGAGATAAATTTATCAATGTGAGAATATGGGAATCATAAGACAGAGGAATAACATTAGATCTACTAGAGACTTTTGATAAATGCTACGATAAGGTGAGTGTATTGAAGTGTGTGGGAGACATTGAAAAACACTAAGATATTGAATCGAGATGGATGAAAGGGTGTGATAGGATAAGTTGAGTGTATTGAAGTGTGTACGAGACATAGAAAAATACTAATAAATAGAATGGAAATGGATGAAAGGGTGTGATAGTTGAGATGCTAGATATATAAGATAGAAAAACATTCATTCAGTTTGAAAATGTTATTGATGGAATAAAGCTTGCAACATAATATTTCTTTAATCAATTAATAAGTAAAAGTGCATATCCTTAATAGGGAACTCAGATTCTAGGAAATGTGTGCATCGTTTAGAATGAAGAAGCGGAATAATATGCAAAATTTTCACTTTTCGATATAATAAACTTACCAAAGGGAAGGAGACGCTAATTCACCTACATTCTCATCCACATACAGATTACCAAACCCTAGATTATTATCCAAACATGTTTTAAGTTCCAAACATGTGAAATCAATTAGAAGAGTGAGCAATGTTCATAGAAAGAAAGTCATTCAGAAGTCTATAAATTGCAGATTACAATTGTCAAAAACCAAATCATACACAAGTATACTTTCTACTGAAATAGGAGAAGAGAGTGAAGTTGTTTGAAATTTGAGCTTCTATTTGTCTTCTACCATCTTCATGATTTTGAGTTTGTTGAAAAGAGACAGTTTCAAAATCAAGTACGGGTGAGAGTCTAATGCAACTCCAGTTGAAGAGATTTTTTATGGCTAATGTAAATGATTTCTATGAATGGGCTTGATGACGAAGATACCTACTTTATGACATGGGAGCCCTTCAAATAGAAGAAAGAGAGTATGTTACAAATGTGGTGATTCCTTAACCTTGGTTTAAATATTCCTCATTACGCCCATTTTCTCTTTATGATTTGTCTTCTTGACCCTTCTATTTTCTCTATAGATCATATTCCTCATTCTCCTTCTCGCTTTTGGGTAAAACCTCAGTGCAGTGGATCATTCTCTTAGCCATGCATTGTTTCCCTAGTTCACATGGTTCCTTGCAAGTATAGAAATGCATTCTCCTCCTAAGCTCATACCTTGTGGCTTCATTCAATTATGGCTACTTAGGGTTCATTTTATTGTCACTCTCCTTTAGTGCGAGGGTTTTTTTTGGAATGGATGCAACTCTTGGAAGTAGATGAGGTAGCCATGTCACGTGCCTTATTAATCACTTGTGTAAGCATTTTGGGGTTCAATTGTTTGACCCAACCCTTTAGAGGTTCCATCAATCCATCCATCAAATATACAACTAGTTTCCTTAGTAAGATGTCAGTAACCAGCACTAAAAATCTCCAAAATTCTATGATGTAATTATCCACTAGTCGGGTTTTCTTCAATTCATCCAATCCTTAAAGTTGAGCTCTAGATCCTTTCCATCAAAGTTGTTTATAAGTCTCTCTATAGAGTTTTCATATGAAATGACCTGATCATGAATAAGGGTGACCATCCCATGGTACCACTACTCATGAGTAACTCCTTCTAGGATAAGTGCTACAAACCTGATTGCCTCTTTTTTAGGCACTGGATTGAGCTAGAAGTAGGTGTCTTCTTTATGCAACCACACTCATGCTGATGTTTCCCTGAACCCATCAAGGGATGATAAATTTATCTTGCTAAAGTTATGTCTGAAGTCATCATTATAAGGATAGTGTCTCTTAAAATGTCTAATTTGCAAATCCATAGAATCCTCTATTGGTATTTCTTCTACAAATCCGACATCAAACCATTCTTACCTAAACTAATCTTGTATCTCCAATAAGGTAGGATATTTTTCTCCATATTGTTAGTCCTTTAAGTAAATATCAGACTCATTATGTGTTTTTGGGTATGTTGAGTATGAGAGATCTCATTTATAGAATCATCACTACACCCATTATGATTTTTATGTGTCCTTTCTTCCACCAAATTTTGTAATGTTTTGCTAAATTTTTTTATCCTTTTACCAAAGGCTCACCAATTTGTTTTTGTTTTTGTCTTTACACGAGGGTCTCACTGAGCTTTTGTTGTCCTCTTATTAGTTCTTCAACCAATTTCATCATTTTAGTGCTTGATTTACCCATCCTATCCATTGATTGGGATCTTGTCCACATCTAACATTACCCAACACACTAGCAATATCACTTACTCTGATACAACTATAATGTTCCATTCCATATTTGGCACCACACCAATACTTCCACCATACAAATAGGACAACCCAAGCTCTGCATCAATGAACTCATGTGGTAATGTTACCCATATAGTCTGTCATCAGATAATGTTTGACATATATGGTACTTAACTTCATCATATGATGATGTTGTATCTACCATACATTGTATAGAAATTATGTAGTACCCATACAATGATTGCACTCTCCTGCATGGAAATAACATTTCTCACATAGATTGGGCATGTACACTCCCGACGAAAAATATTTCATCCTACACCTTCTCAAGGTTCCACCGTACAAAAAATACTCTAGTATGATACCTACACTACCTCTCTAGTATGAATCAATAAATGTACAGAATTGACAACCTCATCTATATGTGATAGAGTAGATAAATAATAGAGTACAATGCGCTATTAACATATAGGTAGATATTGGTCACTATATCAAAAATTAGACTTTGAATATAATACTTTAATGTCATAGAAAATATATGATTATGCAATTGTAATGAATGCATCCACCAGAGAAGGAATGAATCATGAAAAATAAGTATTTGAATTTCTAGACAAGTTAAATCCTTGATTACAGTAATTGAGAACAATAGGAAAATCAAGGTGAGGAGTGACTCGCACCAAAATTGTGAAGTGACATGATAGGCAGGATCTTGCACCTCTAAAATGGTAGATAGTGTTGAACTCTGTCTAGAATTCACAAATACATAAGCAACATAAAACTCCCCTATGACTACATACAATGCTTAACACAACCTTATAAATGGCTCCAGGAAGTTTCTTGAAGGGTTACAAACTAGTCAACAATAGTAATTTATTACTTATTATTTTATAATTTAATTAATTAATTAAATGTTTCATAGGATATTATTAAATTTTGGAACACTTAATCAATTAATTTAATCAAGTCATTTGAATATTTTGGGAATAATACAAACCTAGTGCCAATAGCTTAGGGAAACTAGACTACATGAGATATTTGTATTTGGAAGGATTTCCAAGGATAATATTGAATGAAGTTAGGATTTTAAATTTATATAGACAAATAATTATAAGTGTCACACATCAATTGGCAAGAAAAACATAAGAATAATCTTTTCAAGGTTCTAGAGGGAATTATAAGGCTAGACTAACTTGATGTACCACAAGATTTTGAAGAGATCCATTCAGAACTGATAATGGTCTTGAGATATTAATATCGCATTACAACATGTAAGAAAGGATGTAGGGATAACATATAGATACTTGAACATTGACACTATGTTATACCTACAAAATTTTCATGCATGATTTGTAGAATTTTTATTATACCTCATGTAATTGTTCTTCAATTCTTTTATGCTTCGTAATATTAATTGATTATAGATACTTGTTAGGTATCTTCTAAGGAATCCTATTATTGTAAAAATAGGCACTGTTCTCTTGGAACTACACATAGAAATGTGCATGAACATTTGAGAATAATAATATTTAATAATCCATATACTCTTTAGCATGTTTGTGCATAGCTAGATTGAATTTGGTGGACTAATTGAATTTTTTTAAATAAATGATTATTTAATGTTCCTCTAAATCAATGAAATCACTAAATGACTTAAAATACAAGGCCATGAAATGGAATCACCAAAATAAAATTACTAAGGTGACCCTCAAAAGAAAAGGTTTGTTTATGTCTATATTATTTAATTCTTTGTGTTGTGATAAAAAGTTTTTGTAACTATAGATAAATTGGTTCTAGGTGGGTTGAACATAAAGGGTTGCACAATTATAGAGGTGAGATAAATATGTGAATGTGAGAATATGGGAATCATAAGGAGGAATAACATTAGATTTACTAGAGACTTTGATAAATGGTAGGATAAGGTAAGTGTATTGAAGTGTGTGCAAGACATTGAAAAACACTAAGATATTGAATCGAGATGGGTAAAAGGGTGTGATAGGATAAGGTGAGTGTATTGAAGTGTGTACGAGACATAGAAAAACACTAAGAAATCGAATGGAAATCGATGAAACAATGTGATAGTTGAGATGATAAATATATAAGATAGGAAAACATTCATTCAGTTTGAAAATGTTATTCATTGATCTTACAGGGAAATTTATTTATGGAATAAAGCTTGCAACATAACATTGCCTCAATCAATTAATAAGTAAAAGTTCATATCCTTAATAGGGAACTCAGATTCTAGGAAATGTGTGCATCGTGTAGAATGAAGAAGTGGAACAATATGCCCAATTCTCACTTTTCGATATAATTCACTTACCGAAGGGAAGGAGACGCTTATTCACCCACATTCTCATCCACGTACAGATTAGCAAACCCTAGATTATTATCCAAACATGTTTTAACTTCCAAACATGTGAAATCACTTAGAAGAGTGAGCAATTTTCATTGAAGGAAATTCATTCAGAACTCTATAAATTGCAGGTTACGCTTGTCGGAAATCAAGTCATACACACGTCTACTTTCTACTGAAATAGGAGAAGAGAGCGAAGTTGTTTGAAATTTAAGCTTCTATTTGTCTTCTACCATCTTCATGATTTTGCAAGTGCAGCTGAAGAGATTTTTTATGGCTGATGTAAATGATTTCTATGAATAGGCGTAATGAGGAAGATACCTACTGTATGAAATGGGAGCCCTTCAAATAGAAGAAAGACAGTATGTTACAAATGTGGTGATTCCTCACCCTTGGTTTGAAGACATTTTGATCCGAGGAAATAACAATGCCATTGGCCACGTTTTTCTTAATAAATGCAATAGAATTAACAGTTGTAGGGCAGAGATGGGGTAAGCAATTTCTAGGAAGTACTAAAATATGGTTGTCACAACTGAAGCTGTCATCACTACAATCAAAATTGCACTAAAGTGGGTGAAAGAAATAACGAAGATTGAAGCTCTGGTTATCCTAGAGAATGTGGCGTCAGCAAGAGTGTTGGAGAAGGCAATGTTTATGGACGGGCTACAAGGTAACTATGTGTATGTTAAGCGAAGACTCAGGGACTGCTTACTCTTTAGCGTTACCGTTGCCTCACCAGGCCATTAATTTCTTTTACAGATCATTAGAAGATAATGTAAGCTTACTGTGTCTCTAATATGCTTTATAGACTTTGAGGTGGTGCACGATAACAAATTATTGTTAAAGGTAAGATAAATTATGGTGGAGAAGGGTTTGGTTTTAATTAGAAGGAATTATCTCAGATTCTAATTGTACACCACCATAGCCTAATGTAAGTGATCTATGTATCTATTATATACACTCTTATCATTCTTATTAGGTTTAATGGGCTATTCATTATTGTAGTAAAACAAATTATTCTAATGGAGTTCTCCATTTTAAGTCGAATGAAGTAAATTATTCAAATATCTTATATATTCTATTCCGAAAAGGTGGTGGGAATTTAATATGTTTAACATATCTCAATTACCATTTGACAACATGTGCATGATTGCTAGGAACAATTCTATGTTAACCTCGAGGAAGGATAAAATCTCAAGAATCCTATATATGTCCAAGACATCTAAGGGTGTATCTAGAGTTTACCTAAGAGATCTTCTCTCTAATATCAAGGAGGACATTATAAATCATATTGCTACATAATTAGATACCTTACACATTAAGAATAAATAAGATGAAATCAAAGTAAATTTCAACAAGGACTACCCCCACTATAGAGAAAACAAGACCAGTTATAGATGCAAGAAGATTGCTCGTATCTTAGAGGAAGATGAAATATGACTAGATAATTCTATAGCTTGGAAGATTGAGATGGGACTTTTTTTCAATAACTTAGTGTAAACCATTGAAACAAAAGAAAGGTATTCTCTAGACCACTTGTCCTATAATGTTTTCTTCCTAGAATCAATTCAAATGTTATAATATGGAATTAAAATCCTTTGAACTCAATGCCTAACCAACCTTAGATAGGTAGTTTAGCATGAAGTTGTATCTCGAAGCATAGGGCACGAAAACAATAAACTCAATATGAATCTCCCAATCATAATCAATAGTAGTCACCTAAAAAAATGGTTTCAACTATAGAGAGGAAAATAATGATACAATTGTTAGAGTAATCAGTTAGTTTCATTACTCTTTTTTACTTGAGCTTTCTCTTAGGTACATTATAATTAATATCTTTATTAATTATACTGTGCAACCTAGCTTTTCTAGTTTTAGGATTTTGTTCACCTTTATAGGTTGAACCTTGTATTGATTTTTAATTATGCTCAATACATTTTTTCTCTCTCATTTTTTAGTACAGAAGGGTTTCAGTTTTTTCCATCTTTTGCTTCATTCTCTGTAATAGGTATTTTGCATGCAGATTGGTCTTGGAAGTTGAATCTATTTCTCAGTTTGTACATGGTATCAGAGCCATTTTGCTATTGCTTGCTCGAGTTCATCTGAATCTGTGGATCAAGCAATTTCTCTATTGTTTTTTATTGGATCTAGTTTGTCTCATTTTTTTTGGAGCACTTTGGGTGAAAACTGACCTCACTGTTGCATCCAAAAGGCTCAGAAACCCCTATTTCCATATAAAACTCAACCTATTTGGCCTTTGGGGCATCTGGGAGAAATTTTTTGCCCTATTAGGGCTGTACGAGCACAGAAAACAAGAAAAATTTCAATTTTTCTTATAAAAAAATTATAAAAATTGATTTTTTTTATGTAGCGCATTAAAATTTTAATGCGCTGCCCACGTGCCTCTCTCCCACCACTGCACCCCCACTCTCCCACCGCTGTGCCACCGCCCGCATGCCACCAGCCCCTCCGGACGTCCCATGATGGCCATACGGCTGTCAAAATTATTGTCATGTCTATTTTTTTTCAGTGAGCTTACATTTTGGAGGTACCTGGGCCTTTTTGGTCCTACAGGGCTCATACGGACTTGAAATTCAACATATGATATATCGTCAGAAATCTCTTTCTGAGCCCATCGCTCTCATCTAGGTTTAACTTCTTGATTTTTCCATTTGATTGCCAATTTTTTGCAGTCAAAGTCACACCTTCTTCTGTGCTCCTATTCTACTTCTGGAACTCAAGTTTTTTTCTCATTTCTTATGCTTTCATAGTACTTTGTTATGTACGGAGGATAGTATTATACTTTGTGGTGGGGGTGCTCTTTACTTTCTGTACTTTACTTCAGAAAGACCCTTCTACTTATGTCTTCTTTCTCTCAATGGCAGACTCTTATGTTGCTCACCTTACACCTCACAACTATCACACTTGGAAAGGGCAGATGACCTGATTGCTTATGGAAAAAGGGCTATGGTCATGCCTCGATGAGGCTCAGCTAGTTCTACAGAGGCCTTATCAGGCTCTTATGCATAGAAATAGGATGGATGAGGCCTCATTGCCATGAACATTTTAGATGGGTTGTTGTTCCACCTGGATGGTTTGACCACACCCAGGGATATGTGGAACAAGTTTTCCACCTTGTTTGGCACAATGAATTAGTTTAGGGTTCTCTAGATAGATGCAGAGTTCACCTCCTTGGTACCTGAATAATTCACCAGCATTGAGGACTTCTTGATGAAGTTCAAGTCTCTTCGATCCATTTTACAGGTTGCTGGAAAGACAAAGTCAGATGATGAGTGTATCTTTCTGATACTCTCAAAGCTTCATGGCCCTTGTCAGATTTTCACTTCTACCTTCTGCTCCACTATAGATGCACTGGGTGCTCGTCATGTTATGCCCTCTTTCGAGACTTTCTGTGATATTTTAACTCATGAGAAGTCCAAGCTCAATCAGATGGATTTACTTATAAGTTCACAGTCACAGGCATTTCTGGCCCAAGACACCTTAGGATACACAGAAGCAGAAGTCAAAGTAGATATCTGATTCCTCTTCTCAGCACTCTACTGGCCCACCATCTTCTTCTAAGAAGGAGAAAAAAAAGACTAAGAGCCCTACATGTTCCTATTGTTAGAAGGGACCTCATGATGAGTCACATTGTTTTCAGAAGAGATTTATGGCTATGAGAAATAGATTGTAGATTTGCAAGCTCTCCTTCAGAAGAGCAGTATTTCCTCTCCATTCTCTTCCACCTCAGAGGGGTCTTCTTTTTAGTCTTCTGCCTCATCTTCGACATGTGGATAGGATTTTGGATAGGGTCATGCATTATGGGCTTCCATTGCATCCCCTTCACAAGTCCCTTGGATACTGGATTCAGGTGCTTCTCACCATATAGCATCTTCTCTAGAGATCTTCTCTTCTATTGCGGCTTCTCTTATTCCTCACATTCTCATTGGGAATAACACTATTATGCCAGTCTATGGGAAAGGTTCTATACGCATTCAAGATGGCACATTCAATGATGTATTGTATGTTCCATCTCTATCTACAAACCTCCTCTCAATTTATTAGATTACAATCAGTGGGTCAGGGAAGACAATTGAGTTCACACCAGATTCAGTCTTCATTCGGGATAGTGTGACAGATGACATTATTTCTATAGGGATAGTTGATCATTCCTCCCATCTCTACACCTTCTCAAACTTTGGTCCACCATCTCCATCATCGAAGCACAACTCTCCTCTTACACGAGAGCATCATGTGGGATAGTCAAGTCACTTGAACCTTTGTGTTGTTCCTGAGACCACTTTTGTGATTGCCTCACCTCATCTTGTTGGGGTTTCTTCTCTTTAGTAGGACTCTTCTTCAGCACTGCCAGACCCTCCAACTCCATTCATCAAGCCACTGGGTGTAGTTGTTGAGGATTCTATAGAGGACACTCATCTCCTCTCTCCTGACAGTGTCTGCACACCTGTCTTACCACCTACATTGGAGATTCCCTTTTAGGATCCTCGTGTCTACTCCTTTGAGCATCAGCTCAGCCTTCTAGTGACACCTCACCTTTCAAGGTTACCTCTTCAGTGCTTACTACCTTTCACTCCTTTGTATTGGTGTCATGGTGACGTGTTCATTGATCCAAGGGTTATTTCATTTTGGGGGGGCTTTGGAGCCTTGACCCTCTCTCACGAGGGGGGGTTGGCAGCACACATTGTACTTATGGCTTTGAGAGAGTCTCTTGAAGTCATTTTTTGTCTTTTTCTTTTTCTTGCTTTTATATCTCTTTTTGGAGAGGAGTTTTTCCCACTAGGTTTTCTCCTTTGTCTCTGGTTTACAAACATTTCCTTGTATTGGGTACCTGATCAGGCCTTGTTGCCGGGACCCATTTCTTGCTTTCATAGCTGTGCTAGGTTAGCTTTCCTCCTAAGCTTCACTTAAGGGGGAGTGTTAGAGTAATCAGTTAGATTCATTACTCTTTTTTACTTAAGCTTTCTCTTAGGTACATTATAATTAATATATTTATTAATTATAATGTGCAACCTAGCTTTTCTAGTTTTAGGGTTTTGTTCACCTTTATAGATTGAACCTTGTATTGATTTTTCATTATGCTGAATACATTTTTTCTCTCTCATTTTTTAGTATAGAAGGGTTTCAGTTTTTTCCATCTTTTGCTTCATTCTCTGTAATATGTATTTTGCATGCAGATTGGTCTTGGAAGTTGAATTTGTTTCTCAGTTTCTATAAAAATAAAACCTAATATGTCTTAAAAACAATAACTATAGAAGTCTACCATATAGTCTTTTGTCATGCCTAAAATATTACCTAAATAGAAAAATATCATGCGAAATTAAAACTTTCTTTCTCCTGTCCAATGAAGGCTGCCATAATTTCATATCCAACTTGCACCCAATCCAAACAACAAGCATGTTCAATAGGATTATTCTATTGTGTCTACATAGTGTTCAACCTATACAATTGAAATCATTGATGTGCACATTCTCTTAGGAAAGAATATTTATAGTCCTACATTTGTTGATTCATATCACTATTTGAATATGAATTAGTAGTGAACATCCTCGTCCACATGTTAAAGTCACCAATAAGCAACCACCATTTCTATAGAGGTTGACTACTCAAAAATACCACCGTGAATTTATGTTGACCTTATTGGGGATCATATGATTTTTCGGTAAAGATTCCCCTCATCCAAAACATGGAATATGTATCACTTTATACCAAGGCCATCGAGGAACTCTATCTTTAATGTGTAGGGAGAAATATGAAGGATCCTTAGGTTGTCCATGTTATAGGAAGGTTGGCTGATATCATGTTGGGTACCCTAGTGGTTTATAACTACTTAGATTCTAGTAGACCTATTGTATATTTTCATATCAATGACACCCCTACCAAGACTAAGAAACCAACAACTTGAAATGTTTAATGTATACATGAAATTAATCATGATAATATCTATAAAAAATGGAAGGGGTTTTGGAATTATAGTCAAGTACAAGAGAGAATTTATTTTGTAGTCGATGATAATATCATTCCAATTATTTAGTGTGCACAATTTATATCCTCCCTAGTTGTGAATGTATTTATCTATAATATTCAAGCTCATTAATGAATACCTCTATTTTTCCTACGAAAAAATTATTATTGAAGTCTACATCCTATTTAATATTCTTTTGTCAATAGTTAATCTTTAATTAAATATTTACAAATTAATTTATTAGGTTGAAATATTATGATATTGATCAATCTAGACAATCAATGGTCCACATGTGACTCTCCATGAAAAATATAGATATTTTCCTTATCATACGACAAAATACATTATATTGTATGTAGTATGAGGTTTCAATATACCAAGATCAATACCTAATAAATTTTATCCCTATATGCCAAAAATGGATTACAGTGTTAGACTAATGAAAGAATGTTTCAGACATACTCTATTCAATATGGATTCTATATTTTCATGTATAATTGAACCTAAATTATTTAATCCTTGAGTAAATTATTGTGTTCATGCAAATCCTCATAAGGAACTTCTTATAAATCATAGACCAAAAGCTATATCATAAAAATCTATAAGGTGATTAACAATTTCATAATTGTTGTCAACATCTACTCATTAAATTTAAAATCATGTTAATTAACTCATTAAGGATGTGTAAGCTTCATTAATTTATGAAAGTAAATCAAGTTTGATTAACTTGACAAATTTATGTCTAAGAACTTGAGCATATTAGAGTTTATTATACTATCACACTTATAGGTAAAGTCTAGTAGACTATAAACCATCCTATTTGATATCACACTCATTAATTATTCTCTCTTTTATAATTAATTAAAAAAAATATGAAAGTGCCAAGATACTAATAATATTATTAATATAAGTGGTTCAAGAGCTCAAGAGGGAAAGAACCAGAAAGAAAACCCTCCATCCTTGCTCAGATATAGTGGAACATAGAAGATATGTACCAAGAGAGCTAAACCTAAAATGTCTACTCATAGAAATCTACAAAGAGACTATATCACATACATTACAGCTCTTTTTACATGTCTCTAGAGGATTATTCCATCTCCAAAAACCATGAAAATCCTAGATCTCAACATCTACAAATCCACTACTTCATTTTCAGATTTTGATGGTTTTCTAAAATATGGCATTCCACAAAAAATTATACTTGCACTTTTTCCATTTGAATGACCTATGCTATCGTAGGGAATTCTTCCTCTAGGTTATATGAATTTGCTAATGTTAGAATGATGCATATTCCCTAATAGATGATTAGCATGTGGCATACTAATAGCATATTTGACTTGGACTATATCATATTTTTATAGAATTCTCACATCTACTAGACCCCTTGTTATTTTAAATGTAATGAATCATATAGCATATGGCTTGAATACATTTTGATGCATGCAAAGTATCACAACTTTTATGTTCATTAAGTTTGAATCCATAAGGAATCAAGCACTAATAGCTTAAGTAAACTAGAGTGAATGGGATATTTGCATTTGGAAGAACTTTCAAAGATATTATTGAAAAAATTATTATTTTAAATTTATAAAGAAAAACACTAACAAGTTTCACAAATTGATTGGGAAGAGAAGCATAGCAATAATATTGTTGAAGGTTCTAGCTGGTATTATAAGGTTAGACTATGTTTATGTGCAACAAGATTTTAAAAAGATGCATTCAAAACTATTAATTACCTTGGGATTATAAACTTGCTTGACACCATGTAGGGATGGCTGTAGGGATTAGAAATAGGTACTTGAATGTTCACTATCCAATACCTAAAAATCTGTCTTGTATGATTTTTTGGACTTGTGATTGTACTTCACCCAATGCTTCTTGAATTCTTTTATGCTTCTTAATATTTATTGATTATTGATACTTACTAGTTATCTTAGAAGTAAATCTCTAGTATGCTAAAAATGGGCATTGTTCTCCTAGATCGACATCTAGAAATGTCTATGTATGTTTGAGAACAATAATAGTTAATCAAGTATATGTTCCTAGCACGTTTGTGTACAACTAGATTCCATTTATTATACTAATTGATGTGTAAGTATTTTAAATAAATGATGATTGAATATTCCTCTAAAATAATGAATGCACTAAATGACTTTGAGTGCAAGGCTATGAGATTGAACCACAAAAAAATACGTAGTTGACCCTCACAATAAAAAGGGTTGTTTTTTCCTCTCAATTATTTAAATCAATATCTTGATAATATAGAAGCTTGTATATATTGATAAATAGGTATGTATATGGGTGAATGTAAAGGGATGCACTCACATAGAGGTGAGATATGAATAGGAGTATGAGAATATGCCAATCATAAGGTATGACATTAGATCCATAATTGAATGAGATAAATGCAAGATAAGATGAGTGTATTAAAGGGTTTGTGAGACAAAGAAACACACTCAGAAATGGAGATAATTAAAAGGGGTGTAACAGTTGAGATGCGAGATGATAAGATATATATCTAGCTATGAACAAACAATTAAAAGAATGAAGTCCAACTTTACACAGGAACACACCATTACTATTTGTCAGTATATTTTTATATTAAAATAATTCATCAAAATAGATGCAAAACTAAAGGATAATGTGGACCGTAGACCTTAACTACAAATGTTGTAAATACATAGTGGACATGGCTAAGCTACCTACAAAATGTACCATTGACCAAATTTCAAAAACCAGAAAACATAACAGATTTTCACTAAATTTTCAGCTTGTGTTTTTCATGATCTGCATATTTTATAGTCGAAAACCATAAAAAAATTGCAAAAAAATCCATGTATTTTCAGAAATTTAAAAAAAAAAAAAGTTTGATATATTTTTTTTAATGACTTTTGTTGGGACATAGCCCGTGCCATATGTGAATGAGTGATCACTAACTTTCAGCGTTATCGGAGCCCAAGCACGTTCATACGATTGACTGGAATAGACAATCATTGAAAAGGAATCGGAATCTGTAAGGCTGCATAATAATCGTTTTGCCAGTTTTACTTTTGAATGTAGACAGAACATTGCAATCGTGTGCCCGATTACAACAAGGAAAGCAAGCATTCAGTTATTTAGTGATCTAAAGGGAAAAATCATTGAAGAAATAAAGCTTGGAACGTACGTATCGGTACAATAATCTGATAAGAAAAAGTTCAGATGAGCAGAGAAATTAGACAAGTGTATATCATTTGCAGGGAAGTGGGAATTTCGTACCTCAATTAGAATAAAATAGTGGAAGAATATGCCCACTTCGCACTTTTTGATATCATTCCCTTAGAGTGGTAAAGGAATTGGCAGCTTTCGGAAAAGCCAACCGAAGGTAAGGCATTCGTCCAAATTCTTATCCATTCAAAGAGGACCAAACCACACATTGCTATCCAATCACGTTTTAACTCCCAAACATGTGAAACATGGTCGGTTTTGAAGAATGAGCAATGAGCGCAAAAGCTAAGTCATTCAAATGTCTATAAATTGGAGCTTACACTTCTCGCAAAGCAAGTCATACTTACGTCTACTGTCTACTGAAAACATAACAGAAGAGAGCGAAGCTTTTCGAACAGTAAGCTTCTCTTTGTCTGCTACTCAAGACAGAGAGTTTGAAAACTTCACAATGGCTCAGAGACCAATGCAAGTGCAATTGAGGAGTTTTTGTATGGCTGACGTGGATGATTTCTACGAATGGGCAAGCTATGAAGAAGTCACACGCTTTATGACTTGGGAGCCCTTCAAGTCTAAGCAACAGGCTAGAGAGTATGTTGCAAACGTGGTGATTCCTCACCCTTGGTTTAAGGCCATTTGCATCCAAGGAAACAATAAGGCCGTTGGCCACATTATGCTGAAGCAAGGCAGTGGAATGAACAGTTGCAGGGCTGAGATGGCGTATGCCATCTCCAGGAAGTACTGGAAAATGGGTGTCACCACTCAAGCTGTCATCACTGCACTCAAAATTGCATTGAAGGAGTTGAAAGGAATAACGAGGATTGAAGCTCTGGCTCTCCCAGAGAATGTTGCATCCGCAAGAGTGCTGGAGAAGGCAGGGTTTATTAAGGAGGGAATGCTACGTAACTATGTGTATCTTAAGGGAAGCCTCAGGGACTGTTTTCTCTTTAGCTTTGTCGTCGCCTCGGCTACCAACTAATATCTTATTCAGATCATTATAACCTAATGTAAGCTTACTGTGTGTCCGTTATGTCCAATAGGCTAGTAAGTGTTGTAGGATAATAAACTATTGTAATAAGGGTAGCTAAATTATTGCAGTGTAGGGTTTGCTTTTAATTAGAAGGAATTCTTCAGCTTTAGTACTATGTCTCTATCATGTACGCTCTTATCACGCTTATTAGGTTCAATGGACTATTCAGTGTTGTAGCGGAATAAATTACGGTAATGTAGATTGTGGTATTATGTTGGATGAAGTTGATCATTCAAATGTCTTGTATATTGTATACCAACATTACCCCGATGAGTTCGTAATGGATTTGAAGTCTATCAGTTGCAGTTGAAGATGACGATCTCTCAGGATAAAGAAAACTCCAAGTGATGTGGGAGATGACTGAACAGAAAATAATGGAATTTATTTAAAAATGAATCAGTATTTTTTGTGTCTACATTTTTATCAAATCTCAAGGAATACCTTCATTTACTAGTGCTTGAATTGAATACGGTGCCTATAACTCATCCAATGAAAATAATTAACTCTATCTCTAACAAGATGTCAAACCTTCTATATGGAATTATACAATGTTCTAGTATATTAATCTAGTTGTTAAATATGGGAACTTCTATGAATATTCTTTAAATAATATGTTAATTGTATATGGCATATACGAGGGTCTAAAAGTAAAACTATTATAGAATAGTTTAAATGGATAAATATCTAGAGTAGTTATATTTACCAAGGATGTTAGAAATGTTAGAAATGGTCACGTACATTGGTGAGCCCCTACTAAAGTTGAGTACCTTATAAGGAATGTTCCTAGGTGAATAAGATAACTAGTATCTAGGTTAATGCCAAGTGGTATTTTATAATCCCTTTCTTTGATGACAATTGTCAAAATATATAGTTAAGAACATAAAATATGATTAGGTGTATGTGTTTGATTTTAGGAACAATTTCACTATAGCAATTATGAAGTATACAAGTATGCATGATCGATAAATGGAACGTAAGATTGTTATTGGAACTTTAAGGAACCACATTAAGAACACTAATTCATATCATAAAGAATGGTCTAAAAGTTCTTGTTAAGGATAAAGAGAGTCATGAAAATTATTTTTAACTAATTCTTTCAATAAAGTTTAGATAACTATGTAGTAAAAATTAGTGGATAAGGGCTCAAAATGTACATTTAAGAGGATAATTCATGATTATATAACCTAATGTAAGTTTAATGTGTGTCTGTTATGTCCAATAGAATAGTAAGTGTTGTAAGATAATAAATTATTGTAATAAGGGGAGATAAATTATTGCAGTGTAGGGTTTGGTTTTAATTAGAAGGAATTCTTCAGCTTTGGCGATGTCTCAGCTTCTAGTTGAACACAACCATGGTTATTAGGTTTCATGGACTATTCAATGTTGTAGGGGAATAAATTATGGTAATGTACTTTACGGTATTATGTTGAATGAAGTATATTATTCAAATTTCTTTCATATTGTATTCCAATATTATCCCCAATAAGTTTGTAATGGATTTGAAGTCTATTAGTTGCAGTTGTAGATGTCAGTTTATCATGATAAAGAAAACTCTAACTGATGTGGGAGATGAGTGAACATAAAAGAATGGAATTTATTTTATAATGAGTCAGTACTTTTAATGTCTTCATTTTTATTAAATCTCAAGGAATTCCTTCATTTACTAGTGCTTGAACTGAATATGGTGCCTATAACTCACCTAATCGCAATAATTAATTATATCTCTAACAAGATGTCAAACCTACTATGTAGAATTATAGAATGTTCTAGTTTATTAATCTAGTTGTTAAATATGGGAGATTATATTAATATTCTATGAATAATGTGTAATTGTATATGGCATATACAAGGGTCTAAAAATAAAACTATTATAGAATAGTTTAAATGGATAAATATCTACAATACTTAGTGTTGGTTATGGATTATTCCCTATGATCTTCAACTTGCAGATTTACACTTTGGTGGATAATGTAAATGAAACTCTAACTCTATCACCACTCCAAAGTCCACAAGGAAGAGGGCCAACTGACAAGGATCAAAGGATCCTTCTACTCTTTGAGCTTCAATGCTCAGGCGGGTGTACCCTTGACTCACTTCTCTAAAGCAATCTAAAACAATATGTGGCCATGCGATAGCCAATAAGAACATGCCATCTGCAACCCCTCTAACACCGGGCCTAGGAAGATAAAGCTGAGAACCTTAGGAAAAATATTAAAATTGCAGGGCACGATTGCGGACTTAGGAAAAATAAAGGGACCCACCAGAGAGAAAGACTAACTGTGAACCGGGGTGACGTGGAAACTTAAAAGGCACATGCAGAAGAGGCATTTAAGTGACCCGCAAAAAAGGTAACGCATGAAAAGAATAAAGCTAGGGCACTTTTGAATTTTGAAACCTAACGCCTAGATTCTGAATGTTTTGCCTAAGGTTCATGCCAGGGACCATAGAAAAATTGCAGAGAACAGGGGAAAAGACTAGGAGCCATGAAATTTTTGCACATGCTAACAGTGGCTCTATTTGGGGATGTATGCCTCCTACAGGCATAGCAAGGACTTAGAATCACTAGTTAAAGCAGACCATCCCACAGGACAAAATTGCAGAGAGCAAGGAACAAGCAGGGCAAGACAAGCAACAGGACTAGAACTGACAGACCAGGGCAAAATAGGGCAGAGGCAAGCAACCTATATACAGAGATCTACAAAATGTACAACCCTAACTACTGTTCATGGAAAATAGAGTACTTCAAATGAAGTACTACTTCAAGAATTGTCCATGAACTGGCAACTCTTGAATATCACCATTAAAATCCTTGATGATGTAAGAATCTTGGCCCCACTTCTCATGAATCTGATATGGCCCTAACCAGATGGGATCAAATTTACCTTGTTTCCCCTTATCCTCCAATCTGGCATTCCAAACTAACACCAAATCACCAGGCTCAAACTTTCTATCAACAGCCTTTTTATCATATAAATTCTTAACCTACAATTGCAATTTGGCATTCCTTGCAACTGATTCTCTTCTAGTTTCATCCAACCTAATGAGGTCCTCAATTCTCAATTGCATCTCATCATCAATGTCATCATCATACAACTGCACAAACTTGTACATCTCCAAAAAATTATTTTGAGGTATTCTAGCATGAATTTCGTATACTAAGTCAAGTGGTGCACAACCAATTGCCCTCTTCACAGTTACCCTATCAGCCCATAAAGCTAATGGAAGCTTTGAATTCCATGCCCTCTTATTCTTTTCAAGAATCCTCTTCAAGATCTTAATCAAGCTCTTATTATTAGATTCTGTCTGACCATTTCCTTGCGGATGATAAGGTGAGGAAATAGAAATCTGAATTCCCAAACCTTTGCAAAAGTCCTTATATTTAGCAAACTTGAAGCACATAGCATTGTCACTCACTATCCTCTCAAGGCACCCAAACCTTGTAATAATATTATTTATCAGAAAGTCAATTACCACTCTGCTATTTGCATTCCTTGTAGGTACAGCTTCTACCCACTTTGTAAAGTAATCAGTGGCAACTAAGATCCATGAATGTCCTCCACTTGACTTGTTTGGTATCTCCCCTATGAAATCAATTCCCCACAGTTGGAAAGGAGCCTGAACTTCTACTAGTTTTAATGGTACATTACCTGAAAACTTAAGCTTACCAGAGAACCTTTGACAAGCATCACATCTCCTTACCAACTATTCTGCATCCCTGAAGATTGTGGGCCACCAAAATCCTGCTCTCAAGATCTTATGAGCAATTGTTTTACCCATGTAATGTCCACCACAAACTCCCTCATGCATCTCTTTCAAAAACACATTAGCTTGATCCTCATCTACACATTTCAACAGTATGCAATCCAAATTTTTTCTATACAACTTACATTTCACAATTACATACTTGATGGCCTGTAACTTCAATGTCCTCTTTTTATTATCATTCATACTATCTGGACACCTCATGTTTCTCAAATAGTAAATAATATCCTGATACCAAATACAATCATCCATATCACATGTATAATCAATTTCGGAATGATTTACCTCATTTGCATCTAGATTGGATTGGGCCATCAGCTTTGCCAATCCCTGTCCTCTAACCAATTTAGTGATCTAGATCTTAACATTGAATTCCTGGATCCTATTGATCCATCTGCATCTTCTTCCAGACACCTTTCACTCTGAGAAAATGTCCTTCATAGCTGCACTTGGCACAAAAGCAATCACAACTACTCCCATCAAGTAACATCTAAAAGCCTTGATTGCTTTCACAAGTGCATAAGCCTCTTTCTCATTTATGTCATACTTTAATTCTGCAGCCTACAAAGATTTACTAAAAAATGCAATAGGCTGCTCAAAACCATCCTTATTCTTTTGTAACAAAATTGCAGCAATAGTATGAAAAGATGCAAAAGAAAAGATATGCATTGGGACACTATAATCAGGTGCCTTTAGCACCGGTGCATCTTTGATAGGCTTCTTGATATTTCTAAAAGCCTCATCAGGCTCACCCTCCCAATTGATTATAGATCCCTTCTTTAACATCTTGGAAATAGGTCTAGTAACCTCTGCAAAGTTTGTCACAAACCTCCTTAGAAAATTGACCTGACCAAAGAAGGACTGAATCCCTTTAACATTCTTTGGCCTCTTAATTTTATCAATTACTGCTACCCTCTCTGGGTTAATTCTCACTCCTTGCTTCCCAACTAAGTGGCCAAGCATCTTACCTTCTATGACACCAAAAGCACATTTCCTTGGGTTTAATGAAATGCCAAATTCCAAGGCCCTCATAAATATTTTCTCTAAATGAGCACAATGGTCCTCTTCCTTCTTGGAATAGGCAATTAAATCATCCTGATACACAACAAGGAAATCATTAATGAAATCTGAAAAGATAACATCCATTGCCCTCTAAAAAGTAGCACCAGCATTTGTGAGACCAAAAGGCATTCTCACATAAACATATGTTCCCCAAGGTGTTGTAAAGGTTGTCTTGAATTGTTCTGATTCCTTAACAATGACCTGATTATAGCCAGAGAAACTATCCATCATTGACATCAATTCTGATCTGGTTACTCTCTGCAACATAGCCTCCATATTGGGAAAACAATAGTTATCTTTCAATGAGCTGATGTTCAAATTTTTGAAGTCCACACAAAGCCTGATGTCACCATTCTTTTTTCTTATAGGAACAAGGTTTGACACCCAAGAAGAATTTCTTATAGGCTTGATAATGCCAGCATCTCTCAACTTTATTAATTCTTCTTGCATCTTGGGTGCCAAAGTAGGATTAATAGGCCTTTGTTTCTACCGGAAAGGTTTAACATCTTCTCTCAATGGAAGAACATGCTGAAATAAATCCTATCTATAAACCTTTAGATCATCATATGACCATGCAAAAACATGCCTGAATTTCCTTAATAATTCAATCAAAGGTCTCCTTACCTTTTGATATATATCTCTACCAATGTATACTTTCTTAGGTGCCACATGTGATCCAAGATTTATCTCCTCAAGATCAACATGATCTTCTCCTTTGATATTCTTTTGAACTCTATCTTGATTGTCAAAGACAGTCTCCAAAACAACAAGCCCTTTGGGCACCTTGTTAGTTTTAAGCTGAATGACCTCATTGCCTAAGACAACCTCCCTTCCTTCTATTGACTCAACCAAGGCTGAACAATCAAGTTCCTGACCATGATACTGATCCTTGCAATCCATAAACTTCAAAATATCATTATCATCATCAAAAACTTGCCAATTCTCAATATTGTCTGGTATACTAGGCCTAGCCTGAATTTCAACTTTAGAAATACCAGAGAATGTAACATCATTAGGATTGATTGCAATATTGGACAACAAGTCAGCCATCTTGTTGTTACTTCTATCCTTCCACTCAATATTGAAGGCATCAAAATGTTCAATCAAATCCCACACTGCATTCCTATATTGCTTCAACCTTCTATTCTTGGAAGCATACACTGACCTGACTTGGGACACCACCAACTCAGAATCACCAATAACACTTATGCATTTTATACCATGCTTTTGTGCCAACCTCAGTCCTAACAACAAGGCCTCATATTCTGCTATATTGTTGGCACAAAAGAAATTCAATGTGAAAGAGAACTTGTAAGTGTTTCCATTAGGAGAAATAAGTAAAATACCTGCTCCTGCACCATCTTGGCAATTTGCACCATCAAAGTACATTACCCACAAATCACCTTTCACAGAGCTAGCACCTACCTCAACAGAGATAGGTGACAAAATATGTTCATTTTCAAATACATGGATCTCTTCCCTAAAAGCATTTACATTAGTATCCACAAAACATGTAGTTTCATTATCTATGTTTCTCTCAATCATGTGGCATACTCTTGGCTCTTGTTCAATCTTGACAAACTGATCATCAATCCTAAAAGTTGCATAGGACAAATCACACTATAAACTTCCACCCATGGCAGCACTCCACCTTTTAGATAGCAACATCCCATAATGAGGAGGGATATCCACCACCAAAACACTCATTGTTAGTTCTTTCTCTGGATATGCTACCAACCTATATGGCATTACATTGATAGTCCCAATAACTAGTACCTCTATCTGATCCATTGCACAACACCTGCCCTGCACTGTATCAACTTGAAGGCCCAACCTCTCCATGATTTTGAAAGGCATGACAGTATTAGAGGCACCACTATCAATCATGCAATTTCTTAACTTCATCCCATTCACAAGAACACTTAGGAAGAATGGGTCAATATTTTCAAGGCTGGCATTGACAGAACTGTCCAAGTATATTGGAGGAATTTGAGACACAATTCCCTGAGCATCAACATCATTCAAAGCTTTATCTTGAGATCCATTGCATGAAGTATCATTTTTGTGAGTATTACCAACCCATGCAATAGCTTTATCTTTATGTTCAAGGATCCTCAACAATTCTGACAATGGAACCTTAACTGTAATTTGTGACAATACAGATAACATGTCAATAGGGGAAGAAGCAGGAATCTCAATTTGCACTGCCTTAACATCCTTTTTCTTGTCTGACACATTAGGTGTATTGACCACCCTCATTTTTTCAACCTTAGCCATTGTGTTAACTAGCTTCTCAATCTCACTAGAGATCTTTTCAATTCCACCTCCCTTAGGCTCAGAATGTTTACTTTTTACATTCTTTAATTACACCATGTGATCAACCTTTGATTTGTTCTCATTAGGTTCTCCAGAGTTGGTACTCTTTATAAACATTCCTGCAGCTTTCTCATTTGTATTCCTTGCCACCATGCCTCTAGTTTGCACCTGGGCAATCATTTCTATAGTAATCCTCTCCATCTCTTCTCTGGAAGGTCTTCTCAAATTTACTGGCTTGGGAGAAGAGTTCATGTTACATGTTTTATGATCAATGCACTCACCATCAGAAAAAACCTCTTGATGAAAAAGAGCCTGATTATGTCTCTTCACATTTACATCTACCTCTTCATCAAAATCAGAGTCATCTTCATATCCTAGATATGAAGAAGCAATGTTGCATCCAACATCATCTTGTTCTTCTTCTTGTTCTATCTCCTCATTGCTACATTCTTGATTTACAGCCATAGATTTTGCAACCACACAATGCTCTGCAGAATGAGGGGACTGGCATACAACACACCAAGGTACATTCTCCATGACATTTATTGAAGCTTTATGTACAAGGTCAGGGACACCTCTGTCATTGTTTCCTCTTGCAGCAGGGACAATAGGCTTGTCATCCTTCCATTGGGTGTTGTAGGGGTAATTCTACAGTCTATTCTGCCTACTGAAATTGTTGTTGAATTGAGGCCTCTCATTTGTAGGAGCACTGATGTTCCTATTTGCAGGTGCCTTCAAATCCTTCAATGCATTAAGCACCTTATCCAATTTGTCTTATTCCTACCTCCTAGATCCAACGCTCTTATCATTTTTTTTTTGTATTTCCTATCCCCAAACAACTTTGGGTCATCTCTCTTTCCACCCAACTTTCCTGATATTTTCATGTTGTTCTCAATATTGACAGTAATCCTAAAAACATCCCTAAGAGTTCTTGGTTCTTTATCCCTCAATAAATATCCCATCTTCCCATCAAATGCATTGAAGTATGTAGTCAGACAGACATTGTCATCCAACCACATGACTTGGAACAACTTGTGCATACCTTTCTGAAATCTCATGTTGAACTCAGCTGCAGACTCATTCTCATTTTTCCTTATGGTATTGAATTCATTCAACATGAAGCTAGCATTAGGCCTATCACCACACTGCTCCTTGAAACATTTGTCAAAAGAGTCCCAAGTATCAATACACTTATCAAGAAGCCTCTTAAACCAATCTCTAGCATCCTCCATTAGAGATTGAACAAATAGTTTCATGACAACATCCTCATGCTCTACCTCATAATAATTAAGCATATCAACAAATAACCTAAGATGCTCCTCACAACTAATAGCATTATTACCAGCAAACTTAGGTACCTTATCTCTAATATCATTTGAAAAAGAATTTTGATAGCCTAGACTTCCATCAAAACTTATTTGCCTATAGCCTTCTAGTTGCATAGGTCTTCTTTGAAAGCTTGAACTAGTGTTAACCCTAGGATCAACATTAGCATCTACATTTCTTTGTGCATTTGACTGCTGCCTAGGATCTGCACCTATCCTAGTAGATGAAGAAGGAATAGAACTAGTAGCATTACTAAGTGGAAAAGTAGTAGTCATAGATGGCATACCTAGTTCAGTTGTAGATGGGCCAAGAGCATTAGCTGAAGAAGCCGGCAAAAATTGGATCTTCCTTTTCTTTTCTACAATGGCAGCGTCAACCTTAGGTCTCTCTAGTTCTCTTGCAAGGTCCTCATCTTCTTTTCTCCTTCTCTCCATTTCAGTGTCCTTATTTGAATCAGGTGGTGGGATCCCTGCTATTGTCACTGGTTTGTTTTCTTGGTTAACCACGATCTTCTACTTTCCTTTCTCATTAATGATAACAGTAGGTCTAGTGATCCTATGCTCATCCTTATCTTTAGGAAAAGGGACATAGCTTCGCACTTGTCTAATCATAGGGCCCTCATTTTAAAATTCATGATCCTGAAGCAAGCGCTCCTTCTCACTCCTCAAGGCATCGAGATCACCAAAAACATCATGCTGCAACATTTTAGGAGCAGAAGCAAGCATTTTGTTTCTCTCCTTCATTTCATTTATTTTTCTCAAAAGAGACTACCTCTCTATCAAAGCATTTACCTTTTCAGCCTCTCTCTCCTCCTGTAATCTTTTATGTATGGCATCCTGCTCTTCCAACTACAACCTCAGTGCATTCACATTATCAGGATCTACCATAATGTCATCAGAACTAGATGACACATCCATATCAGGAAGATTTTGATATGGGAAACGAACCTACCTATGACTCATGGGTTCTCTTCTGAATTGATCTTCATCAAGATCCAAGTCAACCTCTAAACCCACATCTTTGTTTTGTTCATCATGACTTGTAGGCAACGGACCTCTGTCCTGAAATGCAGCCTCAAGGTAATCATAAAATCTCTCTTTAGAGTGACCACCTTCTGATCTAGAAACTCTATTTTGTGAACCATCCTCACTTGAGGTTACATGTCATCTTTTGGCTCTTGCATTTCTCTATTCTCTCATGGGAGCACTGGTAGACTCACCATTCCTTCTAATCTAGCTCTTGTTTCCCTGTCTAGGCAATTTCTCCAGAGTGACCTCTAGATTCTTTCTAACATATGACCTAGTATTTCTCCTCTTATCCATGATTTATCAATATGTTGCACTGGTTCAAACCTTTGAGTCGCCACCCACCTAGATGGGGAATCTTTAAAACAACAGGAAAACAAGAACACACTTCTCTTCTCTTTAGATTCTCCCCAGTAGAGTCACCATTTTGTTGGTTGTGGATTATTCCCTATGATCTTCAACTTGCAGATTTACACTTTGGTGGATAATGTAAATGAAACTCTAACACTATCACCACTCCAAAGTCTACAAGGAAGAGGGCCAACTGACAAGGATCAAAGGATCCTTCTACTCTTTGAGCTTCAATGCTCAGGCGGGCGTACCCTTGACTCACTTCTCTAAAGGAGTCTAAAACAATATTCCACTATATCTTATATAAGATTGTTAAAGATTTATCAAATAATGTTTGTGTTTGTAGTTGTTAGCCATACATACCTCAAGAGGAAGGACCAGTGCCTTATCCCAGGGCTCAGAGTCACCTAACTGTATACCTTAATTGAATACCTCAAATCAAACATAATGGAATCTAAAGTAAGTGCTTTGCCTATTACCCCTTTCCCTCAAGCACAAGGACATCAAATTCTACACCTGACTGCAAACTCATTGAATTCACCTAGAAGACTTTAATCCTAACTTTGTTAGGAACTCAAAGATAAATTCAAAATACTCTTTGTTTACCATATGTTAGCACACTTTGTGAAACTAACATATATGAGCTCAGAGACAAGCAAGAAGACATACACAAGATACAAGATTGGGATTCAAAATGTTCTCATTAACTTAATCAAGATCAACATACAATCAGAATGATACCAAGATCAAAAAAGTCACAAAATCAAACTTCCATCAATATATTACAGTAAAAAACCAAGGACCAAAAGCAACAATGTTTTGGAACCCTTGCAAAATCCAAAATTCTACAACTTATACCCCCTAGTCATCTTGAAATCTACAACAAGCTACGGATGACAAGGGCTAGGGTTTCAACCACCCAACCTGCTAGAAATGGTCTAAAAACTTATTACAGGGGCGGGAAACACATCCAACCAGGAAAGAAGGAATCCAGAACTGATACACAATCATGAAATTCTTCTCTACAAGTACAGGGGATCACAAAATTGGGCTCAAAAGGACACTCTGCAACAAGCCTTGAGAACACAACCAAAATGGTACAAGCTCTGCAAACAATCCAACAGCACCGTGGACCACACTGCAAATGACAAACCAGTCATATCTCACCGAATAGGGTCTACTCTGCAATGAATTCCATAAATTTGGTACTTTCTGGTCGCTAGAAGCTCTCAGAAAAATTTGAATTTCAACCACAACGGCTAAATCCTTGGCGCCTATAGAGAATGATGACCCACATTCAAACTAAGACCAGCTTTAAAACACATCCATCTGATCAAACCTCCTTCACGGCCACCTTCACTAAACACATAGTGACTTCCTGACTACCGTTCGTGCAATCGCCAGACAATCTAGCGAATCCTCTTATATTTCCGCGAATGCGCGACCACATTAAATTTGTCAGCACCGTTAATTTCTTTATCAACTTTGCCAAACACTAGACTGCACTTGGGCCCACGAGAAGCCACATGTCACCACGCCAGCTTAGACCAATCAGAGATCACCATGACACCATGTGCCACCGAGCCCACCAAACAGCCACGAACAGGCCCTAGCACACGTGGCACCTTGTCGCATGATTGCATAGCCTGAAAATGGACTATGCGAACATGCGACCACCCGTAGACTACAACCACCACTGCAACTACCACCGCATGGAGTCGATAGCAAGGGGTTTGTCTCATGATCGCAAGCTATGGAAATGGCCCTTGCGATCATGAGACAAACCATGAGACCACCACATCACCGCCTTCTCCGCATCTCTCGGGCCCACCACTGAAATGCCACCACACTGCCATGGACATGTGTCAACCGGTCGCATGATCACATAGCCAAAAACATGGCTATGCAATCATGCGACAGCCAACCCAAAGCCACCACATCATCACCTCCGAGACCACGGAGTAGCAACCACCAATTGCGAAGAGCCAGGAACCACATGGACAGATGGCAAGCGGTCGCATGATCACATGTCAAAAAATTCTGACATGCGGCCATGCGATAGCCAATAAGAACATTCCCTCTGCAACCCCTCTGACACCGAGCCCAGAAAGATAAAGCTGAGAACCTTAGGAAAAATATTAAAATCACAGGGCGTGATTGCGGACTTAGGAAAAATAAAGGGACCCGTCGGAGAGAAAGACTAACTGCGAACCGGGGTGATGTGGAAACTTAAAAGGCACATGCAGAAGAGGCGTTTAAGTGACCCACGAAAAAGGTAATGCGTGAAAAGAATAAAGCTAGCGCACTTTTGAATTTTGAAACCTAACGGCTAGATTCTGAACATTTTGCCTAAGGTTCATACCAGGGACCATAGAAAAATTGCAGAGAACAGGGGAAAAGACCAGGAGCCATGAAATTTTTGCACATGCTAACACTTAGATTTACCAAGGATGTTGGAAATGGTCACACACCTCAGTGAGCCCTACCAAAATTGATTACCTTACAAGGAGTGTTCCTAAATGAGTAAGATAACTAATACTTGTGTTAATTTGTAAATACAAATAAATTGTAGTCTATTAATAGAATATGGTGCTATACAATCACTGTCATTGATGACAATTGTCAAAATGTATAAAAATATACATGATGTATAGGTGAAACATGAGATTATTTTTTGAGCTGTAAGAACCACATAAGAACACCAATTCATATCATGAGTAATGGTCTATAAATTATTTTTAGGGATAAAAAGAGTTGTGAAACCTTTTTTTTAACTAATTTTTTCTATAAAATATAGAAGACTACATAGGAAAAATTAATGGATAATGATTGTAATGCTCTAAAAATGCGTATTTATGAGCATAAATCATGATGATATAGATTATTTTTGGTTTTAGAGATAATGAACTCCATTGATCAATATATGAAACTTAAGATTATGATTTATCCTCTACATCAAGATTAAATTCAAAGAAGTGGGGTAAATGGTCTATAGATTCTTGTTCAATGATAATGATAGTTAAGGAATATTTTTGAATAATTGATTCTATAATGTCTATAAAATTATATATGATGTGTTCTTTATGATCATATAAATGTTTACTCTTAGATCCTAGATGATATATTAAGATTCTTTCAATATGCAAGTCTTAGAACTACCTAATAGATAGTTTAATTATAACATGTGATATAATTATCTCAATACATTTGCATGTATATTCAATAGTGTCTTGCTTTTACTATCAAACGTAATCACTAAATATAATTAGGATCTCATGATTTTTTTGAAAAAGCATCATGGTATGTAATGAGCAAGCAATTTGTATTCAAATTGATAATGTATTCTAATGAAGATGAGATGTTTATTGTCACTAAAAATATAATTGAGCTAATATCTATAAAAAAAATATATTAAATGGGATTAAGAACTATAGTCATGTCCTTGAAGTTTCATGTGTTAGTGAATAATATTTGCAAATAATATTGGCAAGTCACTTCCTCAATGCATGTATTTTATTTCTACTCTAATGTACATAGCATCATTCTCCATACCATTCAACATCATTAAGCATTAGATCGATATTTTTTATGGAAATTTTCTTTAAGTAAATTATTGATAAATGTCAATACAATATCTCCTTATAATACATACTATAAGTTAGTCTTTGTAGGAATCAATAGCAATAAGATAGCTTCAGATATTTATAATAGCTACAATATCCATGTCTCTTTAATCTTCATGCAGTTTAACTTCTATTTGAATTCTTGAAGTCAGTAGATAATCCTAGAATAATTCTTCATAAATAGTTCTATTACTTCGTATTAATTGAGT
This sequence comes from Chamaecyparis obtusa, assembly GCA_027943335.1. NCBI lineage: Eukaryota > Viridiplantae > Streptophyta > Pinopsida > Cupressales > Cupressaceae > Chamaecyparis > Chamaecyparis obtusa. The sequence goes on from BSBK01004415.1 coordinate 369,582, forward strand.
ATGCTTAACTGAAAGTGTACATGTGCTCCTATGTGTAAAACTTATACATATCCCTTATTTGTCCTTGGATAAAAGAAAAAAATAGCTAGATACAATATATCATTTCTCCTTTATCAAGAGTGCAAATTATATAATTTCTATGGGTAGAGGGGGAGGATGATTATTATGTTGATCTAGGTAGCACATTTCACATGTATACTCAGAACAACATAGGTCTCTATTTTTCTATGTAGAATTTAACATAAAATATGTTTTATTCAAGAGATATTGTGTTCTTACATTAACCATCTCAAAAACTATTTTAAACATAGTAGACCCCAGGTTATATTATTCAAAATTATAACATGGTTGACATTTCCTTAGCCCTTGCTAAGATTAGCTCATTAAATTGCAAATTGAATAACCAAGTCAAGTGTGATTTACATGTTTATTTCCATCATGAAATTACCCGAAAAGTATTTAATATACATAATCTATATCCAATAACTTAAGTACATTATGTTTTCATTATAATCTACTATGTATAAGTGAAGTCAAGATGACTATAAACTAGCATCTAGAATATCTATATCCAATAATTCTTTGGAGTGATCCACAAGCATCAATGTCCCTTTCAAAGTTAAAGTTAATAAGATGCATCTCCTTGAAAGGAAGATTTAGTGTAGTATGTTAAAACTAAAGTTTACTTAGACAATGTGTTATTCTTTGTAAGATTCATAAATATACTTAACAAATGAAACATAAAATTAACAATTAAAAATATGATTAAAAAATGTTACCACTTATAAGAAACCAATAAGAAACCAACATTCATAACTATTTAAAATAAGATTCAACGAATAGTAATATCACAATAAGGATGAACTTCAGAGAAAATGTTATTATTTATCGATACATATAAAATCCTCCTTAAAATAGATTTAAAACTAAAACATTCTCATACACACCATAAATCTTAAATTCCAAAGGTGGTGAAAATGTAAAGCACGGGAGTGTAACATTAATCATTCTAAGAAGGAAAGGAAAACTAGATAGCGACATGATCATCACATTTTGGTGAGTTTTACATGAGTTTAGAAAGAACGTTCTAATCGTGCACAGAATAAAAGAACCCAAAATAATCACTTTTTAATGTTATTTAGCGATCTTACAGAATAGGAGGCTTATTAAGAAATAAAGCTTTACACGTACGCATTCATAGCATCAGCAGAAAATTAAAACTGCATATTTGCAAACAAATATGAAGAGTGCATATCGTTATCAGCGAACTAAGAGAATATACCGACTGCACACATTTGCTTAGAGTGGTATGGGAAAAGCCTGCGACGGAACGCAATAGTGCTTCACCCGAAATTCACTCACATTTTACCTTTCAAACATATAAAACATGGTCCATTAGATAACCGGGAATCAACAGAGAAAGGCCTTCTTTATTGTAGCTTACACTTCATACATTTTTGTATCATTTTCTTAGGGTGGTGAGGGAATTCGTAGCTTTCGGAAAATCCTCCCTAAAGCTATATCAATAGAATTTGCTTATTCTATTATGTTCAATGCACTATTTAGTTCTCTAGGATAATAACTTATTATGAAAGAGATAATAAATTGTCTTGGTGTCTTTTTTTTTAAAAAGTCTATTATATGCTTATCATATCTATTTTGATAATGGACTAATCATTGTTGCAAGGTGATAAATTATTGTAGAAGGGATGGTAAATTATAAAAGAAGAGTTCCTGGTTTTATGTTGAAGAACGTATGTTGTTGATATGTTTAGAATATTGTTTATCAATAGATATAATAATTTTTAAACTAATTGGACATGTTATATTTATATAGTCCATGGAATATTGAAGCTTTCTCTTGACATCTGTTCATGGTGTCTCCCACTTGGTTACAATCATAGCATCAATTTTAAATTATTTACCTTAGTTCTCTATTATAATCAATTAATCCATTTAATGAACACAAAACAACAATAATTCTCCATCCAATTTAAGCCCAACTATTTCAGTAGGTTTTTATATCCACCAATTAAATTTATTTCTCAATGGGAATTTACGTGAATAATCTTGATTCATACTTAGACTAGTGGATCCCCATTCCTTGCCCCACAATATGCTTATGACTTTAAGTGTGAAAATGTAAAAAGGGACATACTAATTTACTCCTCGACTAGTATAAGTGTGTGTGTGTGTGTGTGTGTGTGTGTGTGTGTGTGTGTGTGTGTGTGTGTGTGTGTGTGTGTGTGTGTGTGTGTGTGTGTGTGCGTGCGTGTGTGTGTGTGTGTGCACGCGCCCATGTGCATGTGCGTGTGCATGTGTGTGCATGCACATGCACATGCACGTGTGCGTCTGTGTGTGTGTGTGTGGGCATGTTCTAAGCAGGTATTGGATTAGGTTCCTTTTAAAAACCATAGCCACTCAAAAGAAAGATCCTAAGAACACATTTAGAAAATTAGAGAGATCTCTCCTCAAACTAAGGATTATTGTTTGATGGTAACCACTCCACATTGTTAAATGTAAGAATGTGACTTATTTGATGTCTCAGAAATTTGGCATATGGAAATTGGTTGTGGATGGTATATGTCCAACCATATACAACACCAATGAATCAAGAAAAAAAGAGGGCACAAAAAAAGTCCTAAAGAAATGAATGCAATTCTAACTCATCTAAACAAATCATAATTTGTCAAAGTTGTGTATTTTCATTAAACAGAAGAGATGTGGGGTGATATTTAAAGGAATTATAATAGATATGGAAAGGTGAAAAAGGAAAAAGGAAAAAAATAATAGGAGACCATTTGAAAGTTTGGAGATGAAGCAAGAGGAAAATACTACTGCCTATTTTGATCATGTGGATGAAGTCATAAATAGTGTCGATGGTCTTGGTGAAAATATTGAAGAAATACTCCCAAGCCAAGATCATGAGTAAAACAACTTCCATAGAAAGAGAGAAACTGAATATTTAACTAGGAAAGATAATGATATTGAGATGAGATATCTACAAAAGTACAAACCCTTTTGTAATGCCTTGTTAGGGATCACAAGAGGATAATACTAATAATTTAAATAAATTGTACAATTTTATTTTTTGTGTAAAATTTAATAATACAAGTACCTTAACATGATTATAACATATTCATTAATCATATTACAAAACATGAATGTGGAATTAAGATTACATTAAAATGTTTTCTCATGAGATTATGAGATGCAAATACGAATTTCACCACCTAATCCTAAGTCCTCATTGGCTCCCCTAACATTGCTCATTCCACAAAATATCGAAAACAAAATTAATTAACTAGGTACAATCATTAAATGCATCATAAAAAGCTAACATAAAATTCAATAGATTTAGGCTTATTTTATAACACTAAACATAAATGTTCCTAAATTTTTTCTTTCACCATGATAATATTATTAAAATAATATGATCACCTAATCTACTAACTCAATTCATCATTAATGATATCTTATGGTATATTCGTGCAAAAAATACAACTTACACTACTATCTATCCTATCCACTACTAACTTATTTTACGATTATAGCTACATTATCATAGGAAAACCAAATTGTCAAGTTATTTCATTATCATTAATAGTAACTAAAAAGAAGATTAATAACTCTAACTAACAATTGAGTCAAGAAAGTGTTCGTTTCTATTAGAGATGTTGATGCAGACAACACCGAGCATTAGAATGAGATTAACCAAGTAGAATATAGTTGGAGGAAGAAACAAATTGATGAAATTATGATGACTAGAATTATTCTGAGCTGAGCATAGATCTTAATATTGGCAAGTAAAGTTCAATTTGAATCATGTCATCTATTGTTTCTTTCTAGCCATTGCTAAAGACAAAATTTCTTAACCGAGTGAGAATTAATCGACTTTGTTATTTCTTTATGATATTCAATGAATGTTGTTATTTTCTTGTTGACCCAAGTGAATGTGTGGTCATAAATAATTATTAGTGATAAATCATCTAACAAGGTGACACCTTATAGTGTGTTTTGTAACCTTTAACGGGATTGGCTCTTAACTGAGCCCACTTCAGAAGAGTGAAAATATTTTGGTTATCGGTTGTGGGTGGTTTTTCCCTTAACAAGGTTTCCATATTAAAAATAAAGTGCTATATGTGTATGTATGTGATGATTTGTTCCTGAAGGAGATTTGAATGTTCTAAGGGAAAAGGTAGAAAGCTTAAGAGGAAAGTTTGAAGATATGGAGATGAAATAAGGTGAAAACATTACTTAGTACAACACTCAAGTCAAGTAAGTGGTTAATGTTATCCGAGGTGTAGGTGGAATTACTGAAGAAGACACTAAGGTAATTAAAATTCTAACAACACTATTACCTACATATGTTATTAGAGTCTCTACAATACATGAAATGAGAGCAGTTCCAGGAAATGACATTTGCCTTGATAGTTTGATCGGTAGATTGACTGCATTTGAGCTTAACAACTTTGATAAAAGTGTTTTAACTAAAGAAGACTCTACATTTGAATAATAGTAGATCAAGCAGTAGACATAAGATAAGAAATGGAAGTGATAGTGAAGCTGAAGAAGATGATCTTGATGAAATTGAAGCATTAATGGCTAGAAGGCTACCAAAAGGAAAAGGAAAATGCCAAGGTAAATTACCCTTAGTATGTTTTAAATGTAAATATATTGGCCATATTTCTACAAGATGTCCTGACAGGAATGATGATGAGAGGAAAAATGAAAGAGCCAATGAAATAAAGAATGAAAGAAGAGAGTACCGAGATCACAAAGGCAACTAATAGTTTGGAAACAGAGATAACCAAGACTACAGAGATAAAGGTAAAAAGGAATTGTACCTAGTTGAAGAGGATATTGACACCGAAACTAAAACTGATGAAGATGTATAAGTGGTGTTTGTTGCATTGAAGGAAGATTTTGAGGTTTAGAAGAAAGATATATAGAAATGACACCTATTTCTAAAGTAAGAAAAAATGATACATGGATTATTGATAGTGGTTGCAAACATCATAATATTGGTGATGCAAATAAGTTTGAATATCTTGAACATTATAATGGTGGATCTATGAAAACATGATATGATACACCCTTTCAAGTGAAAGATAAATGATCTATATTGCTGAATAACAAGATCAGATGTGAAAATGATTATAGGGTGAAAGAAATCAACCATAATCTCTTAAGTGGAGCACAAATGAATAATATGGGTCACTAAATTGAATTTGAGAAAATAAAAGTAAAGAACTATGATAATGCTGGAAAACTAATCATTACTAGTGAACAACCAAGAGGTAACTTATTCTATCTCAACAATGTTGAAACTTCTTGTTTGTTGGCTAAGAATGATGATGTTTGGTTATGGCACAAAAGGTTATGTCATGTGGATTTTGACAACATGGTAAAGATTAGTAAGAAAAGGAAAGTTAGAGGTTTACCGAGTTTGTCAAAGCCTGACCAAGTGATGTACAAATAATGTCAAATGGGTAAAATGACAAACTCTAGTTTTAAGAGAAAACAAAATTCATCTAATGCAATTTTGGATTTGGTTCATGCTGATTTATGTGGTCCAATGAGAACTCAAAGTTATTATGGAGACATATATTTTATCTTATTTTTTGATGAATTCTCTAGAATGATTTATATCATGTTATTAAAACAAAAATTAGAATCTTTTCAGGGTCAATGCACAAAGTTGGGTACCAATTTCGTGGAAGTCTTGAAGAGATGAAAGATGTCGCTTGAAACGGGCACCTATTTTAGGTTCGGGCACTGGATCCTAAATTAAAAAAATGGGTGCATATTTTTTTTCAAAACGCGCACCTCTTTCTATTTTTTTTTGTTAGAATTAAAAATCCATTTTAACACTTTGATCTTTTTTAAAAAAAATGGGCACCCATTTCTTAAGACATGAGCGGGAAGCACACATCCACCTCCGATTGCGTTCCAAAGTCGGTTTGGTTTAGGGTTTGTAGAACCAAGCCTATGCCTTGACCTCCAAAAATTTGGTTAAGGCACTGGAATGCCAGATTTCTACCTTGCCATAATTTTTTCAGGGCCTTCTTGATCATATCATTTTACGAAAAAAAAACTCATTAGAGTTCTCACTGTCCTGATTTAAAAAGTGTAAATTTCATAGTGAAGTGATTATTTTTACTATTTTTGCATTATTTATTAGTTAAAAGTGGTACCTAAATGTAAAATAGAGAGGCTCACTAAAATGTTAATAACTTTTTGTTTTTAGGTTTTTTGTAAAATAAACTATATGACATCAATATAGATACAATTATCTTGAAGATAAATTTTTTTTTAAAAAAAATATGAAATTCTCTTCAAATTATGGTGGCTGTGTAGCAGAGGTTTTGAAAATGTATTTTTTAGTGAATTACAAATTAATAAAAAATATATATTCGATAAAAAAAATAAGGAAAAATATTCTCATCAATATTTGGTGTCTTAGGTATATTTCCCTAGAAGGATTTGCAAAAATTCATTTTTTTAATTCAAAATATGGCGGTCGTACACAGATATGGTATGGTTTTGAAATAGGCATTTTCAAAAAATGGTTTTTAAACATTCCTATGAAAATGTAATTTAGACCATGTGGGTATTTAAATAATTTACACATTCGAAAAGCATATTTCGGGAACTACATTTTCTATTACTAAATTTTTTTGAGATTAATTCTCTAAGTGCCTCAAATTTACACATCAATTGATATGAAATATAAAAAAATAGGGAAAACACTTCCACTTTTGTCCCAAAAGTGGGACTCAACTTCTTCCAGCCTCCCTTCAATTGTTAAGTGATGCAAATCAAAAGTAGAGAAATAAACTAGTAAGAAATTGAAATGCTTGAGGTCAAATAGAGGCGGTGAATTCATTTATGATGAATTTACTAGTTTTTGTAGTGAGCATGGAATAAAGAGACGAGTATCAACATCAAGGACACCTTAGTAGAATAAGATTGCTAAAAGAAGGAATAGATAAATTGTTGATAGTGCTAGAATATTTATGATTGAAAAAGATATTGCACAAATTTACTGTAGAGAGGTTGTAAGTATTGTTATCTTTACACTTAACCGAGTACCACTGAAGAAAGAGACAAATAAGATACCTTATGAGCTATGGTATGGATATACACATAATGTGAGTTATTTTAGAATATTTGGAGATAGATGTTACATTCTAAAAGATAATAGAAATAAAAAATTACATTCTAAAGGTTATGAGGGCATATTTTTAGGTTACTCCACTAGAAGCAAGGCATATAAATGTCTTGACAAGACTAATAAAAAGATGATTGAAATTGAAAATGTGAGAGTTAATGAAGTTGTTGAGAAAAATGATGAAGATAGAAAGAAGGAACCGAAAGATTATGGTAGATTTGTTTACATAGAATATCCTGAAACTCTACTTGAGCAATAGTCTGGAGTTATCGAGAAATAAAATACTGCTACTGAGAAACAATAATCACAGACTGAGCAACAAGAAAGAGCTACCACAGAAAATGATGCTCATGTAGTTAGTGGAGAAAATATGAAAGAACAAAGATCTAATGTATTGCACTAAAAAAATATGTGAGAAGACACCATCAACAAGATCGGATAATTCGAGACAAAGGAGCTAGAATGATGACAAGAAGTAAGTTAAGAAATAAAACATTTTTTGTTTTTGAATTTGAATCTAACAATTTTAATGATGTATTGGCAAATGATGATTGGATGAGCACAATTGTATCATTGGAAAATGGAAGCACTTATTTTTAGGACTGGTTTAGCCCTCTGAGTAGATGGTTTGGTATCATGTCAAATGCTTTGATGGGATCTCTGGCTTGGATCTCATTTTTCCCCCTGTTCTACCCTTCTTTCCACCTCTTTCCACCCTGTTTCTAGCATCTTCACCTGAAATCCTGAGATTCTTGACCTCAGGGTCAAGGTTGACCTTTTGGGTCAGGGTCGACCTTGACCCTGACCTAGGTCAAGGTCAAGTTTGATGTTGACCTAGGTCAGAGTCGACATCAACCCTGACCCTAGGTCTAGATTTCAAAATCCAAAAGTTTCCAGATGTCAGGTTTCAAAAAGTTTTATTTCTCACTTCTGGGTCAGCTGTTCTGGATTTTGAAATGGTAAAATCTTAAATTATATTTAATTGAGGTCCATTTCAAGGGTTTAAGGTTTAAATGGGAATTTAATTATCCTATGCAGGCCTCTCTTGAAGTTTTTACCCTATACTTGTATAAAAGGAAGCCTTCCTCTCTCATTTCAATCCATCTTTCATCTCTCTTTTGCAATCAAGAACTTCATCTTTCAAGTAATCATTCTCAATCAAGGAAGCATTGAATATATCATCTACATTCAAGCATTTAGGTTATCCATTGAATATTAAGGATTCAAGCATTGAAGTCTTTTGGAGGGATTTGGTTCAAGCATTCAAGATTTATCATTCAAACACTAGATCTATCCATCATGGTGGTGTGATCTTCCTTCAAGATCCTTTTCTCATCTTCAAGATCTATTTATTTTCCCTTCAAGGTGGATTCCAAGCATACAATCATGGAGGTTTTGATTTACATTTGTTAGTGTTGTGTCCAAGCTTTCATATCAACATACTTGTTTACATTCCAAATACAATTGCATATCTATTGAATATCATAGCTTCGTTGTTAGATCTACTTCTACTACTTGCTAGCATTCTCTATTTCAATTCTATTTTAAATGTTGATTCCAAACTAGGATTTGACTAAGTCAAATCCATCATCCAACAAACAAAACCCTTTTCCCTTTACATATGGGTGTGGGACAGTGAATCACAGATCAGATATGAGTACCCTTTTTGGTGAACTTTAAGGATTTGTGAGAAAAATTTTCATTTGAATAGTCCAGGTCAAGGTCGACCTAAAGGGGTAAGATTGTGCCAAGGGGTAAGATCTTACCCCTATTTTTGGTCAAGGTTGACCTTTCTCAGAATAGCAGAAGGTTTCTAGGTTTTCTCTGTCTCTATGTTTCTAGGCCAAATCCAGTTTTAGAATTTCCTGAAATAGTGTATAGACACTAGAAAAGGGTGATTTCTGAATCTTCTACCTTTCAAGATAAGTATTCATGTTTTGTTAAGTTTTTTATGTCCACAACATTTTCCACAAATCTCGCATTTTCCAACAAACAAAACATAGATATAAAAATATATTTTTATATCTTACATTTTGGTGAACCTATGATAGACAACTCTTTCTTTTTTGGTGTTAGATTCTTTTATTTCTTTCTTTGAGATTATATTTATTTTATTCTCTTGCATTTTAAAATTTAATAAACAAAAAAATTTATATATTCTACAAAATACAAAAATATTTCTTGCATTTACTATGAAGATCTTTAAGATGCTTTGGTGTGTGGTTATTTTCTTTATTATTCTCCTCTTATCATCTCTTTATCATACTTATGAAATTTATGAGAGTATCATCCACTTCATTATGTTTTTTACTCTTTATCTTTCACTTGCCTATGCTATTGTGAGACTGTCTGATACTAGTCTTCCTACTTTCAAAAATTTCATTAAAGATTGATTTGGAGAACTTATTACTCTTTTGGATAATGTGAAGAATTTGGTAGATGATACAAACCATCTCCTAATCTTCCTAATCCTAATCCTATCCTTCCTAATCTAATTCCTAACATTCCTAATATGCCTAATTCTCCATCACCTATTCCTAGTTCTTCCCATACTTATGATGAGGTTGAACTATGGTTCATGATGTAGATGTGCAAGGATTATTGGATTTACCTTCCCCTTCTTATCCGATCCAAGATCATATTAAAGGGAAGAGAAAAGAAACTTCCTCCAAACCTATTATTCCAACTTATACAACCTTTACTGATGAACATAATAAACAATCACCTCCTATAGAAGATTTACATGTTAAGTACATTACATGATATAATATGATGGCTAAACAAGGTTATTAGGGTTTAGGACTTGGTGTTAATGAGCATGCTATTAAGTATCCAGTTCATATATCCCCTAAACAAGATATGTGTGGTCTTGGTTATTCGCAATCTCAATTTAAGGTGGCTAAGAAGGTGTATGTTCAGTAAATGAATTCCAAGAAAGAAATATTTAAACCTATACCAAAAGATGCCCTATCCAAGTACAAATGTCCTTTTCATTATAGTAATACACATTTATTTTTTGATTGTGTTCATTTCAAGTTATATGTTAGAAAAAGCGCTGATTTAGGAATTATATCCCACTCTCGTGTGGTTTTACAATTCCTTCATAACTTTGATAAGGGCCATCCCCTTGACTCTTTCGTAATCTATATCTTCTATCCTCTTGTCTCATGAATGTGGGGAAAGAGGTATTTCATCCAGTCTTCTAGGATCCATTAGGCTCTTAGCATATATTTTGTCTTGAGCTTTGTTGGTATTCTTTCTATCTTTTTCTCCCTATGGTTTTGTATTATGTCCATAATCATCCATATATTTTCTCTTTTCAAAATATCTTTTCTAAAGACTTTTTTGCAAGGGTATCCCTTGCTTTCATCCCCCAAGGGAAAGGTTCTTCCTTCTTTCTCTTTGTCTAGGGATCTATTTTCCTTAGCTTAGTGGCATTTATTTATCTTGGAACAATATTTCATTATACTGACTACAGTTTTGGCAATGGATATCCTTTTATGTGAGACCTATTGTTGTTGTAGGTAATCACCTCTACTTTATTCTGTAAATTATGTTCGTTATAAATTCTTTTCCTTGGTGTAGGGTCAGAGTTGGATTCCTTTGTTCCAAGATTCCTCTTCCTCTTGATAACTAGGTGCTTGATGATTGAATCTTTGATTTCTCTTTGTTTCTCTTTAAAAGATGATATTTTATCTAAAGCACTCCTCTATGGTGGGGGTCTTGTTGATAAGATCTCTTTCTTTGAGCATTCTTTTTTGATAAGTGACATATCCTTTTTATGATTATCTATGCTCTTGGATGTAAGGGTCAATACCCTTCACTAAGAATATAGTTTATATTGTTGTTAAATAGGATATCTTCTTACCTTGTGAAGTAGGTATCCTCCTTTCTCTTCCTTGTCATGCCTAGTAAGTAGCCACGATAAGGAGGGTGGCATATATAGGATCTCCATTATGTCATGTTTTTCAATTTTCAAATATACTAAATCCATTGAAGGTAATGTACATAATTTGCTAAATCCTAAAGAAACGTGCATTCTTCAATTTTCAGTATGCTAAATCCTCTGAAGGTAATGAACATAAGTTGCTAAATTCTGAAGAGACACATTTTATAGTCACAGTGATCCAAGAATGTGGATTTATGGGTATTTCAAAATCAGTCAGAAGATAGATTACAATTACAAAGCATAGTTTTTTTGGTCAACTATTAGGTTTTGTTACCTGTTGGGCTCTCCCTTTTTGGTGATTCAGGGTAAGGTTGGGAACTTACTAGGCAAGGTAATCACTTTCTCTTTTCTTTCTTTTCTCTTTCATGCTAGTAGGATTAGATCATGAAGCTATGTTATTTATAGTGTTTTTCTTGTCTTTCTTATGTAATTATTTATGCTTATATGATAGCTTTCCAAATAAGATATTAGTATAGGAAGCATTTCTTAGCAAGGTTTCCTTTGCTAGTTGACTTGGGTTTGTTTTTGTACTAACCCTCTCTTTTTTGTGTCTTTTAGATTTCTCTTTATTTTTGCACCCTCGTGCATGTATGTTGAGTTAGAATCCTTAGCTTGGGGGCTCATGTCCTTAACTAAGTGTTATTTTATCTCACTGTGAATCCACTTGGATCTTTTTTCTCCTTTACCGAGAGTTTGCATTGAATCCATACTCATGATAAAGTAAGGACTAAATGTATTGTCATAAAATGAAAGAACTTCCATTTAGGATTGGCTTAGCCCTCTAAGTAGCTGGTTTGGGGTCGTGTCAGATAGTTTGATGGGATATCTGGCTTGGATCTTATTTTTCCTCCTATTTTCCCCCTCTTTCCACCTCTTTCCAGCCTATTTCTGGCATCCTATCCTGAAACCCTAATATTCTTGACCTCAAGGTTAAGGTCAACCTCGACCCTGACCTTGGTCAAGGTTGACCTTGACCTTGACCTAGGTTAGAGTTGACTTTGACCCTGTCCCTGGGTCTAGATTTCAAAATCCATAAGTTTTTGGATGTCGGGTTTCAAAAAGTTTTACTTCCCATTTCTAGGTCAGTTGTTTTAGATTTCAAAATGGTAAACTCTTAAATTATATTTAATTTAGGTCCATTTCTAGGGGTTAAGGTTTAAATAGGAATTTAATTCTCCTATGTATGCCTCTCTATAAGTTTTTTCCCTAGACTTGTATAAAAGGAAGCCATCCTCTCTCATTTCAATCCATCTTTCATCTCACTTTTTTAATCAAGCACTCCATCTTTCAAGCAAGCATTCTCAATCAAGGAAACATTCAAGAAATCATCTACATTAAAGCATTCAAGTTCTACATTAAAGATCAAGGATTCAAGCATTCAAGTCTTTTAGATGGATTTGGTTCAAGCATTCAACATTCATCATTGAAGCCCTAGATCTATCCATCATGGTGGTGTGATCTTCCTTCAAGATCCTTTGTTCATCTTCAAGATCTATTCATTCTCCCTTCAAGGTGGATTTCAAGCATAATATCATGGAGATTTTGATTTACATTTGTTAGTTTTGAGTCCAAGCTTTCATAGATCAACATACTTATTTACATTCCAAATACAATTGCATGTCTATTGAATATCATAGATTCATTGTTAGATCTACTTCTACTTATTGCTAGCATTCTCTATTTCAATGTATTTTAAAGGTTGATTCCAGACCAGGGTTTGACCAAGCCAAAACCCTAATCCAACAAATAAATCCCTTTTTCTTCTAGGTATAGTTGCGAGACCAAGAATCATAGATCAGATCTGAGTACGCTTTTCGGTGAACTTTCAGGATCCACAAACAAAATTTCTATCGAAAGAGTGCAGGCCAGGTTGACATAAAGGGGTAAGATTGTGCCCCACGATAAGTTATTACCCCTATTTTGGGTCAAGTTCAACCTTTCTTAGAATAGCAGAAAGTTTCTAGGTTTTCTCTATCTCTATGTTTCCAGGTTAGATCCAGTTGCAGTATTTCCTGAAAATGAGTACAAACACTTGAAAATAGTGATTTTTGAATCTTATACCTTTCAAGATAAGTATTCATGTTTTATTAAGTTTTTTATGTCCACAAAATTTTTCATACACCTCGTATTTTCCAACAAAAAAAACATAGATATAAAAATATATCTTCATATATTTTTATATGTTACAACAATAAATGAATAAATTGATGTATTTAATATTGTGCTGCCATCAATGCCAAAGGGAGAGATTGTTAGACTGTAGCTGACTAACTACTTGGAGAACAAAATATGAACATAATCACTGAGCTAAAAAGGTATATGTGAGACATTAAATCAATTGTTATATTGTCATTGATGTCAACTAGTTTTGAATATACTTATCATGATACTTGCAAACATTTGAAGAAGGTATATTGGTGAAGGAATAAGATATTATCATAAAAATGAGATGTATGAGTAAGTTATGAATATGGTATTTTATATTGAGTAATTTATTGATGAGTCTATGATAGCATGATAGTGATTTGATTGGCTTACATGATTTTTTTAATTATTGAAGATCAAGAATGTACAAGTTAATGTGGTTGGTATATGAAGAACTTAGTGTACACTAAGAAAATGAAGTTTATACCAAGCTGGTGTAGTGTACACCGAGTGTGGTATTAACCAAGCAAGAAGTCATTGAAACATTATCCTATTGACGGAGTAGGAGAAATAAGGAGAAACATGTGATTTCCAACATGAGATGATAATATGCACGAATCTAGATGATTCTGAGGATAAAGATGAAATTTTTTATGAAGATCTATAGATGAAAAATCTCAAGGTTGATTGGATGATGAAGATTTAAAATATTTTAAGGTACAAGTTCAAAGGAAGGTTAAAGAGACAAAATCAACAATAGAAATTAAGATGGCTGAGAAGATAATGGTTTATCATGTCTATATAAGGAAACAAGAAATTCAAAAAGAAAAATACACATGAGGAGAAGATTGTATTCAAGCAGAGCTAGTCAAACACGTTGACGTAAGAACTAAGCAATTTTGTAGACAACACCAAGCGTCAGAAGGAGATTAATCAAGAAGAACAGAGTTGGAGGAAGAAAGAGATTGAAGACATTATGATGACCAAAGTTATTCTAAGCTTAGCATAGATCTGAATATTAGCAAGTGAAGTTTCATTTCAATCCTACCATATGCTATTTATTTCTAACCATTCCTAAAGACAAAATCTTTTAGTCGGGTAAGACTTAAGCATCTTTGTTATTTCTTTATGATATTCAATGAATGTTGCTTGTTTTAGTGTTGACCCACATAAATGTATGGTCACAAAGAACTGTTACTAATAATAGCTCTAACAATGTCACACCTTAAAGTGTGTTTTGTAATATTTGACAGGGTTGTCTCTTAATTGAGCTCACTTTAGAAGAGTGAAATTTTTATGGGCACCGGTCCTAGGTGGTTTTTCCATTAACAAGGTTTCCACGTTAAAAATCAAGTTTTATATGTGTGTGTATGTGAAGATTTTTTATTTTTCTTTATACATTACAATTAATGATTTTATTAGTATATACTAGTTAATTTAACTGGCAGTCAATAAATGAATTAGAAGCACATAGTCAAGTGTTTACCAAGCTATTTAATTTTATTTGTTGAATCGGTTTCTTACATCAAAGGAGGAATTTGGGACTGTAGGATAATTGGACCTAACTGCTTCACCCCCCTCTCAGTTAGCTTATAGATTTCATCAAGTCACTTGAATATTTTAGGAACATTATAGTCTTTCCAACCAAAGAATTACTTTCCCTCAAGAAATTAGAGACTTGGATCCTCCATTATTTCTTTTATCTCCCATGTGGCATCTTCAACTTGTAGATCATTTTGATAGACTAGGTATTCCCTTATGGTGAACAAAATATTCTTTCCCTCTTGAACATCGATGATTACTTAGGCTCTAACACAAGTTTTCCCTCTTTGCCAATAGGTCAGAGTTCTTGCAAAACTGTGACATGCATATCAAATTCATTTTTCATCCATGAAACATGAAAGAAGTTTTGAATCTAATTTAGTTCTTGAAGCTCCAGTTCATAGGAAACTTTACCCATTCTTTGTACCACTCTATATTGTCCACATAAGTATGGTTTCATCTTCTCAACAACAATTTTCTTCAAGGAAGACTATCTATATGGATATACTCAAAGGTATACTAAATCTCACACTTTGAAATTTGTCTCAACCTTGTGCCTATTGGAATACATCTTCTATTGATTATGAGCTAGTTGGAGCTTATCCTCAAGAGACCAAATGATATCCATAGTCTCTTATAACTAGTCTTTTGGATTTAGCGCACAACTCTAACCTAATGCTAGATCCATAAATGATGAAGCCTTAAAACCATTAATTTCCTTGAATGGTGGCATACCTAATGACATGTGATAGGTAGTGCTATAATAGTTCTATCCTAAATAAATCCAATAGACCCATACTTTTAGTTGTGCTAAGATGTATTTCCTTAGGTATCCCTCCAACCATTTGTTCATAAAATCCATCTGACCATCCATCTACAAGTGGTATCTCATACTCGGCCACAACTCCGTACTTGCCAACTAAAAAAGTTCCATTCAAAAAGTGTTGACGAAATGACTGATACCCTATCACTGACTATACTTTGTGAAAGGCCATGTAAAATGAACACCTCTCAGAAAAAAAAAATGTGATTCTTGAAATCCTATGGGAATTGAAAAGAAATGGGCATATTTGTTCAAGCAATCCACCACAACATAAATGTAGTTCTTCTTTTGTACCTTGGGAAGTCTAGTCCAAAAGTCCATCTAGATACTTTCCCATTTCTGATATGGTATTAGAAAAGACTGAAATAGCCCCACACATGAGGAATTCTCAAATTTTTTCTATTGGTGAGTGACACATTCCCTCATGTACTAGATTGCATCATCTTTGAGGCCCTTCCAAATGAACCACCCACAAAATTTCCTATAGGTATTGAGATACCTTACGCATCCTATCAAAGGTGATTCATGAACTTCTCTCAAAATATTCCCTTTTATATTTTTTTTGGGTACCAAGTAGATTTTATCATTGTATTTAATAATATCATCAACCACCTTGTACCTGTCGCCTTGTATTTTTCCATCCATAAACTAGCACGTAAAGGTTCTCTTAGAGTGAAGAACCAAAAAATGGGTCTTCCAATCTACCAAGATCTATGATAATGAACATATATAAGGTCTCCTTGATAGTGCAATAGCCTCCATGTTCTTCTTCCCCTTCACGTACTCAACGTAAAAATCATATGAATGGAGTTTTCTCACCCATTTCTATTTTCTCTCATTCAAGTCCTTCTACTCCATGAAATATCTTAGGCTATTGTGGTATGTCCTCACACCAAATTTTGCACCAATGGGGTATTGTCAAAATTTGGCTAGTGCAAGTATGATGATAAGCATCTCCTTATCATAGATCAAGTATAGTCATTGAATTTTTCAGATTTTTTTACTCTCAAATATGATGGGGTGATGGTCTTTCATTAACACCACTCCAATGCCTTCTCCCAATGCATCGTACTTTAGGATGAAGGACCGAGTAAGATATGGTAGTATCAATACCGAACACATACTCTTGAATTCCTTTAATAGGTTGAAGTATTTTTGTGCCTACTCATCCCAATATAAAGTTCCTCTCTTTGTTTGGTCTCCCAATGGTGCCCTTCGCTGGGAGAACCCTTTGAAAAATATTTTGCAATAGCTACATAGTCTACAATTCCCATGAATCTCTATGAGTATCCTACATGGGGGTCAATAAAAAATTCCCTAAATCTTCTCTTGGTGTACCTATACCCCTCAAGCACTAATGGTGTGACCCAAGTACAAGATCTTAGCCATCCCAAATTCACATTTGGACCCCTTTGCAAAAAATGAGTTTAACTACATGATTCCTAATACCTCACAAAAATATCTTAAATGTTCTTCCCATGTCTTGTTGTAAAGAAGTATGTCATCCAAGAATACCAACAAAAACTTATGCATCTTCTTGCTAATGATGTGGTTCATGTAGGACTGGAAGGTAGCTAGAGCATTGATCAACCCAACATGTATGATCAATAATTCATAGTGTCTATAGTCAAAAATAAATTATATCTTCTTGGCATTTTGTTCCATTATTTAGATTTGGTGGTATGCAGAATGAAGATCAATATTGGAGAAGTAAACTTTATTGTGCATTTCATCCAACAACTCATTTATCCTAGCAATATGGTATCCATTTTTTTATGGTTTTCTTGTTCAATGTTTGGTAGGAAATGTACATCCTAAGGGTTGCAGCCTTCTTGACCAACACTACTGATGATGAAAAGGGACTATTGTTGGGTCTGATCCATCCTATGTCATGGATCTCTTGGATCATCTTCTCTATCTCTTCTTTCAACTTCATAGGATGGTGATAAGGCATGGTGATAGTAGGCTTGGAACCCTCCTCCAGCTTTCTTGTATACTCAAAGCCTCTATGTAAGGATATAGTAACTTGAATATCTATGAAAATGAAACTATTCTTTTCCAATAGTACTTGAAGCTCATCATCTTGGTAGTAGGATTGTTACCCATTCAAAGATTTAGTGCAAAACAAAAAAAAATCTTCCCATACGACTTCATCATGTTTGAAAATTGCATCCATCCATTTTGATGCCATCTTCGTTGGGTAACCATTTAATGTTCCATCCACATGGGATGTGAATTCCATCCTTTTGAAACTCTATGTGTAGTGGTCAAGGGTCTCCAAAGATTGATTTCCCAAGATGACATATGTTTCGTATAAATCTACCATGAATAAATCATCTCTCACTATGTAGTTCCCTATGGTGATGCTAAATTGAAGAAATAGATGAGTAAATGATAATGAATTTTCTCTTGCCACCTTGACTTCAAAACCTATATTTTCATCCATACATAAACCCCTCCTAGTGACGAATGATGAGTTGATGAAGTTGAGAGTGGCCTTTTCATCCAACAAGACTATGACCGGTTGTCCCTATAGCATACTACAAACACAAAACACATTGCACCTTGGAGTGCTAGACAATTTTACAATGACGCCTCCCCTCTATATGAATTTGGAAATTTTATCTTTATGATTTTGTCTTCTTTAGCCTTATGTTTTCTCTATAGCTCATATTCCTCATTCTCCTTCTCGCGTTTGGTTAAAACCTCAGTGTAGTGGATCATTCTCTTAGCCATCCATTATTTCCCTAGTTCACATGGCTCCTTGCAGGTATAGAAATGTATTCTCCTCCTAATCTCATACCTTGTGGCTTCATTTCATTATGGCTACTTAGGGTTCATTTTATTCTCTCTCTCCTTTAGTGTGAGGGTTTCTTTTGGCATGGATGCAAATCTTGGAAGTAGATGAGTTAGCCATGTCACATGCCTTATTAATCAATTGTGTAAGCATGTTGGGGTTGAACTATTTTATCCAACTCTTTAGAGGTTCCATCAATCCATCCATGAAATGTACAACTAGTCTCCTCAATAAGATGTTAGTAACCAACACTAAAAATCTCTAGAATTCTATGATGTAATTATCCACTGGTTGGGTTTGCTTCAATTGCTCCAATCTTTAAAGTTGAGCTCTAGATCCTTTCCCTCAAATCTATTTGTAAGTCCCTCTACAGAGTCATCATATGAAGTTACTTGATCATGAATAAGGGTGACCATCCCATGGTGCCACTACTCGTGAGTGACTCCTTCTAGGATAAGTGCTACAAACCTGATGGCCTCTTTTTTAGGCGATGGGTTGAGCTAGAAGTAGGTGTCTTCTTCATGTAACCACACTCATGCTAATGTTTCCATGAACCAATCAAGGGATGATAAATTTATCTTGCTAACATTATGTCTGAAGTCGTCATTATAATGATAGTGTCTCTTAAAATGTCTAATTTGCAAATCCACAAAATCCTCTATTGGTATTTCTTCTACAAATCCGACATCAAACCATTCTTCCCTATACTAATCTTGTATCTCCAATAAGGTAGGATATTTTTGTTCATATTGTTTAGTCCTTTAAGTAAATATCAGAATCATTATGTTTGTGTGGGTATGTTGAGTATGAGAGAAGTCATTTATAGAATCATCACTGCACCCATTATGATTTCTATTTGTCCTTTCTTCCACCAAATTTTGTAATGTTTTGCTAAATTTTTTTGTCCTTTTACCAAAGGCTAACCAATTTTTTATTTTTTTTGTCCTTACATGAGGGTCTCACTGAGCTTTTGTTGTCCTCTTATTACTTCTTTAACCAATTTCATCATTTTAGTGCTTGATTTACCCATCCTATCCATTGATTGGGATCTTGTCCACATCCAACATTACCCAACACAATAGCAATATCACTGACTCTGATACAACTATAATGTTCCATTCCAAATCTGGCACCACACCAACACTTCCAGCATACAAATAGGAAAACCCAAGCACTGGATCAATGAACTCATCTGGTAATGTTACCCATACAGTCCGTCATGAGATAATGTTTCACATATATGGTACTTAACTTCATCATATGATGATGTTGTATCTACCATACATCATATGAAAATTATGTAGTACTCATATAATGATTGCACTCTCCTGCATGGAAATAAGATTTCTCGCAGAGATTTGGCATGTACACTCCCGACGAAAAATATTTCATCCTACAGCTTCTCAAGGTTCCACCATACACAAAATACTCTAGTATGATACCTACAATACCTCTCTAGTATGAATCAATAAATGTACCAAATTGATAGCCTCATCTATATATGATAGAGTAGATAAATAATATAGTATAGTGGACTATTAACATATGGGTAGATATTGGTCAATATATCAAATATTAGACTTTGAATATAATACTTTAATGTCATAGCCAATATATGATTATGCAATTGTAATGAATGCATCCACCAGAGAAGGAATGAATCATGAAAAATAAGTATATTAATTTCCAGACAAGTTAAATCCTTGATTACAGTAATTGAGAACCATAGGCAAATCAAGGTGAGGAGTGACTCCTACCAAAATTGTGAAGTGTCATGATAGGGAGGATCTTGCACCTCTAAAATGGTAGACAATGTTGAAATCTGACTAGAATTCACAAATACATAAGAAACATAAAACTCCCCTATGACTACCTACAATGTTAAATACAACCTTATAAATGGCTCGAAGAAGTTTCTTGAAGGGTTACAAACTAGTCGACAATAGTAATTTATTACTTGTTATTTTATAATTTAATTAATTAATTAAAGATTTCATAGGATATTATTAAATTTTGGAACACTTAATCAATTAATTTAATCAAGTCATTTGAATATTTTGGGAATATTACAAATCTAGTGCTAATAGCTTAGGAAAACTAGACTACATGAGATATTTGTATTTGGAAGGATTTCCAAGGATAATATTGAACAAAGTTAGGATTTTAAATTTATATATACAAATAATTATAAGTGTCACACATCAATTGGGAAGAAAAACATAAGAATAATCTTTTCAAGTTTCAAGAGGGTATTATAAGGCTAGACTAACTTGATGTATGACAAGATCTTGAAGAGATCCATTCAGAACTAATAATGGTCTTGAGATATTAATATTGCATTACAACATGTAAGAAAGGATGTCGGGATAACATATAGATACTTGAACATTGACACTATCTTATACCTACAAACTTTTCTTGTATGATTTGCAGAATTTTTATTATACCTCACGTAATTGTTCTTCAATTCTTCAATGCTTTGTAATATTTATATTTATTATAGATACTTGTTAGGTATCTTATAAGGAATCCTACTATTTTAAAAATAGGCACTATTCTCCTAGAACTACACATAGAAATGTGCATGAACATTTGAGAATAATAATATTTAATAATGCATATACTCTTTATCATGTTTGTGCATAGCTAGATTGAATTTGGTGGACTAATTGAAATGTTTTAAATAAATGATGATTTAATGTTCCTCTAAATCAATGAAATCAGTAAATGACTTAAAATGCAAGGCCATGAAATTGAATCACCAAAACAAAATTACTAAGGTGACCCTCAAAAGAAAAGTTTGTTTATGTCTATATTATTTAATTCTTTGTGTTGTGATAAAAAAATTCTGTAAATATAGATAAATTGGTTCTAGGTGGGTTGAACATAAAGGGATGCACAAATATAGAGGTGATATAAATATATGAATGTGAGAATATGGGAATCATAAGAAGGAGGAATAACATTAGATCTACTAGAGACTTTGATAAATGGTAGGATAAGGTGAGTGTATTGAAGTGTGTGTGAGACATTGAAAAACACAAAGATATTGAATCGAGATGGATGAAAGGGTGTGATAGGATAAGGTGATTGTATTGAAGTGTGTACGAGACATAGAAAAACACTAAGAAATTGAATGGAAATGGATGAAAGGGTGTGATATTTTAGATGCTAGATATATAAGATAGGAAAACATTCATTCATTTTGAAAATGTTATTCATTGATCTTATAGGGAAAGTCATTGGTGGAATAAAGCTTGCCACATAACATTGCCTTAATCAATTAATAAGTAAAAGTGCATATCCTTAATAGGGAACTCAGATTTTAGGAAATGTGTGCATCTTGTAGAATGAAGAAGCAGAACAATATGCCCAATTTTTACTTTTTGATATAATTCACTCAGGGCCCGTTTGGTGCATGGAATTAGCTTATCCAGAATAGGCCTATTCTAGAATAAGGACCTATTCTCGGATTAATTAATCCTTAAAACGAAAGATGGAATAATCTATTCTACATTTGGATCCCATAATGTGAAATTGGAATAAGGATTATTGTATATTTTTTTAATTTTAATTTTTAATTTTTAATTTTTGAACTTATCATTTTTGTTGTTGGTTTTTTAATTAAAATATATATGTATTTTCAACTTATACATTTTTAAATTAAAATATGTATTATTAACTTAAAAAATAAGATTATAAAAAAAATTATTAAAAAAATAAATTATAAAATAAAATTGTAAAAAAAATAAGATTATAATCCCTTAACCATTCATGCATGGACCTGAAAAATTTATACATTTTGTTGTAATTTTGAATCCATGAAAAGCTTATTCCTGGAATAAAATGAATTGCAAGTATTTCTTGGAATTAATTAATGCAAGCATTGGGCCAAAAATGGAAATTAGTTTTCTAATTCAAAAATTCAAAAAATGCCACAAACAGCAAATTATTTTACTCTTGCATTAAATAATTCCTATTCCAAATTAATTCCAGATGCCAAATAGGCACTTACCGAAGGGAAGGAAACGCTTATTCACCCACATTCTCATCCACGTACACATTACCAAACCCTGGATTATTATCCAAACATGTTTTAACTTCCAAACACGTGAAATCAATTAGAAGAGTGAGCAATGTTCATAGAAGGAAAGTCATTCAGAAGTCTATAAATTGCAGATTACACTTGTCGGAAATCAAGTTATACAGAAGTCTACTTTCTACTGAAATAGGAGAAGAGAGCGAAGTTGTTTGAAATTTAAGCTTCTATTTTTCTTCTACCATCTTCATGATTTTGAGTTTGTAGAAAAGAGACAGTTTCAAAATCAAGTACGGGTGAGAATCCAATGCAAGTGCAGCTGAAGAGATTTTTTATGGTTGATGTAAATAATTTCTATGAATGGGTGTAATGAGGAAGATACCTACTGTATGACATGGGATCCCTTCAAATAGAAGAAAGATAGTATGTTACAAATGTGGTGATTCCTCACCCTTGGTTTAAAGACATTTTTATCTGAGGAAATAACAATGGCATTGGCCACATTTTTCTTAAGAAATGCAATAGAATTAACTGTTGTAGGGCAGAGATGGGGCAAGCCATTACTAGGAAGTACTAAAAGATTGGTGTCACAACTAAAGCTGTAGTTACTACAATCAAAATTGCACTAAAGGGGGTGAAAGAAATAACGAAGATTGAAGCTCTGGTTATCCTAGAGAATGTGGCGTCAGCAAGAGTGTTGGAGAAGGCAGTGTTTATGGACGGGCTACAAGGTAACTATGTCTATGTTAAGCGAAGCCTCAGGGACTGCTTACTCTTTAGCATTGCCGTTGCCTCACCAGTCCATTAATTTCTTTTACAGATCATTATAAGATAATGTAAGCTTACTGTGTCTCTAATATGCTTTATAGACTTTGAGATGGTGCACGATAACAAATTATTGTTAAAGGTAAGATAAATTATGGTGGAGAACGGTTTGATTTTAATTTGAAGGAATTATCTCAGATTCTAATTGTATACCACCATAGCCTAATGTAAGTGTTCTATGTATTTATTATATACACTCTTATCATTCTTATTAGGTTCAATGGGCTATTCACTATTGTAGTAAAATAAATTATTCTAATGGAGTTCTCCATTTTAAGTTGAATGAAGTAAATTATTCAAATATCTTATATATTGTATCCCAAAAAGGTGGTGTGAATTTAATATGTTTAACATATCTAAATTACCATTTGACAACATGTGCATGATTGCTAGGAACAATTCTATGTTAACGTTGAAGAAGGATAAAATCTCAAGAATCCTATATATGTCCAAGACATCTAATGGTGTATCTAGAGTTTACCTAAGAGATCTTCTCTCTAATATCAAGGAGGACATTATAAATTATATTGCTACATAATTAGATACCTTACACATTAATAATAAATAAGATGACATCAAGGTAAATCTCAACAAGGACTACCCCCACTATAGAGAAAACAAGACCAATTATAGATGCAAGAAGTTTGCTCGTATCTTAGAGGAAGACAAAAGATGACTAGGTATTCATCTAGACCACTTGTCCTATAATTTTTTCTTCCTACAATCAATTGTAATGTTATAATATTGAATTACAATACTCTGAACTCAATGCCTAACCAACCTTAGATAGGTAGTTTAGCATCAAGTTGTATCTCGAAGCATAGGGCACAAAAACAATAAACTCAATATGAATCTCCCAATCATAATCAATAGTAGTGACCTAAAAAAATGATTTCAACTATAGAGAGGAAAATAATGATAAAATAAAACCTAATATGTCTTACCAACAATAATTGTAGAAGTCTACTATATAGTCTTTTGTCATGCCTAAAATATTGCCTCAATAGAAAAATATCATGCCAAATTAAAACATTCTTTCTCTTGTCCAATGAAGGGCACCATAATTTTATATCCAACTTGCACCCAATCCAAACAACATTCTTTCTCTTGTTCAATAGGATTATTCTATTATTTCTACACAATGTTCAACCTATACAATTGAAATCATTGATGTGCACATTCTCTTAGGAAATAATATTTCCAGTCCTACATCTACTTATTCATATTGCTATTGGATGATGAATTAGCAGTGGACATCTTCATCCACATGTTAAATTCACCAATAAGGAACCACCATTTCTATAGAGGTTTAATACCCAAAAATACCACCCTAAGTTTATGTTGACCTTATCGAGGATCAAATGGTTTTTGGGTAAAAATTCCCCTCGTCCAAACCATGAAATATGTATCACTTTATACCAAGACCATTGAGGAACTCTATCTTTAATGTGTAGGGAGAAAGAGGAAGGATCCTTAGGTTTTCCATGTTATAGGAAGGTTGGCTGATATCATGTTGGGTAACCTAGTGGTTTATAAGAACTTAGATCCTAGTAGACCTATTGTATATTTTCATATCAATGACACCCCTACCAAGAATGAGAAACCAACAACTTGAAATGTTTAATGTATACATGAAATTAATCATGATAATATCTATGAAAAATTGAAGGGGTTTTGGAATTATAGTCAAGTACAAGTGATAATTTATTTGTTAGTCAATGATAATTTCAGTCCAATTATTTAGTGTGCACAATTTATATCCTCCCTAATTATGAATGTATTTATCTATAATATTCAAGCTCATTAATGACTAGCTCGATTTGTCCAAAGAAAAAATTATTATTGAAGTCTACATCCTATTTAATATTCTATTGTCAATAGTTAATCTTCAATTAAATATTTAAAAATTTATTTATTAGGTTGAAATATTATGATATTGATCAATCACGACAATCAATGGTTCACAGGTGACTCTCCATGAAAAATATAGATATTTTCCTGATCATACGATAAAATACATTATGTTGTATGTAGTATGAGGTTTCAATATACCAAGATCAATACCTGATAAATTTTATCCCTATATGCCAAAAAGGGATTACTATGTTAGACTAATGAAAGAATCTTTCATACATGCTATGTTCAATATGGATTCTATATTTTCATCTACAATTGAACCTAAATTATTTTATCCCTGAGTAAACTATTGTGTTCATGCAAATCCTCATAGGGAACTTCTTATAAATCATAGACCAAAAGCTATATCATAAAAGTCCATAAGGTGATTAGCAATTTCTTAATTGGTGCCAACATCTACTCATTAAATTTAAAATCATGTTAATTAACTCATTAAGGATGTGTAAGCTTGATTAATTTATGAAAGTAAATCAAGTATGATTAACTCGACAAATTTATGTTTAATAACTTGAGCATATTAGAGTTTATTATATTATCACACTTATAGGAAAAGTCTAGTAGATTATAAACCATCCTATTTGATATCTATATGGATTGAATATTTTGTGTTAGACTCATTAATTATTCTCTATTTTATAATTAATAAAAAATAAATTGAAAGTGGCAAGACACTAATAATATTATTAATGTAAGTGGTTCAAGAGCTCAAGAGGGAAAGAACTAGAAAGAAAACCCTCCATCCTTGCTCAGATACAGTGGAACATAGAAGATATGTACCAAGAGAGAGCTAAAACCTAAAATATCTACTCGTATATATCTACAGAGAGAATATATCACATAGATTACATCTCATTTTACATGTCTCTAGAGCATTATTCCATCTCCAAAAACCATGAAAATCCTAGATCTTAGTTTCTACGAATCCACTACATCATTTTCAGATTATTATGGTGATCTAAAATATGGCATACCACAAAAAATTATACTTGCACTTTTTCCATTTGAATGACCTCTTCTATTGCAGGGAATTCTTCCTCTAGGTTATATGAAGTTTCTAATGTTAGAATCATGCATATTCCCTGATAGATGATTAGGATGTGACCTAGTAATAGCATATTTGACTTGGACTATATCACATTTTTATACAATTCTCACGTCTACTAGACTCCTTGTTATTTTAAATCTAATCAATCATTTAGCATATGGCTTGAATACATTTTGATGCATGCAAAGTATCACAACTTTTATGTTCATTAAGTTTGAATCCATAAGGAATCGAGCACTAATAGCTTAAGTAAACTAGAGTGAATGGGATATTTGCATTTGGAAGAACTTTCAAGGGTATTATTGAAAAAATTATCATTTTAAATTTATAAAGAAAAACACTAACAAGTTTCTCAAATCGATTGGGAAGAGAAACATAGCAATAATCTTGTTGAAGGTTCTAGCCGGTATTATAAGGTTAGACTATGTTTATTTGCAACAAGATTTTGAAAAGATTCATTCAAAACTAATAATTACCCTGGGATTATAAAATTGCTTGACACCATGTAGGGATGGTTGTAGAGATTAGAAATAGGTACTTGAATGTTTACTATCCAGTACCTAAAAACTTGTCTTGTATGTTTTTTTGGACTTGTCATTGTACTTCACTCAATGCTTCTTGAATTCTCTTATGCTTCTTAATATTTATTGATTATTGATACTTACTAGTTATCTTAGAAGGAAATCTCTAGTATGCTAAAAATGGGCATTGTTTTCCTAGATTGACGTATAGAAATGTCTATGTATGTTTGAGAACAATAATAGTTAATAAAGTATATGGTCCTAGCATGTTTGTGTACAACTAGATTCCATTTAGTGTACTAATTGAAGTGTAAGTATTTTAAATAATTGATGATTGAATATTCCTCTAAAATAATGAATGCACTAAATGACCTTGAGTGCAAGGCTATGACATTGAACCACAAAAAATATACATAGTTGACCCTCAAAATAAAAAGGTTTATTTTTCCTCTAAATTATTTAAATCAGTATCTTTATAATATAAAAGTTTGTATATATTGATAAATAGGTACGTATATGGGTGAATGTAAAGGGATGCACTCACATAGAGATGAGATAAGAATAGGAGTATGATAATATGTCAATCATAAGGTATGACATTAGATCCATAATTGAATGAGATAAATGCAAGATAAGATGAGTGTATTAAAGTGTTTGTTAGACAAAGAAACACACTCTAGAATGGAGATAGTTAAAAGGGGTGTAACAATTGAGATGCTAGATGATAAGATATATATCTAGTTATGAACAAACAATTAAAAGAATGAACTCCAACTTTATGCAGGAACATACCATTACCATTTGTCAGTATATTTTTATATGAAAATAATTGCTCAAAATAGATGCAAAACTAAAGGATAATGTGAACCATAGACCTTAACTACGAATGTGGTAAATACGTAAAGGACAGGCTAAGCTACCTACAAAATGTACTATTGACCACATTTCAAAAAGCAGAAAACACAAGAGATTTTCGTGAAATTTTCAGCTTGTGTTTTTCATGATCTGCATATTTTGTGGTAAAAACTAATTAAAAAATTGCAAAAAAATTCAATGTGTTTTCAGAAATATGAAAAAAAAAGTTTGATATTTTTTTTTAATGCATTTTGTAGGGAGCTTAGCCCGTCCCATATGAATATCATTAAAAAATTGCAAAAAAATTCAATGTGTTTTCAGAAATATGAAAAAACAAGTTTGATATTTTTTTTTAATGCATTTTGTAGGGAGCTTAGCCGGTCCCATATGTGAATGAGTGAGCATTAACTTTCAGCGTTATCGGAGCCCAAGCACGTTCATACGATTGACTGGAATAGCCAATCATTGAAAAGGAATCGTAATCTGTATGGCTACATAATTCCTAGCGTTTTGCCAGTTTTACTTTTGAATGTAGACAGAACATTGTAATCGTGTGCCCGATTACAACAAGGAAATCAAGCATTCAGTTATTTAGTGATCTAAAGGGAAAAATCATTGAAGGAATAAAGCTTGGAACGTACGTATCGGTACAATAATCTGATGAGCAAAAGTTCAGATGCGCAGAGAAATTAGAGAAGTGTATATCATTTCCAGGGAAGTGGGAATTTCGTACCTCAATTAGAATAAAATAGTGGAAGAATATGCCAACCGAAGGTAAGGCATTCGTCCAAATTCTTATCCATTCAAAGAGGACCAAACCACACATTGCTATCCAATCACGTTTTAACTCCCAAACATGTGAAACATGGTCGGTTTTGAAGAATAAGCAATGAGAGCAAAAGCTAAGTCATTCACATGTCTATAAATTGGAGCTTACACTTCTCGCAAAGCAAGTCATACTTACGTCTCCTATCTACTCAAAAAATAAGAGAAGAAAGCGAAACTTTTCGAACATTAAGCTTCTCTTTGTCTGCTACTCAAGAGAGGGTTTCAAAACTTCACAATGGCTGAGAGACGAATGCAAGTGCAATTGAGGAGTTTTTGTATGGCTGACGTGGATGATTTCTACGAATGGGCGAGTGATGAAGAAGTCACACGCTTTATGACTTGGGAGCCCTTCAAGTCTAAGCAACAGGCTAGAGAGTATGTTGCAAACGTGGTGATTCCTCACCCTTGGTTTAAGGCCATTTGCATCCAAGGAAACAATAAGGCCGTTGGCCACATTATGCTGAAGCAAGGCAGTGGAATGAACAGTTGCAGGGCTGAGATGGCGTATGCCATCTCCAGGAAGTACTGGAAAATGGGTGTCACCACTCAAGCTGTCATCACTGCACTCAAAATTGCATTGAAGGAGTTGAAAGGAATAACGAGGATTGAAGCTCTGGTTCTCCCAGAGAATGTGGCATCCGCAAGAGTGCTGGAGAAGGCAGGATTTATTAAGGAGGGAATGCTACGTAACTATGTGTATGTTAAGGTAAGCCTCAGGGACTGTTTTCTCTTTACCTTTGTCGTCGCCTCGGCTACCAACTAATATCTTATTCAGATCATTATAACCTAATGTAAGCTTACTGTGTGTCCGTTATGTCCAATAGACTAGTAAGTGTTGTAGGATAACAAACTATTGTAATAAGGGGAGATAAATTATTGCAGTGTAGGGTTTGCTTTTAATTAGAAGGAATTATTCAGCTTTGGTGCTGTCTCAGCTTCTCGTTGAAGACAACCATGGTCATTAGGTTTAATGGACTATTCAATGTTGTAGGGGAATAAATTATGGTAATGTACTTTGCTGTATTATGCTGAATGAAGTCTATTATTCAAATTTCTTTCATATTGTATTCCAATATTAGCCCCAATAAGTTTGTAATGGATTTGAAGTCTATTAGTTGCAGTTGCCGCTGACGGTTTCTCATGCTAAAGAAAACTCTAACTGATGTGGGAGATGACTGAACAGAAAAGAATGGAATTTATTTTAAAATGGATCAGTACTTTTAGTGTCTGCATTTTTATTAAATCTCAAGGAATTCCTTCATTTACTAGTGCTTGAACTGAATATGGTGCCTATGACTCACCAAATCAACATAATTAATTATATCTCTAACAAGATGTCAAACATGCTATGTAGAATTATTCAATGTTCTACTTAATTAATCTAGTTGTTAAATATGGGAGATTCTATTAATATTCTATGAATAATGTGTAATTGTATATGGCATATACGAGGGTCTAAAAATAAAACTATAATAGAATAGTTTAAATGGATAAATATCTACAATACTTAGATTTATCAAGGATGTTGGAAATGGTCACACACCTCGGTGAGACCCTACCAAAATTGAGTACCTTACAAGGAATGTTCCTAAATGAATAAGATAACTAATATCTAAGTTAATTTGTAAATACAAATAAATTGTAGTATATTAATAGAATATGGTGCTATACAATCACTTCCATTGATGACAATTGTCAAAATGTATACTTTAGAACATAGACCATGATGAGGTTTATATGTTTGATTTATAGAATATACATGAAGTATAGATGAAACATAAGATTATTATTTGAATTGTAAGGAACCACATAAGAACACCAAATCATATCATGAGTAATGGTCTATAAATTATTTTTAAGGATAAAAAGAGTCTTGAAACTTTTTTTTTAAGTAATTTTTTCTATAAAATTTAGAAGACTACATAGGAAAAATTAATGGATAAGGATTGTAATGCCCTA